>JAMJFZ010000242.1:19510000-20085000 GCA_026225945.1 Cricetomys ansorgei
TTTTGTCCACTGACTCCTTTGCATAGGGACAGCCTATTCCCTTGAATGCCTGGAATTTGGGCTTTAAGGTGTTTTTTCTAGTTTCTGTTTGCTGTAAGTGTTCTTTTCCTCTAAAAGGGCCACAATCTCATTAGGACTAATGTACTTTTGGCCATTGTACAGGTCATGAGAAGTCTTGGGATTCTTGGAGGTTGTGTCAAATTTGTAGTGACTGGCATTTTGTGGGCCATCACTCTCATTATCTTTTCCTGGAACTTTTGATAACTGCCAGCCAACTGTTCCCAAAGTGAGATTCACATGGTGACAGTTTTTCATCAAGGCTTCATATTCTTTATCTTATTCAGAAAATTTACTTCATAACCCAGGGCTGATTCTTTGTTGCTTTTTGTTTTTTATACTTTAATACAACCATTAGAAGGCTCTGTCTTTTTAAGAGAACTTTTCTTTCTATAGTCACGTTTTTCAGATCAGTGGTCAGGGTATTCAGGAGATCTTCATAGTTCAAATCTAATCTTTATCAGTTTTGATGGTACCCACAACTTTTCATTTTCACTGGAAATAAAGGCATACCCCCTGCCCTAGAGCAATACTTGTCCTGATTTTCATTCAGATATTAATACATCTTTATAATATATACGTTGATTTAACTCTGCAGTTCTTTCTGTTATTGCAATAAATCTCTTCCCCATAAATTTATAACTATGTCAGCCACATAAGGACTTTACTTTTGGCCTTCAGAGCCCGCAAATTTAACCCATTTTACACTTTCTTTATGTGGATAATTTCCCAATCCCTATAATCTGTGTGGATACTTCCTGAAGGGGATAATTGAGTATCATGACTCTTGGGAAATTATTGTACATCTGCACCTGTGTCCACCAACTCTTTTACTTCAATGCCATCTATTTGCATTTTAATTTTTTCCTTTTATCATTAATGATGGCCTGCCAAAACACTCGTTTCCCAGTGCTTTCAAACTTGCCTGTCTGTGTACAGGGGCAGCTTTTCTTTTGATATAGGAAAACAGTAACAGATGTGCAATCCTATCCCCTGTGTTAAACTGCAAGTCTCTTGTTACATAGGCCATGATTTTAATTTCTCCTTTGAAAGCTCCATCTGTAAAGCTCCATCCATTGTCCAGGATGCACAATGAATCCCTTTAATGTCAAACTGCTCCTACCTAGGATCATTCCTACTGTATCTGGAGGAAGAGGACCATAAACTCCAATAGTATAGTATTTATAGTATTGAACATTTGGGGATAGTGTAAGCTGTCTGTCTGTAGCCAGGTCTAGTGCAGCACTGCCTTCAGTAGTTTGCATAAGATCTCTAACATCACCAAGTTTGGGATTTTCAGTCTGCATGTTACCCCAGTGTGGCAGGACACAAGCAGCTTGTTTTGTTCTCCCAGAGTCTGAGCTCAACCCCCTGTGGCATTTCCCAATGGCAAGGAATTCCTCTGTATACTTCTCTTAGATTTATACTCATTTGCCCAGTGTTGACTCTTTCCACACCATCTGTACACCCACAGAAATCTGTTCCTTTTTTCTGATGGATAGTTAAAGAAACTATTGCCTTTAGAAGCAGCTTGATGACAATCTCTTTGCAAGTGGCCATGTCTTCCAGAGTTAAAGCATTGGACATTTGGTATTTCAGTCCTCTAACTGTAGCTTATCCTATTACAGAAGCTGCCTAAGTATTTGAATCAATGTCTGCAATAGCTCTGATCCATTGATCCATTTGTGTAGAATTGACTTTTAATGGCCTTAAAACTTTCTTACGTTCTGTGTTGGCATTTTCAAACACCATGGTCTCAACCAGCATCTGTCTAGCTTCAGGTTCTAAGATGGCTCTATTCAGTGCTGCAGTTAATCTTTGCAAAAAGTTGGTGAGGGCCTCACTTGAGCCTTATATGATTTTTGTGAATAAGGTAGTTCCCCCACAACCCCCAGTTCCTCTACTTTTTTCCAAGCTTATAAAGACACTAAACAACATTGTTCTATGGTCATGTCAAAAAACTGAATCTGTTCTTGTAATTAAACATACTAACACTTACCAAGAAGCTGATTTTGGGTTATATTTATTCCATTAGCCCTATTCTGCTGTTCTATACTCACTGCTTCTTCTTTCCACCAGGTTAACCATTGAAGCTGAGGATCTGCCTCTAGTATAGCTAATATTAACCTTTTCCCATCAATGGGACTATACAATGCTGCAGTGCCCAATTATTCAGCACTTGCTTTACATGGGGTGAATGCATGCCATACAACACCACAGCTTCCTTCAATGGCCTGAAATTACTCATTTCTATCAAATGTCATCCTGTTTCATTATAAACTTGGGGGATTATCCTCATCACCTGGAATATGCTGGGTTGCTACTGGAAATGCTGAAAGTGATTCATGACCCTAGGCTGTCTTTCTTCCACCTCAGGTGGCATTAAGGATTTATAATCAGACACCTCTTCTGAGGAGGGCTGCCTTATCTGATCATTCTCCCGTGTAGACTCTTCCCTGATATCCCTAACAGGACCATAATCCTGTACAATCTTATTCCTTTTATCTACCTAGAGGAAAAATCCTTTCTTTTTGTCATTGGGAAAAAACCCAGTTGTGTTCCCAGTTCCTCGGTTTTCTCTTTTTCTACTCTTTCTATTCCTACCATACTTCTTTTGGTAGTACCACCAATCCCCTTTCCCTAATTCTCCCTTTATTTCTTCTAGTAACACTAGCAATTTCTTTTTTATTTTTTTTTTGAAAAGAAAGAAAAAAACTGAGCCCTCTTATTCTCCCTTTTGCTCTGTTTTTCCTGTCTTGCCCTTCTCCAATCCCCTCTGTAACTCTTCTAGTTGCATAGCCACTTCCTTAACCTTTTTTCTTTTTCTTTCTTTCTTTCTTTTGAAAAGAAATAGAATTAAAGGAAGAGAAAGAAAACCACCACTAAAAGCCAAGTGGAGTATACCCTAGTGGTAACAGCCACTATAAATACTTTAATGGCTTCTTGCACACAAGCATCCACCCCTTCTTCCTCTGCCTTTCCCTGACTACATTTCAAATCAAATTTCCCATTAGTCCGTTTTTTATTCTTACTTTCTCGTCCCACATTTGGTGCTACTTGCAACTAAAAACAGAGTCCTGGGGAGTTCCTGAAACTGATTGTTACTGTGACAGATTCCTAATTTATAAGTGATTCATAACTTGTAACAGATTCTCACTGTACCTTTTTACCCTCTAACTATAAAAGCAAAAGGAAAGACAGAAAGATAGAAATAAATAAATAAATAAATCTTCATTGCATCCAATCATAAGGAAGGCTATACAAGTTAAAAAAAAAAACCTTATTCAAAATATCCTGCTACAGATACAACCTACTAAAGTTAAATCACGATCAGATAAACAATTTTAAAAGACCTATAAACCACAAGGAAATAGAAGTGGTCTATTAAAAGTGTCTTCCAAAAAAAAAAAAAAAAAAACCCAGGCCAGATAGCTTAGTGAAGAATTCTATAAGATAATCAAAGAAGAGTTAACACCAATACTTCTCAAAGTACTCCACAAAATAGAAGGAACACTGGTAAACTCATTCTATAAGTCCACAGTCACCCTGATACTCAAACCACACAAAGATTTAACAAAGAAAGAGAATTATAGACTAATTTCCCTCATGAACATTGATGCAAAAATACTCAATAAAATACTCACAAACTGAATCCAAGAACACATGAGGAAGATCATCCACCATGATCAAGTAGGCTTCATCCCAGAGGTGCAGGGTTGGTTCAACATACAAAAATCAGCCAATGCAATCCACCATATAAACAAACTGAAAGAAAAAACACATGATCATCTCACTAGGTGCAGAAAAAGCCTTTGACAAAGTCCAACATGATAAGTTGGAGAGATTAGGGTTACAAAGGACTTACCTAAACACAATAAAGGCAGTTTACAGCAAGTTCACAGCCAACATGAAATTAAATGGAGAGAAGCTCAAAGCAATTCCACTAGAATCAGGAACAAGATAAGGTTATCTACTCTCTCCATACCTATTCAATATAGTACTTGAAGTCTTAGCTAAGGCAATAAGACAACTAAAGGAAATCAAGGGGATATAAATTAGAAAGGAAGAAATCAAAGCATCCTTATTTGCAGATGATATGACAGTATATATAAGCAACCAAAAAAATTCTGCCAGGGAACTCCTACAACTGATAAACAACTTCGGCAAAGTGGCAGGCTACAAGATCAACTAAAAAAAAAATAAATCAGTATCTTTCCTATATACAAATGACAAATGGACTGAGAAAGAAATCAGGGAAATAATTCCCTTCACAATAGCCACAAATAACAAAATATCTTGGAGTGACTCTAACCAAAGAAGTGAAATATTTGAGACAAAAACTTCAAGTCTTTGAAGAAAGAAATTGTAAAAGATATCAGAAGATGGAAAGATTTCCAGTGCTCCTGGATCAACAGCATTAACATAGTAAAAAATGGTCATCCTACCAAAAGCAATCTACAGATTCAATGCAATCCCTATCAGAATCTGAATACAATTCTTTACAGATCTTGGAAAGACAATACTCAACTTCATGTGGAAAAATTAAAAACCCAGGATAGTTAAAATAATTCTGAAAAATAAAAGAATTTCCAGAGATATCACCATTCCTGATCTTAAGCTGTACTACAGCACTATAGTAATAAAAATTGCATGGAATTAGCATAAAAGCAGACATGTCAATGGAACTGAGTTGAAGACCCAGACATAAATGCACACCCTATGGATACCGAATCTTTGATAAAGAAGCCCGAAATACACAATGCAACAAAGAAAGCATCTTTAACAAATGGTGCTGGTTTAATTGGATGTCTACATGTAGAAGAATGCAAATTCATCCATATTTATCATCATGCACAAAACTCAAGTCCAAGTGGATCAAGGACTTCAACATAAAACCACATACACTGAACCTGATAGAAAAGAAAGTATGAAATAGCCTTGAACGCATTAGCACAGGCGACAACTTTCTGAACAGAACCTGAATAGCTCTGGCACTAAGATCAATGATTAATAAATGAGACCTCATGAAACTGAAAAGCTTCTGCAAGGCAAAGGATACTGTCAGTAAGATAAAACAGTAGCCTTTCAACTGTTTCACAAAACAGTGAAAGATCTTCACCAACTTCCCTTCCAATAGAGGGCTAATATCCAAAACATATGTGAAAAAAGAAAACTCAAGAAACTAGAAATCAACAAAACAAATAATCCAATTAAAAAATGGGATATAGATCTAAATAAAAAATTCTCAAAAGAGGAATCTCAAATGGCTGAGAAACACCTAAAGAAATGTCCAACATCTTTAGCCACTAGAGAAATGCAAATCAAAACCACTTTAAGATTCCATCTTATACTTGTCAGAAGGACTAAGATCAATAACACAAAGAACAGCTCATGCTGTTGAGGATGTAGAGCAAGGGGAACACTCCCTCATTGCTGGTGGGAATGCAAACTTGTACAGCCAATATGGAAATCAATATGGTGATTCCTTAGGAAATTGGAAATCCACCTACATCAAGACCCAGCTATACCATTCCTAGGCATATACCCAAAGTACTCTCCATCCTACCAGGAGGACATTTACTCAACTGTGTTCATAGAAGCTTTATTCATAACAGCCAGAGATTGGAAACAACCTAGATGCCCCTACTAAAGAATGGATTAAGAAATTGTGGTACATTTACACAATGGAGTACTACTCAGCTATTTTTAAAAACTGGGATCACGAAATTTGCAGACAAATGGATGAAACTAGGAAAAAAAACATGCTGAGTGAGGTAACCCAGTCCCAGAAGACAAACATGGTATGTACTCACACTTACATGTGCATTCCTTCCCATGGATGAGGGAAAGGAGGGGTAGCAGAGACCAGAGGGGTCAAGGACACCAGGAGAACAAGCCCCACAATGTCAATTGACTACCACTCTTAGGAGTCCACAGAGACTGAAGCCACAAACACAGAACCTGCAGGATACCCTAAATACATCTTACAGCTGTTTGGATTTGTGTTCTTGAAAAACTCCTACAAATTGGAGTGGAGGAGTCTCTGACCCTTTTACCTGCCCTTGGGACCTTTTGCTCCTGCCAGGTTGCCTGGCCCATCCTTGATGTAGGGATTGGTGCCTGGCTTTGTTCCATCTTCTATGCCATGCCCTGATGAGCAATAACCCTGCAGATATTGTTCTTTTCTGGGGAGAAGGGGGGATGGGGGTGTGAGTGGGGTGGGGTAGATCTGGGGGAGAGGGGAGAGGGGACAGCTGGGGGATGGAGGCGGTTGGGGGTTCGGATGTATTGTGTAAGTTGTATGAGAGAAGAAAAATTTAAAAATGATCAATATGTATGCATATACATACATGTATGTAACAATTAGGAAAAAATATGCTATGTATTTAAAAAATAGCAAGGGGGTATAAGGAACGTTTTGGAGATAGGAAATAAAAGAAGAAAATGATGTAATTATAATCTCAAAATTAAGAGAAATATTTTTTAAAGATTTCCTATATCTTTAACCATAAGGGAAATGAAAATGAAAATCATTTTGAGATTCTAACTCACTCCAATCAGAATGGCTAAGATCAAGAAATCAAATGATAACAAATGCTGTTGAGGAAGAGAAGGAAAAGGAACCCTTATTCACTGTTGGTGGCAGTGTAAACTAATACATGCATTATGCAAATCAACATGGAGAATTCTAAAACCAATTTAAAACAGAACTAACATATGACCTAATTATATCACTCTTTGGATTGTACCTAAAGGGCTCCATATTTATTGAATAAGTAACACTATCCCTGGGGAGAAGTGAACAAGCACCTGCTCACTCCAGACAGTGAATTCATGACAGTTCAAAATACAGAACACTCACAGAGTGAGTATCTATTAATTATTCAATTAATTACTTAATAATTAATTAATTATTATACCATTCATTATTAATGTCTCTTTAATGCATTTATTAGGCAGTTTTCCTTCACTTTCCACATATTTTTTTGAGATTACAATATAATTGCATTATTTCCTCTTTCCCTTTGCATGCTTCAAACCAAATACCAGTCCTGCTCTCTTTCAATTTCATGGACTTTTTTAAAATTGTGTATGTGTATTATATATATATATATATGCATGCATTAAGATTATATATATTCATTAATACATAACTACAACCTGCTCAGTTCATATAATGCTGTATTAACATGTTTTTAGGGCTGACCATTCATTTGGTAATGGACAGTCCATTGGGTAAAACTATGAGTTTTATTGGAGTTGCTTAAAGGAATATGGATGAAGGGCTGTTTATAGAAGAAGACATGACTCAAAGACAGCTACATCACCAAAGCTCACACAAACACGGGGGACAGCCCATGAAAGCTAAAAACCTAGAGCTCACTAGGTAACTTGTAGGCAGTGTCTCAGGCAATTCAGATTGCCCAAGCCTTTTTCTGGTAGTTTTTCAGGCAGCTCAGCTTGTTTAAAAGTATCTCCTAGCAGTCCTTACTTGGAGAGGGAAGGCCTAGTGAATCTGGTTAGTCTCAGGGACTTCCTCAAGCCTGAGGTGTTTACTTCCTGGGATTAATAAGCTTCCTTGCAGGATGGAATGTTTTGCCTCCTTCTTAACATCTTGTTGTTTTTAACTCTTTATTAATACTTTGTCTTAATGAACTTCCCCCAAGATGAAAAGTTTTAACTTTCTAGGAAACTGCTATACAACAGTATCCTACCATAGAAATACTCACATGTTGTATTAGTCAGGGTATTTTAAAGGAACAGAACCAGTAGAATAAATATACATATCAATATTAAAAGAGTATTTATTAGACTGCCATACAGGATGTGGTCCAATCACTCAACAACAGCTGTCTCACAAAAGAAAGATGAGAATCTGGTAGTTATTCAGTTCACAAGGCTGGAATTCTCAGCAGTATTCATCTGCTGTTGTCCTAAAGGATTTGTGGAGAGTTACTGGTTTTCTGTTTATGTTGGAATGCTAAGAAGGATTTAATACCAGCCACAGCGACAGGATAAATGAACTTGCCAGAGAGAGTGAGGGGAAGGAGGCAAATGGCGGAGTTTCCTTCTTTCCTGTCCTTTTCTATGGACTGCCACCAGGAGATGTGGCCTAGATTTAGCTTAGGTCTTCTTGCTTCAATCTGATTAAGAAAGTCCCTCTCAAGAGTGCCCAATATCTTGAGTTTGTGTTGGTTCCAGATGCAGTCAAGATGACAACCATGGTTAGCCATCATACACATTTACTGCTGCATTATTCACAATGGGAAGGAAATGAACCAGCCTAGATGTCCATCAACTGATGAGTAAATAATGAAAACAATACATATACACAATAGAATTTTATTCAGTGTAAAGAAAAATGAAAATCTGAAAATTTCAGGAAAGGTAACTAGAAGTCAGACAGACAAATATCACATGTTCATGCTCATATACAAATCCTACTTTACAGTATTTACAGCTATACATATAAAAGGAGTGTGGGTGGATGCAGCCATGAAACTGGGAGAGCATGAGGGGGCCAAAAGAAATATTGAAGAAGTGGGGAAGGCAGTGTAATGCATGAGTCTGAGTCTGACATGAAAGCAGAAAGGAGGTGGTAGACGGCTTGATAGAAAGACTCAGTGGGTGGGGCGGGAGAGAGTGGGGCAGAAGAGGAGGAAGGAGGATCAACAAAAACAATTTGGCTTGTAATGCCATAATTAATATAATACTGTGCATGCCGATTAAATACAATGAACACATAAAAGTCACCACTTTCTACATAGCAAAGCAGTGAGATGCCATGTAAAGGAGGGGGCTTTGGGATCGTGCAGTTTGGAAGCTCCGTTATCTACTACAAGTTTTCTACCTGTGCAAGAAGGGCAACATCTGTACTTCCTCTCCAGAGATGTAAGAACTAGTAAGATAATGTATGTTGAGTGATTCATTCACCCATTTCGTCCATAGTACCAGATCAACAGCTGCAGATGTCTCTATCACTTACTGGATGCTTGGTGTCTTTTTAAATGTATTCCTCCCACCACAAAATTGACTTACATTATTGGTTTTATGAAAGCACAGGTACAGCTGATTCATTAATATTTGTCACACCTTACTCTGAACTCTGTATAGATTCAAAGAGAAGGAAACCAAGTTCTAATAATCCCCTTTGGGGGTACACAGCCTCAGAACAAAACATTGTATGGGCAGGTCAAAAGGTGGCAGTGTCACAATTATTTTCATCTGGATAACATAATTGCTATTTGCCAAATTGCTTTCCTTAACCATCTTTGGCAACACAGTCTCCAGACTACTCTTTTGATGCTGGAGGCCACTTGTCCCATTGTGGTACCCTACACTAAAAGAAATTAACACCCTGTTTTTCTATCTTCTCTTTATACTCTCCTCTTTTGACCTAATACAATCTCAACAGACCATCACCACTATGAAAATTACTCCAAAATTTACATAATTAGCTCCAATCTTTTTCCAGTTTCATATGGACTACAGAACCAATGATTGATCCCCTTACAATTGCATCCATTTTATCCAAGTTCTTTATTCCGTTAATGGCATCATTGGCCTCTCTCCACTATCTAAGTGAAAATTCATTATCTGATTTCCCCATCCAGCTTTCTATTGTTACAACAACCATACTCAAGATAATTAAGTTACAAAGTAAAATTTTTATTTTAGCTCACAGTTTCAAAGGTTTTACTCCACTTGTTCCACTGATTTGGTACTATAGAAAACAAGCACAAAGTCGTGGAAGTGTTTAGTAAGTAAAACATCTTCTACACCAAGAGTCAGAGAACAATGAGAGAGAGAGGAAGAGGCCAGAGTCCCATAAGCACCTTAGGAGGAAGTCACCAGTCACCTGAAAGCCTATTACCCCACACTTCTCAAAATATCACTGTCTTCTAGTGCTGGGGGGACAAACACTTAACACATGGACCTTCAGAGGGCATTTGACATCCACAGAGTACATATTTCCACCAGTCCTCAGTCTCCAATAATCAAATCAAGTCACTTTGTCCTCACTACAATTTTTTTCAAGTGTCTGTTCTTTTCCATTTGTTTATCTTGGGCTTTGTTGATTTCCTTCCATGATTTTAACTCAACAAATAATATTGATAACTTACCATGAGTCAGGTGAAGCACTAAACTACAGGCTCAATCTCTTTGGTACTCATGGATGAACAAGGTAGACTGCTCTTTGCCTTTATGAAACTTCTATTATAGACCCTAAACATAAGTCTGAATAAAGTCAACAAGTAAATAAGCAAGATAGTCTCCAAAAGTTATAGTCTGTAAGTGACATAGAGGTAGGGCTCATGAAATGATGTGTTTGCTGAGGCCAAGAAGTGGATGAATACCACAGGTTGGGACTCTGTGAAACAAGGACTTGGCATGTGATTTTATAGAAACCGTGTTCTTGGCAAAGAGAAAATGAAGGGGTGATGCTCGGAGGTCTGGGGTGAGGCTCAGCTGGGTTTGTTGAAGGAATTGAGACAACTGGAGAGTAGGTGGCCAGAGAGGAACATAGAAGGGGAGGGGTGGTCTGAGAAGACAGGGAGATCTCCATCTCATTCTAAGTAGAAGAGGAAACCGTGGGCTAGGTTAGAAGCAAGTAAGGTTCTTTATTCACTTGTTTTTTAAAAGATGACTTGGGCTACTATGGTGATGATGGGTTGTCTAAATACCAACACTAGCTGTAGAGAAACGAGTGAAATGAATTTGCAGGGGTCCAGCGATACACTACAGGTAGCTCAGTGTCGGGGAGAAGGAGAATAGTAAAAGAAAAGCAGTCTGAGATTTCACATATAATGGGAGGTACAGGTAGAAACAGTACTACATCAATCTACTGACATTTTTCCTACTTCTAAATTGTGTCATCCCAATTTATTTAACACAAGCTGACATTGTTATTTTTATAACAGTTGCCTTCATATCTTTAAAACTGATCTAAGCATATGTTAATTGTTCACATACCATAGATGGATCCATATCTTAGTTGCTTATAGAATATAGCCCAAAGTCCTCAGTACAGATTCTAAGACTACTGCATCTTAAGACTTTTGTATCAGTGGATGGTGCCTCTCCTCAATATATTACCTAGAGATCATGGTCAGTCCATGAGAGAGACTAGACCCTGTGCCAGATGATTCAGCCTTTGCACCTCAGTGGTTGTCTTCTGTTCCCTATTGAACCAATTCAAGAAATACTTCCTATAACAATATCCAAAGCTCACAGGGAAAGGAAAAGAGATGGAGACTAAAGAAAAGTCCTGAAAGGAATCTTTCCACATACAGGGATAGTCACAGAAGCCTTTGACATATGAAGGACCAGCATTCACAGCTTTTACACTGTTCTTCAAGCCAAAAATTTCTGTCATCAATGAAAGAGCCACAGTGTACCACGCAGTGCTCTGATTTCTAAGGAAGGAAATCTCAGAGCTCTGGAAGAAGTCAAGCAGCCCCCATTGAATACAAATAAGTGTGTGTAATTAGCCTTGCTACGACCCTTGACTTCATCTGTTGCCCTGTGTACAATCTCCAGTTAGAATGCAATTGAAGTAATACCTCACTATGAAATTTAATGATCCAGTTAACTGTACATAGGGAGAAGTTGAAGGAATAAAATATGCATCACGTTGAACATGTGTTCATCCTTCTCTGTCTCAAACAAACATTTCTTGAAACTGAAAATTCCACCAAGCCAGGCTTGGGAAGTCACTGGTATTAACAATACAGAAGGACAGAAGGGGGCAGTGTGAGAACAGTTTCTTGCATGAGGCACCAAGAAGCTGTTCTGAGTGACACTATTCATCCACCCAGTATCTAGAAAGAAAGCTTGGTTTCAATTGCTTGTGTCTCCATACTTCCAAAATCTTAAGCCACCCCCAAAGAGAGCAATGAAAGCCCCCTTGGTACACCATCCTGAAATACTTTTCCAAACCCTATAAGAAACTGACCCCTTCTCAGTGTGGTCTCAAAAAATATTAATACAAACTCATCGCCATACTTGTGCTAATACATTGCTTAGCCTTTTACAAAAGGAAAGAAAAGGGAATTCTCCTGTACTGACCATATGAAACAGTCCTCGTTAACTTTTAGTATGCTATCATAGGCAGGTCTTATATTTTCTCTCTGCTAATAGAAAATTATAAGCATACATATAGGTGTAAATCTGGGCATTTACGTAGAAACAGTAAGAAACAGTAGCTGACAGCCTGATCCCATAGAATGGCGGAAACTGAAAGAGTCCAGATCCTAGAACCTCAGAGCACACTAGCCTAGAGACAGGTCCCTCTATGGAGGGAGAAGGCTAGTAACACCCACCACAACAAAAGGAAGGGAAATGTTTCTTAAGGAACCGCAGTGGAAACAAAGCTGGCTGTCTTCAGGGTTTAAGGAGTGAGTGTGGTGAAGGCTAACAGAAAGGTCACGGACAGCAAGGGTGCAACTAGAACAGAGGAAAAGGTTCTGTGCACAAAGAAGGAAAAGAAAATGTGCAAGTGTGTGTTAGGAGGTACCTGGGGACTCGCAGGTGTCAGGAAGAACACAATCTGTGGAGGAGCAGTGGAGCAAGTGCCACTGTTACGGAGCTTAGTTCCGTAAATAAGTAGGCATTGGGTTTCTGAGCAAGAATGACACAGTGAGCTGCTCAATAAAGATACTTCCACCATATAATACAGAACTCTTCTCCCTCAGTCTATGGTCCCTGCTCAGAGCAGAGACTTCCACCAAACGCTTTACTCAATAGCCCAATGAAGGCAGTGGCTTTGACACTGAAGTTCCACTAATTTCACCTTATGCAACGGTTTCAACAAATACCTTCCCTCCCTACCTGAACCATGGAAGAAAGGAAAAGAAAGGTGAAAGATGATCTATGGCCATTTGGCAAGCACAGGGTCACATGTGTTTAATGTGTAAGACCAGTGAGGGTTACAAGTGCTTAATGAATAATACTAATGAGGGTTACATGTATTTAATGCACAACACTAATGAAGGTCGCATGTATTCAACGTATAACACTAGTGAGGGTTACAAGCATTTAATGCAGAACACTAGTGAGGGTTACATGCATTTAGTGCAAAATAATAGTGAGAGTCACATGTGATTAATGCATAAGAGTAATGAGGGTCACATGTATTTACTGTGTAATACTAGCGAGAATTACATTCATTAATGTCTAATGCTAATGACAATCTGCAAGGATCAGTTTTATATGCATCATGACGTGCATATAAAACGTGCATGTATCTCCACTTCATTCAATAAATGTGTGTTGAGTACCCCATGTGTTGGGCATTGCTTTGATGTTGAAAATACAGAAATAAACACACACAAAAAAAATAGCCAAAGTTGTTCTTGTGGAGTTGGCATCCTAGACAAGAAATGTAAAGAAATATGTTAAATGCCAGATAATAACAAGTATGAGCAGAAAAAAAAAAAAGTCAGGAGTCAGGTGAGGGAGCTATCAATTTCCATGCTGAAGGAAAGGGCCACTAACATCAGAAGGCAGAGGGAACAAAGGTTTCCTACAAGCAAGTGAGCAAGAGCACATTAGTACTGCAGTACTAACACCAATACATATAGTAATAAATATCAACTACTGAATCAGTGCTTGGTGACCACCACTGTGCTACCCATTACTTCACTTATTCTTCACAATTAACAATTAAGCCTTATTGACACTTTTTTAATGCAAGAAAATAGAGGCATGAAGACAGAGGGACCTGGGAGATGGTTCGATGGGGCAACTGCCTACTGCACAAGCGTGAGGATCTGAGTTTGAATTCCTAGCATTCCTGTAGAAGCTGGGCATGGCAGTACCCTATTATAACCCCAGCGCTGGGAGGGTGGACATAGCTCTATCACTAGAGCTTGCTAATCAGCCAGCTTAGCTGAAACATAGCTCCAGGTTCGGAGAGAGTCCTTTGCTATGGCTATTCTTGTCAACTCAACACTGCAAAAGGGAATTGAAGAACTGCCTCCATCAGACTGGCCTATGGGGATATCTATGGGACATTTTCTTGACCGATTGATGTGGGAGGGCCTGGCCCACTGTGGGTGGTACTACCCTTGGGTGGGTAGTTCTGGGCTATACAAGAAAGCAACTAAATGTGAACCTAGGAACAAGCCAGTTAGCAGTATTCTGCCATGATCTCTGCTTCAAGTTCCTGCTTTGCTTGACGAGAACCTGCCCTGACTTTCCTCAGTAATAGACTGTGACCTGGAAGCATATCTCCCTCATAAACCTTTTCCTCCCCCAAGGTACCTTTGGATATGGTGTTTGTCACAGAAACAGAAAGCAAAGCAGATCAGATCTTGTCCCAAGAAGTAAGGAAGAGAGCAATGGAGGACAGCAGATGTTCACCTCTGGCCACTGTGTGTGCAACCATGGGTGTGCAACCTCTCCCCCCATACATGCACATATACACATGCACATATAACATCACACACACACACCATGAAAGAAAACAGAGAGACATAGAGGAAAGGCAAAAAAATAGAGAGGAAAGGAGGGGAGAGGGAGGCCTAGGAGATTCAGATAAGTTTCTTGGTCAAGTAAGCAAGTGTTCAGGGCATCAGTTTGAGTGTAGACATTCAGACTCCAAACCCAGCACTCTTAACCCAGACACAGAATCTGGGTACAGAGATAAATAAGTCAGGAACTCAGCCTTGTAATTCTTCATAGTCTAGTAAGAGAGACAAACTTGCAAACAAATAATTCCAGTGCGGTCATCGGAACTGTAATTCAGGTAATAATAAAGGAGACAGGAAGGACACAATGACTAAGGGGTGAGGAGTCATCAGTGAGCAGGCGTGTTCATTTGTGTTCATGTGATTCATTGCTCTCTCTGGGTCTGGTTACCCACATCTAACCTGTGGCTCCTGGGGCTGCTTTCCGGTGGATTTCCCCATCTCTCTTCATTAACTGTGGTCTGCCAACCTCACATCCTGCTCATGGTAGACCTGATACAGGAGCTACCTGATACAGAGCCACTTAGGAAAAGGAAGAAAAAGAAGACGATAGCAGCTATCTTAACTACCTTCACAGACAGAAGACAGCAACCCTGTAAATTAAAATGAGATGACTGTACCATGGTATAATATAAAAAGAAAGATGTTGACAGAGCAACCCCTCAAAACCAGCAGATGATAACCTCAGAGCCACATGCACGAGCTGATCACACAGTCACTTGGAAAGGAAAACTGTCTTCTATAAACAGCCTCATTACCTAGCACAGTTTGTTCTAACCTTTTGAGTTCTTAACCCTGGCCCACACAGGAACATTACAAAATTCATGGATTCCCTGGAATTGTACTCAAAATTCTTTGTTACCTTTTGCATTTTTTCCCTAGAGATTATGAGTTCATCCAAATTTCAAAACAGTGCCTTGTTCCATAAATAGATTTTAGACCATTTATTCCTTAACACGTTTAGAAAGGTATCTGGAATCGTTTGGGTCCCAAAATTCTAAATAAGTGCTTTAATACAACTCAGTATTTCTTCATAATTTTTTAGCAAAGTATATACAAATCAATGGTGCATATACTGGGGTTGACATATATAAACACAGTATGGTGTTGGGACTTACCTCTAGTTAACCTATACATAGGAAGCCTTCTCTTTTCTCCTTGACACTTCTATGTAGAAACTCTGTCTCTTCAAGGCAGAGGTCAAGTTGATATTGGTTCTCACCTCCTGTGAGTTGCAGTACTAGGAACCTGGTTTGTAAGAGAGGGCAACATTACATCACTGAGATGGAATATCAGGTTACGCCCATCCCCCCACAACCCATTCCTTACCATTCACAATTCATTTCTTTATTCATTGACACTTTCTCCTTGTCTGTATCCTTGTGTCCCTTTAAGCATAATAACAATTTGATTAGTCACTGCCCTGCTAAATTTGTTCTATAGACAATGAGGTATTGGGAAATACTAGAATACCTTCCCATTCTTTATTGAAGCCACCCAATGGCATTTACCAGAGTTTGAAATGCCCTGTCTCGTACCCACCAGGCTGACCTAAGGGGTTTAAAGAAAAGAGTTTAGAATTAGAAAGCCCACATCCAGACATATAACTCTAAACTCCACTGGGCAACAAGTTGCAGAAACTATTTTCTCATCTTCTTTCTATTAAGAGATTAAAAAGGAGAAGCAGTCACATAGTTTGACCTTGACGGTAACAATCTGCAGATAACTGAAATTCTGGGAGAGATACACAGAATCTGGTTTTGCATAAGTACTGGCAAAGGACACTTTGCAAGCGCCAATTATATCCATAATAATTAATGGAGGTGAAATCTGAGATTTGGACAGGTTTGTTATAAATCAAAACATTTGCTTAGACTTCTATGTCAAAGAAGCCTTTCAATTGTCCCAAGAGCCAGAAACTGGGAGCCATCAGAACCTCTCTCCTACCCTTGTGGAAAAACAACTCCAGATATGTAATTTTCCAGTTTACATAAACTCTACGAATGTTCCACACTCAGAAGAGTACTGTCTACCTAACCATCCACTTCTGTAGGTCAAAGGGTGGAGAGGGCGTGGTTGTGAAAGCAAAGAGGACTGCAGATATCATCTTATGAAATCTGAGAGAGAGAGAGAGAGAGAGAGAGAAGACAGAAGAGAGAGAGAGAGGGAGAGAAGGGGGGGAGAAAACAAGAGAGCACACTGCTAGCAAAGCTGCTAGCTGCCTCTCAATAAGCAGCCTCCGCCTAAACAGAGAACACAGCTTAGAGACACTTGAATTTATTTAATGAAGAAGCAATTAAAGTCCAATTTGTGCTGATCTTGAGTCATTAATACCTCTTTTCCACATCTTCGTATGTGATCAGTCAATAATATTTAAACTTGAAGCTACAAAAATAAGCCATTTCTCTTATCATCACTCTATGTTTAATTTAAAGACAGTACTAATATCATACCTGATATTCTGGACTTTAACATAAAACCCTGTTATTTTTCAACCTTTTCCTATTTAAAAAATGAGAGTTCATAAAATGAGAGGAAAGTGAAAATTAAAGTGCAACCTGAATATCGGTATTCAATAAACAGTAATTATTAGAACCAGAACAAGGCATTATGTCACTGACAGAAAATTCTCGTAAGTGATCTATAATCAATCCACAGTTGGAAAACAGTCTGAAAAAAAAAAATTACTCTAACCAATAAGTGAGGTGGTGTTTGTTTGTTCTGTTGTTGTGGTTTGTTTTGTTTTCATATCTGTCATGTAAGATTCGAGTCCTATGAAGTATTAAGTTTCTGTTCATATGGAATTTAGGAAATATTCTAATGAGTGCTCTGATTACCTGAAGAATGTTTACTTGTATCATATCTGTACCCTTCACTGATACTCTAATCTCTTGTTGTATAGATAGCATTTACTTCTGAATTTAAACCTTACCTCCTGGGGAGAGAAGCTTGAGCAATGTCTGGCTTGCTCAATCAGCTCAGGACATGGTAAGATTCCCAAGGCCCCTCCCTCATAGTTTTAAGCCTGACAATTGCTGGGGACAGGAAACACCCCTGCCAGCCAAGCTGTCTCTGTGTTGTTCTGGGAGCTCCAAGGAGGCTGCCTGGCAGAGCTGCTTCCTACACTGGGGTGAGCTTTTCAGCAATGCAGCTGCTTTTGAGTCTCCCATGTTCCAGTAACCCCTCATCAGCTCACTAAGCGATGGCTGGGTACAGTGGTTTCTGGTTCTGTTGTATGTGCCCTTTCTTGGGTGAGTAGTTGTTTGTTTACATCTTTGCAGGAAAAGTCATAAAACATCTCTGTAAAGGAAGATATCCGGCTTAATTTTACTATCATGGCCTATCACCAACATTTGGTACAATGCCTGACACAATATAGCTATTCAATAAAAAGTCCATGAATGGATAAATGAATTAATACATTCCCATTCTAATCCCTCTCTCTCTCTCTCTTCTCTCCCCCCCCCACCCCGTGTGTGTGTGTGTGTGTGTGTGTGTGTGTGTGTGTGTGTGTGTATGCGCGTGCACGCGCACGCGCGCACACACACAGTACATGTACCTGAGTGTGAATACCATTTTTCTGGTGAGGAAACTGAGGTCAAGAAAGGCTTTATGGGTAATATTCCAATATAAGTGTCTAGAACACATTTTTCTTTCCATTCTCTATTGAGATCCATCTATTTGTATAACTTCCATCACTACAATAAAGTATGACAACTCTAAATGAAAATGCAAAAAGTATTCTTATTTAGATCATTTTTTTGCAAGGTATGACAACTTTAAAACACATTGTGTGAATTGCCTTTGATGTTTTGCCTGCTAATTTAGAATATGCTAAAGGCAAAACAAGGACACCTTAAGTGTTTGCCTTAAGCTAACTGGTTTAAAAGCAAACTGGTCCTACTTTGTTTAAGGGGTGAAAGAAATATGAACAAGGCATTATAACTATGTCTTAAAACTACAATATCACTCAAGAGTTTAACACAGAAAAGAAGTAATGTTCAGGATGATAAATAAGCCAGCTGCCAGCACTAATAAATCACTGTTTTAAGTCTTCAATCACTTTCCCTTAGGCTCTGATTGGAGACTTCAATTTGTTATCCCCCACCACACAACATTGATAAACTGACTTTATATTTAGGTTTTGCCTTTTATAACCAATAGCTTGTAGATACTAAAATATGTCATAGTTATTTACTGGCTTGGACAAAGGAGGGTTCTGAATGTCTTTCCTAAAAAATGAACCCCAGGCATTGATACAATCAATAGCAATCAACTCAGGTAATGAGTTCCTTGCTATCTGAGAAATTTGCATTTGATATTCAGTAATCTGCAATACAATCTCACACAGAAGAGACAACCAGGAAGACAGCAAAGAAAGACAGAGAGGATACTTTGAAAAGACTGAGTGGTCTATAAGAGAGGCAATATCATACCACAGTTAAGTATATCTCAATTCTGATCCTACTGCTTAAAAGCCATGTGACTCTGAACAAGTCAGTCTCCGTACCCTGTGCCTTCTGCAAACTAAAGGCAGTAGGGATGTATTTTATCACTACATTCACATCCAAAATAAATGGTGACATAATGTATTAAACTTCGAGGAGAACAGATTTTATTATTTGCTAATTTTTTTGGTATGTAGAGAAAGTTGATAAACCTAAGTCTCTATTTTTATCAAATCACCGAACATACATTTCCCCAAAGATATGCTTAATATCACCATTATTTAGGAAAATGCAAACCAAACTACAGTTAGACATCACTTCATCCCATTGGGGGTGGAGGAGCTGCTATGGATAGTTGAAAAGAAACAAGCATGGACCAGGATATTGAGAAATTGAATCCTTTGTACATTGTTGCAAGTGTAAAATGCTAGTGCCACTATGGAAAATATTACTTTCTCAACATCTTTAATATAGAATTACCTCATGTTCTAGCACTTCTGATTATCTACAGCCATACCACATTTGAATGCACCCAATCTCATCTTATTACATGCACAACAGAATTGAAAGCAACGTGGCAGATGTTCGCATACCCATGTTCATGGCAGAATTACTCACAAGAGTTAAAAAATGGAAGCAGCCCAAGTGCCCATCAGTGGATGATTAGATAAATAAAATCCAGTGTATAAATTTACATACATAATTTAGCTAATATATTTCTGAACACTCACCATTTTCTAGAAATGGCTCCTGGTCACTGGTGAGCAAGACTGTCTAGTGTTTCTGGGATATATTTTTAAAGCTATGTGAGGGAACAGTAGCACATAGTTTGTAATTCCAGCCGGATGTGTGACATCAAACAAGCCTCACATTTCCTGAGTCATCTTGTCTTTGTACAATGAAGCACATGTGCTGAAGGAACCAAAGGACACATTTCCTTCTTACATTGCAAGAGATTTGAAAATATAAAAGTAGGCTGGAAAGAGGACATAAGAACCAGTAGGGAGCAGAGGATTAATGGGCTAAACACTGTGCTGATATGAAATGTAAGAGACCTTTACACGTAGCATGGAAACCTAAGTAAGCAGCAAATACTCAGTGTAACTTGACATAGAGGGCACATGAAACAGATTAGTTATCCAGAGTATTTGGTTCTATGATGACAGTGTTTGAGGTAGAGGCCATGTTTTCATGAGGAATAACTGCAAAAATGAGAATCATTCATGAGCAATGGAACACCATCTCTACATGCACATAACAATTGTAAGGCTGTTTCTCCAGAACTGCAAGAGAACAGTCAACACAGTCAACCTTGAAGTCATCATTTACTCACAGATCAGGGACTAAGACAAATTCAGAATTCTCTCACTTGAGGGTAGGTTGTGCCCTGTACCCCTCTTTTATTTGTTCTTAGATTTTCCCCTGCTTGTTGTATAAACTTAAGTCATATTATATGAAGCTTTATATCACATATAAAGTGACATATTTACTACACTTAAGCAATGAAGACTGTCCATTAGATCAGTCACTGTTCTTCTGTAATGACAGTACCATAAAATCTACTCATAGTGGAAAATGACACCACCAGTTGATGTGCCAATGTGGATGAGGGAAATCTCTTAGACCCTACCCCTACATGAAGAGCTATGTGCAATTAATAGCTGCTAAGAGACGAGGAATAAGTGTTCTCCCGGATGAACCTCTGATAGGTTCTCTAATTCCAGTGGTCAAATACACAATAATAATTAGGAAGAGGTCATGAATTTGAGAGGGAGTAGAAAAGGGACATGGGAAGAGTTGGAAGGAGGAAAAGGGAATGATGTAAATACTGTAGTCATATATGAAATTTTCAAAAACAATCAACTTGTAACTCCAAGAGTACCATACAGCTACAATCCTATTCTGTCTGTGTATCTGATGACTTACATATTCCATTATTCCTCTTCTCCTTCCTCTGGTAATCATCTATCTATATTCTATATATTCAAGTTATTGAGGGCCTTTACATTTTACTTGTAAAGAAGATCATGCAGGGTTTTTCTCTCTGTGTCTGGCCTTAAGTTTCAACCATGTATTACAAATAGAAGCTTGAATAACATGTCACTCTGGGTGTTGTGTATATGTGTGAATTTGTGTACAATTTCTTTATCTAGTGATGTAGGTTTAGTTTGTTTCTATTTCTTGGCTATTGAGAATAGCACTTCAGTTAATAGTAAAATTGTCTCTGCAAGGGGCTGAATTCACATCTGAATGAAACATTTTCAGAAGAGGGACTTCGAGGTAGACCATCTACTAATGAGTATCAGTCTTTCTGATTACAAAGTATATGCTGTTCTTTCCCATGTTCATCCCATTGGAAGGTGTTAATTTTAAAACTTGTAAAATGCCAAAAATTTTAACACATGTAAAAAAGACCTTGACATTCTTCCTGTCAAAAGATGCAATTTAATTCCATTTTTCTTGACTAGAGGCCAGCATTAGAGACGTGTTCCATTCAATCAGTGCATATGAAGAGATGTGTGACTTCCAAGGCTCATGTAGAAGTTGAAGTTCAACTTCTGCTGACTCTCAAGATGTCCCAGGGATTCTGCCACTACATTTGGAAATGGCTCATGTCACATAAGAAGCCACATATGGATGTTCTCATTGAGAGCTCTAGATAACCCCCTACCACCACAGTCCCAGATATGAGTGAACTTTCAGATACTGACCTCATGTCTTCAAGCCCAACCCAAGTTGTGGAGAACAAAGGTCAGCTCTTCCTGGCCAGCCCCAGCCAGGCTACAGGTTTCTAAGAGACCTAAATGTGATGGTAGGTGTTTTAAGCCACCAAGTTTTGATATTTTGGTTTCAACTCTTTTATACTTTATAAATAATAGATAACTCAAACATAGGATAATGGTATTTAGGAATACAGCAGAGGAATTTAGAGATGAATGACCTGGCAACTAAATGAAGGCTTCTGTGGATCCCTCTAGGCATGGATCCATTAACCCTGATATAATACAGATCAAAGGATTTTCAAGTTATACTATCCCCCAGTTCCTAATCCTTGTGCCATGAACACCAGTGTTTAAGACCATGTCTTAGAAAGAGATGAAGGTTTCTTATCTACTGATGCTGTTACCACTGGCAAAAAGGTCATCCATTGGTAGATATTTATAAACATTCTCAGAGGCAGCAACTCTGCAGATGCGAGCCTTTTATGTCCCAGACATTCTAGTTCACAAACACAAAATGCTGAGTATGGCTTTATGGAAACTACAGTGACCTTAATAAGCTACATGCCTTGAGGTAAAGTTTTCTCCAGGTAAAGGACTAAAGGAGGCTGGATTACAGCCAGCCTGCAGGAGGATGAGTGACTAGAGCTTCTTTAAGCTTAGAATATCTGTTGCATATAGTGACTCATGTAGCTCAATAAATATTTGTTAAATAAATGAAAACATATTGCAACACAGCATTATTCTACATACATTGTGTATAAACTAGACATCCCAATGGAGTGTCTTATATAATGAGATTGTTCCCATCACTTAGCATCTAATCTTTGGGTAAATTTGACACAGGTTATTTTAGCTATGATTGACCAAATCTCTTTTGATCATCTTCAACTCATCTTTTTGGTGAAAGAAGCCACCTCCTAAATAAGTCCGGGTGACAGAACACTTGCTATTCCTGCCACTGTATATGAGATTGACAACAGTTTATGAATCATATCCACTTATAGCTTATTGGAAACACTGTAAACCAAGTGGGCCACAGTGGAGTGGTTCTCAAGAATAGAGTGCACCAATATGGGCTCAGGTTTTTAGAATCTAGAGGATGTGGTGATATCCAATACCTATGGGACGAAGGACCTGTTTAACTTCACTAGCTTATAGAGGGGAAACTTCTTAGGCTGAAGATTGGACTGGATCTAGCTGTTTGTTACACATGCAGAGGAAGCTACCCAGTAGAGAGCTTTCTCTTTGAATGGCGGACATATCTAGCAAGAACAAGGGAACCGATAACTAGAATCTTGGTGTTCTGTGAAGACCAAAATGCCAAAGCTACACTTGAACTCTCAAGTCTTTATAACACGGTCCTTCACTTTTTTTTAGTTTAGACATTCACCTGTAAAATCAGAGTAGACATGAATGTTCTCATATATGAAGCCAGAAAAATTAGGAACATTAGACACTGCTCTCCTGATTTTCTTTGAAGAGAGATTTTTTTTTCATTAATGTTAGAAATATCTCACCGAATTCAAGTCAATCTCATCAGACCTTCTTAAAATTGGAGCATGATATTGAGACATTTAATTCTAGCGGTGAGAAGAAGAGTTACTACAGTTAGTACAGATGTTGGCTGGGAATTAACAGGAAGAATGCTTAGAGAGCAGCAAGGAAATGAAGGCTACTTTTCATGTATGAGGGAAGGGTGGCACATGCCAAGGTGTATGTGTAGAGGTCAGAGGACAACTTTCAGAGTCTGCTCTTTCTGTCCACTGCATAGACTCTGAATGTAGAACTCAGGTCACTTGACTTGGCAGCAAGTGTGTTAACCCACTGATAAACCTCAATAAAAATTAAAAAAAAATAAGTAAATCTTTCTAAAATCAAATCTCAGCTAGGTTCAAGAACTATTTATGTTTCTTTCCAATGGAAAAATAATCACTATCTTCAACAGTAAGGGATTTATGAACTTCATTAGATTGTGTAAAATTGGGAATGCAGAAGAGTACAAAGCACCTCGACTGCTTAATGTGAAACCAAAATGTAAAAATATGTTTGCCATTCACTTCCAGAGTCAAATATGCACTTTAACGAAAATCATCAGTTCAATTTCACATGCCTCTGATTGTTTTAAAGTAAAATAACTTTCATTTAAGTAAGAGTTTATCTGGTTTTATAATAAGTGAGCTTAGTAACATCATAACCCTATGTACTTGAAAGGCATTATGGTCAGGCTACCATAACTTTTCCTCCAATGAGAAAATCAAAAGTTAAAATAAGCTTTTTTTTTTTTGAAGTTCTAACTTAGATTCTTAAAAATCAGCATGAATGTCAAAATATAAAAATTATCTGTGCTTAAGAACTTGTGTTCCCAGCCATTAGCTTTTCCTTTCAGCCTTATATAGTTCAATGGCCTCTCGTTTTGTTTCAGAAACTGACAAAATCTTATTTCACAATTTGCCTTTAGTAAGCATTGGACTAACTTTGAACCCAATTGAGGAATTTACTCTTTACCAAAGAGCAGACAAGACTACTGGAGTGCAGCTTGGGAACTCCACTTCTATGGATTTTCAACAGGATAACACTCTTGGCAATCCTGACGACAAACAGACAGGGGTATGAGTATACAATCAAACTGGGGGGGAAATCAGGTTATTGTTCATCTAAGAATGTGTTTAGGAAAAGACTTGGCCTGTGTGTGGGCAAAGAACTACAGTGAGCCTATTGTGCTACGTTGTGGATTCACATCTGTCCTCCCAAAGTGGCATGTTAACGTCCATATCCCCATAATGAGGATGTAACATCGGAAAGAGCCTTTACAGAGGCAATCAAGTTAAAACGCTATCATTAAGGTAGGCTTTTGCCTCATATGAATGGTTTGCCTTATGAAAGGCAAATTAGGACACAGATCCACAATGAGGGAGTCCGATGGAAACAAACATGTAGGATTCTATGACCAGATAAAGACAGAAGCTGGAGTGATGTATTTATAAACCAAGTGATGCTGAGGTCTGCAGTATCCACCAGAACCTGGTAGACAGGTAAGTGCAGATTCTTCCCTATACCCTCAAAGGGAAGCAATCCTGATTTTGAATTTACGGACTTTAGAGATGAGAAAATAGTTTTTGGCTAAACTCTTCAATTTGTGGTACTTTGTTAGAGCAGACTAGGAAATTAATACAGACTGAATACATTTATTTTACACCACCAGCTTACTCTTATTTCCTTTCCTCAAAATCCAAGAAATGGAAAATTCCATGAGGTGTTTCTGCTTACCATTCTTTTCTATACAAATTATAACAAAAGCATGGCTATGCTAGCATCATATCCACATTCTTTAAAACACCTTTCATAAGCCCCTTTTCATTGTTTTAAACATTTCTTTCTGAGGTCTTGGGGAATAGTTTAGTGTAACAGAGATAGGACAATAGAGGTGGACTTTCACACATACAGAGAAACATTAATATGTATGTATACACACACCTTAGTTAATTAAATATGAAATCAGCTAACTAAATATTGTAAACCAACGCACTCATTGGTCAAATAATAAATATTACTTCTTAGGCCGAATCAATGAGACTTCCAATTTTTTAGATTAAATGTTAGCAATTTTGTGTAATGCGCTCTTTATGCAAGGGAATGATACAGACATTAAATGAGACGTGAGTAACAAACCTTAGATAGCTGACACAGTACGAAAGCTTGGCATACGGCCATTCTCTTACACTTGTCTCATTAATATGCTCACAGTAACAGTAGCTAATGAGTATCACCTAGTATTTACTAACGATTATCACTTGTATTTACTGGCGATAGACAGTACTGAGTTCCCAGCTGCTAACACAGAATGAACTTAGGCTCACAAAAGTCATTATAGGCTATAATGACTAGATAAGTGTTAGATATAAAATCCTAAGTGCATCGCCTGAATCCATGGGTCCAGAGAATCCCGGGAGCTGTCCGCGTTACCCTAGCGTTTCCATCCTTCTCGCCCAATCTCCAGTGAGAAGATCCCTTCCCATAACTAGCGATCAGTCACTATGCGCCTGCGCACTCCCGCCTTCCCTGCTTACCGGAAGCAGTGTCACTGTCCCCAATTGGTCCGTCACAGGGCGAATCAGTCAATACAGCACATCGGTAAATCCCGCCCCCACCCGCCACACACGCACACACGTACATCCGGGGAGTTCAACCTAATTTTACTGCGCAAAGCCTGCTAACACGCCTGCGCAGGCGAGCATGCCCCGGAAGCAGTTCACTGGCTTGTGACACGTAGCAACAGGGCTACTGCAGGGTCTGGAACTGAGTTTGGGGTGTTACTAGGGGCCTCTGGAGCTGCTGCCGCCGCCGGCGGAACCTTAGGTGAGTGTCCCGGGTCCGTGTTTCTCTTTCCGCTTGGCCTCTGGCCGCAATTGTGCGGGTCGGCTACCTGGTCTGCCGGCTCGGGCGTAGCCCTCACACCCCCGCTCTCCCTCAAGACACTGCGCTGCCCCTAGTTTACATCTCGGTGAAGCGGTACCTCCGCACGGCCTCGCCCCTACCTCCGGCTTGTCAACTCCCCGCTGTCCAAAGGTCTTTTCAGACCTCAACTCTCGCCCCCACCCCCAACACCCGGACCTCACCTCCAGGTACTGATCCAGGTTACAGTAATGCTTTGTGTCTCCCGAGGGTGTTTGCTTAAGCAAAGGACCACAGACAAAATCTATTAGGACCTTGGATGTAAACAGTTTGCCATCTTTTTTTTTTGTTGCAGATCGTTAGCAATGTCAGGCTTTGATAACTTAAACAGCGGTTTCTACCAGACAAGTTACAGCATCGACGAGCAACCTCAGCAGTCCTATGACTATGGAGGAAGTGGAGGACCCTACAGCAAGTAACTTTTCAACTTTGGCAGCCTACTTAGTCTGTATTTCACGGACGAATGCATTCAGAATGCCTTGTTCTGCCTTAAAAAAATGAACATGCGAACTTGTTCTTATTCAGGAATGTGATGTGTTGTCATTTTTCTTGGTCTAGAGAGACGTGACATTTGGTTTGAGTTTAAAGGGGTTACCCTGTTTACAATTCGTTATTTTCTAGGGGGGAAAAAAATCTTCAAGTGTGCCTAAGAAGGATAAGTGGCTTGATAAAAAAAAATTTACAAACGTATGGATGGGTGCATTAGGTACCTAGAATACAAGGCTGTTTATTCACTGAAAGTTAAGTTTTTTGATAGCTTATTTGGTAGGTAAGTCAGTCTGACTTTCGAACTTTTATCAACGGATATAGAAAGAGTTTAGTGTCACAGGTTAACAGTCTAAGTTCCCCATTATGAATCATTGGGTGACTTTGATATGGCAGTTGATAATCATTTTTATTACTCCACATACAGAAGTATTATGGTTAGTACCAGAGAAGTTACCAGTTTTAACTTGAAGAAGAGAAATCAAAGACATTAGGCTCTGAACTGTTAAAAATAAGGTCATCTGCAATACCGAGTGTTTGGAGTACTTTGAAAGTTTTTAGCCAATCTCTTCTAGATATCATGTCTCTTAGAATGATGATGTACATCTTTCTTGTGCTTGCCCTTTTTTAGAAGGTCTCATCTTTCTGTGAATCTTACAGAAATAGGTCTGTTTTCCAGAAATACATGGATACCCTTATACATACTCATACGTGTAAATGTGCTTATAACTTATACAGATTACATGTCATCTGTGTGCATCTATAGATCTTGAGTTCAAATCTCATGAAGACGTTCCGGGATTAGAAAAAAAGGAAAGTTATGAGTCTAATCAATCTGTGAGATACTGACATTACTAGAATGTGTTTACATTACTATATGTAAATGAATGTGCCAAAGATTTTTTTAAACACAAAATTAATCCTATCTTTTTATAGATTATAGATTATTTGAATCCATTTAATTTGACTTAACCTGTTGAATGAAAAGAGTATGGAAAAATACCCTCTATGATAATTTTCCATTCTATTAAGTTCTCAACTATATACCAGTGACAGTTTATTTCTTCCGAATTAGCTTCTTTTTTTTTAAACTAAATAATCTCTTAACTTTAGACTAATTAGAAGTTTCCCATTTAGAGTGCAATTTCCCATGTCACCCTCTTTCCAGTTTTGTATCCTGACCATATTTTTGTAACTTAAATGTGTGTCTTGTCCTCCCATACTCTCAACAGCTATCTGATTTTGCTTTTCCAAGTAGCAGTTACCCTGTTGCTGAGCATTCTCCTGCTTCCATTCCAACCATCTCATGTCAGTAAGCATTGCTTCATCCTAGTGGAGACACTTTACATACCATAGCTGTCAGCTAGCACATACAGGTTTATGAATTATACTTGAGAAAACAAAAGGTATGATGCAGTAACAACATAATGTGAGTTTCCAAAAGTTACTAAAAAATTAGATTCCTTTGTTTCTGTATATGCCTGCAAATACTGATATGCCACCTAGTTATATTTTAAATATTATCTCAGCTTACCAACTCATGTTTCATTGCTTTGCTAACTTGTTAGCAAAAATCAGCAATAACTTCAGCTGTTAAGGAAAATCTAGGTTCAGATACCATAATATCTGGATTGCCTTAAAGTTTGACTTATTAGCCGTATTGTTGTACAGGGGCCCTTTGAGGTCAGCTTTAACATTTTAAGGGTTCCTCTTACAGGTATGTCACCATGTCATATGGGTAAATCCCACATCACTTTGTAGATATGCCCCTAAAATACATAGTAATACCAGTCAACTTATTTTTAAGAAACTGAGAGCTGTTATATTTTTAACTTTAACTTATCTAATAATACCTTTATGAAACATTTCTGTGAACATAAGTAGACAGCCTGTGTTAAGAAGTCTTTGCTGTTGATAACACAGAGCTTATGACAGGGTTGATTTAGTATATGCCACTTTGCTTGCTATGAAAGCATTGCTTTAAAAAGTCATGCATGCCATAACATAGTTTGGTTTGCAAACAACAGTGAGTCAAATGTTTCAGAACAGGTCCTGGCAGGACAGGGAAATAGTAAAGTAGGTAGTACTGTCCTTTTCATGCTGCATTTAGAAGATGGAATGACAGTCCCACCTTTGGAATGATTGTTGCTTGGAGTACCTCTAGTTGGTAATCAGTGGTACTCACTATGAGCTCCAGACTCTGCAGGATTCTTAAGATACTTTTTAGAGATCTTCTAAGTTCAGAAATAGTTTTCATAACAATATTAAAGCATTCTGTGCATATTGTAATTTAGCATTTACACTTAGGTTGCAAAATAATGTTTGTAAAACTGCAAATACCTGAGTCTGAATCAAGGAATAGTGTTGTATTTGTTGCCGCCATATGCTTGGGAAGGTGGAGTAAGACGATTTCATTTTTAAGGATTCTCCTAGTGAAACAGGAAGAATTGTGGTTGTTGTTCAGTTCTGGCCCTTTAGTACACATCCCTTTAATATTCGATGTCACATAACACTTCTCTTCCAATCAGAAATTACACTGTCTCTAGGAAGATACACATGCTGCTTAAGTTGCTCACTGAACCACTTGCTTTTCACGGAGACCATACTTGTTTGAAACAACAGGCACACTGTGGTTAGTTGGAATTTAGCATTCACAGATAATTTTTCAAAAATTAAGTTAACCTGTCATTTCAAGGAAAACAGCTGCTAGTATTCATTGCCAGTGGTCAGTTTCCAGATAAAAAGAGCATTTTGAAAAACTGTGTTTATCAAACATGTTTGGGACAGTTTTAAAATTTTGATTTTCTAATGTTTATAATTGAGTATATCAGTATTTGAAAGATACATATATAAAACTAATATTTTTAAGTGGCCAGGAGTGTTACAAAATATATGTGAGAAATGCACCTTATTCAAAGTGCAAGACAGATCAACATATTTTAATGTAACTGGGACATAAAAAGTTCATTGATGCTGTTTAAAATTCTGGGTTACAAATTGAGTTTTAAAAACTATCATTTTGTTTTAAGTTTAAATGTAGCATTAAAAATACTTGTGGTCAAGTGTGTTGGTGCAAATCTGTAGTCCCAACACTCTCAAGAGGCAGGTGAATCTCTTGAGTTCGAAGCCAGCCTGGTCCACATAGTAAACTCCCAAGGTCAGCCAGAGCTACATAGAGATCCTGTCTTACTTTTTTTTTTTTTTTTTTTAATGAGACTGAAAAGGATATTAAAATGTTCAGTTTTCCAACCATATCTAGTCTGCAGCAGTCAGTGTTCTTCAGCTACTTCAACTAAAACAGTAAATCATAGTGCAGTGGATGCAAAGGTGGAGTAAAGAATCTAGCTATACTGTTTAACTTTTCTTAGTAATTTAATTGTAAATAGTTCTGTCATAAAATGTTTATTCTAAGTGTGATGTGTTTAATGTTATTTTAGATGAATTAATAAATATTTTAAATATCCAATTTCCTTGATAGTAAACATTGATAGTTAATAACTCATAAAATACTTAGGGTTTCATAGCTTTTTAGAATATAAAGGGGCTATAAGACTAAAGTGTTTTAGAACTGCTAGCTATACTGACTTTCTCTATTGTATTTCTCCTTCCCTTCCTCTCCTTACTTTTCCCCCAAGAATAAACTACAATCTATTTCATCAGCTTGTAGAAACCTCTGCATGGAGATTTTCTTGTGATGTCATGGACTCTGATAAATGCTAACAGATCAGTACAACAACATATTATCCTAAGTCAGGAAAAGAGAATTGTTATTCTTGCTCAACTAGCTAATCCTCATGAAGGTTGTTCTTGTATAAATGGGTGTGCACATAAGAAGAAATCAACATGTTTACATCCAGAAATACTGGGAAACTGCATATACAGAGTATCATTTTGAAGCAGTTTGTGTAAGACTTTTGAAGTGGTGCTTATTATCAAGAGTTGATGACCACTAGAGTTAAATAACCTAGTTTGGAATCCTGGCACCACAGTGGCAAATTATTTTAACACAAATTTTAGTTTATACGTCTTTATGGTGAGGACAGTAGTAGTCTCATTTCATAGGATTATAGTTAGTATGAGACTGTTCACTGTAACACTTATAAAATAGTGCCTTGCACATAATAACATTGAATAACAGTATTTAGAACATTTGCGATAATTAAGATATGCTTCATTTTAGAATTAGCCAATTGATTTTTAAATTTTAATATTTTTATTCTTTGAAAGTTCTGTTACATTTCTACAATGTGTATTGATCATTATTGATTCACCACTACCCGCCTCCAGCCCTTCGTGCCTTCTAGTCATCTCCCTCCCTACTTCATGTCCTCTTTTTTTATGGATATTAATAACATCCTAAGGCTAATTAGTACTGCCACATGCACATGGGTGTGTGGCCATCTACTAGGGCATGAGCAACTTACTGGTGACTGTGTCCTGAAAAGGAAAAAAAAAAGACTCTTCCCTCAGCTGCAGTCAGCTGCCAGTAGCTTTCCTATAAGGGTTGGGACTTAGGGGCCCCGCCCCCAGCCATAGTACATTTTTTGTCTGGTTCAGTTCTGTGCAGGCTTGTTCAGGAAACCACAGCGACTATCAGCTTAAGTGTGCAACAGCCAGAAAGTTCACAGCTTTCCTCACATTCACTGGCTCTTAAATTCTTTCTGTCCCCACTTCTATGAAGTTCTCTGAACCTTGAATGGTGGGAGATGGCCCATCCATAGCTCAGCTCTCAGTGTTACTTATACTTGGCACTTTGACTAGTTGTGAGTTGTGTATTAATCACTACTCCTGCGAAAAGGAAGTTTCTCTGACAAAACCTGAAAGCAGCACCAATCTATGGGTATAAACATAAGTATTCAGAATGTAGTTTAATTGTGTGGCCATTTAGCAAAAGAAGAATAGTAGGTTTCCCCCAGGTCCTGGGATCTCCCCAGCCATGGGTTTTTAACCAGGTTTATGCTAGCAGACATGAAATCCTTCACGTGGAGCAGACCACACTTCCAATCAGAAAGCAGTTAGTTATTCCCATAACTATTATATCACTACTGCACCGTGGGCACAGCTTGCCAGCAGGTCAGCATTGCATCATCAGCTAATTCAATAAATAATAAATGTTGCCTGACATATTTAATGGTACAGAAGTCTATATGAAAATTAGTGGTTAGGAACCCATAGTTCTAGGTTAGAAGTTTCTCATGTGTACTCTGAGGATAGTCTATTTTATGTTTATGTATGTTTATTTTCTATAACGTACATAATATGTGGTATTTTTAACATTACTTTTTCCCCCGCTTTTTTTTCTTTTTCCTTTTTTCTTTTTTTTTTTTTGAGACATGGTTTCTCTGTTTTAACTCTGGTTGTCCTGGAACTCACTCTGTATCTGTAGACCAGGCTGGCCTCAAACTCACAGAGCTCTGTTTGCCTCTGCCTCTGCCTCTGCCTCTGCCTCTTGAGTGCTTGCTTGGATTAAAGGCGTGCACCACCACTGCCTGGCATCTTCACTATTTCTTGATTGTTATCAGTATACATAAAATTACTTAATTCTTTTTAACAGGTACACAGTAATTTATTATGCACATATTACATTAGATTTACTTAAAGCTATTTTTCTGCCTTTTGTCAAAATACAGCAACAAATTCTACATTGAGTAGCAAAAATGCATATTTTCCAGGTTTAGGTTCTACTAGTAAAATCTCTAAAAGGACTTTGGATAGCTGAACATAGTTTTAGCTAAATAGTTTTATTTTTAAAATCTCAATATTGGCCACGTGGTCCTGGCACTTGGAAGGCAGAGACAGGCAGTGAGTTTGAGGCCAGCCTGGTCTACAGAGTGAGTCCAGGACAGCCAAAGTTACAATAGAGAAACCCTGTCTCAAAAAACCAAAAAAAAAAAAAAAAACCCTCAATATTAATGGCTATCATTACGTTTTTACAGTTTTCAAACAGAAACCTAAAGGAATGAAAAATAAATATGCTGAATATTTTTAGGGCTCTCATTTTAAAATATCTTTAAAATAATTATTTTAAGTTCATACTACTCACTAGATAAAAGATTAGTCCACTGACGTACTAGACATGGTGAGTCAGGTACTTGCAGACAGGGTTTCAATGCAGTTCTGTTCCCTCTTAGTCACTGAAATAGCCGTGGTAGAGTGTTCTTCCTGAAGACTCAGGATTTGATGTGTATCCAGTGAGGCAGCAAGTGTGCCGTCTCCTTGAAAACTCTAAAGCACAGTTCAGACGCAAGATAGTCTAAAAACATTGTTATATTCAAAAGGCTTTCATAAAGAACAAGCTTGATCTCCCCTCCCCCCCCGCCCCATTTGAAATTGATGTTTCTTAGCAAGGTCTTCTCGTTTGCAAACTCTACCGTATTATGAAGTATAAGAAAGAATAATGATCCCGTAAGTATCCAAATTACGGAAAACATCGTCAAGTTTCTCATCTCAAACCTTCATTTATCATCTACAGCATACATTTAACTCAGAATGTATTGTAACATCCTTTCTGTGTCACTAGGGGAAAAAATAATCCTGATTTAAGTCTTATTTGTTGGTCTCCTGATGTTTAAAAGTGTGGTAGTTTACCTGCTTGTATGCTGACATGAAAATGCTGACAACAACAGGAGGATTCTCTGTAAGAACACCCTTCACACTGTAGATTGTCAGCCTGTCAGCCATGATTTCAGCACTGTTTCTTTGTGGATATCCTAGAAAGTAGTTTGGAAATGACTAAACATCTTTAACTGTCAAGGAAAAACAAAACAGAAACAGAAATCTAGGAATACCAACTGTCAATTAGTTGAAATACTGAAAATAAAACAAATTTCCTTTGATTTACAGGCAGTATGCTGGCTATGACTACACGCAGCAAGGCCGGTATGTCCCTCCAGACATGATGCAGCCACAGCAGACATATACAGGGCAGATTTACCAGCCAACTCAGGTGTATCCTCAAACTAACACTCAGCCAATCTATGGAGACAGCTTTGAGGAGGAGCCTCCATTATTAGAAGGTAGGATGTAGTGGGTGGTACAGGTTGAAGACCCCATCTAAAAAGCCTGGGGCCAGAATTGTTTTTCCATTTTAAAGTAGCTTGAATATTCCAATATCTTTAGTGACTTCCCTGGTTTAGCATCTTTAATCAGAAAGTCTGAAATGCTACCCACCCCCTTTGTTTTTCCCTAAGACAGGATCTTGCTGTGAAACCCAGGCTCGACTCAAACTTGCAGCAATCCTCCTACTTCAGCCTTACAAATGCTAGGATTATAGGTGTGAGCCATCATACTTAGCTTAAAACATTTTGAATATTATGTTGGTATTAAATGCTTCAAATGTCAGATTTTGGATTTTGAGACAAGAAGTGCTAAGCTTATGCTCTGGTATTCAGCTGGTAGTAAAAACAAATCCTAACTTGGAAATATTGTCCTTTCTTATGAAAGAACAGCAGGTAGCCTTCAGTCATTAACTCATTATATTAGGCCAGCAGGGATCATTTCTTTGAACAATATTTAAATATGACTGTGAGTGAGCATCTACTTTCATTTCAGGTTATTACTTAAATTCTGTGAGTGGAAGATGTGAAAGCAAATAGCATGATATTTATGGTTCTGTGTGGAAATAAACTAACAAAACTGTTCATTGCGTAAAATCATGGTGGTTCTCAAATTATATTCCAGATATGCATAGAACCATAATTATATGTAATTTATTGGGATACCTGGTATTCCTGAAGCCCCAGGTTAGGGGAGAAAAAATTCCTTTTTGTTAGCCATTTTTACATGGCCTTTTACTGTGAGTTTGAGATAAAGGTGGGTCTGTTTCATCATATCCATAGCATTCCACAGCAGAAGTTAGGCATCAGCAGGAGCACCAGCATGGAAAGTGGTACCAAGTACTTAGTAAAGTATCATTAACTATTTCATTGACTGTTGCTGTACTTTGTTTGTTCCCACGTGTTTAGTTTTGTGTCCCGTTCCAGCATTGATTCTGGAAAATACCACAGATCCTAAAATTTGTAACAAGAGTGATTATCCATTGCTAAAAACCAATTTGAAATGGAGGGGGTAGCTATTTGTCTCCTATTCTGTGGGCTAATGGACTTTCAGATATAAAAATTTTAGGTAAATTTATATAAACTGCTAAAGGAATATCACAAATTCTAACTGACTTCCTTATTTTCATTTTATCTTAGAGTTGGGTATCAATTTTGACCACATCTGGCAAAAAACACTAACGGTGCTACACCCTCTGAGAGTGGCTGATGGTAGCATCATGAACGAGACAGACTTGGCAGGACCAGTGGTATTCTGCCTTGCCTTTGGAGCCACATTGTTACTGGTAAGGCTGAGTCATCTGTCAGGTTAAGATTGAAGAAGAATTTTTAAATATTCTACCAAAAGACATTTGAAACTTCAAGTCTTTGATAGGTTTCAGGATGTATTGGGTTTCTTAAATGTATAGCTGATCTTTCCCTATGATTTCCCTATCAGTGGTAAGTAGTGAGCAACATATGTAATAACTTATTTCTTGAGCCAGATGTAGGAGACAGAACACAGCTGTAATCAGAGCCTTGGGAGACTGATGCAGGAAGATTGTGAATGGTAGACAGTCTGAGCTACATATTGAAATACTGTGTGTGTGTGTATGTGTGTGTATGTGTATGTATATAATTTAGTAGGGAAAAATAAGAAAAAATAAATATCAGAATTTATTTTTAAGAAATTGACAATATTTTTTACTGTGTTGCACTTTAAAAAAAAATTAGAGATAGTGGTTTTATTTATTTAACCTTGTCCTAGTTTTGTTTATATTGCTGTGATGAAAATACCCAGAGGGGATGGGGTTGGGGGACTGTAAAGCAGAAATGATTATTTTAGCTCAATTCCCAGTTACCATCCATCACTGCCTAGATGTCAAGAAGATATCAGGAACTTCAAATAGTCTATTACAACTTGACTGTGGAGTCAAGAGCAGACAGAAATAAATGCATCCATGCCTGCTGCTCAGCTCACCTTTTCTACATAGTTCAGAACACAAACCCAGGGAATGATATCAACCTCTTTTAAACACAGTCTTCATCCCACATCAGCATATTCAAGACAATCCCCCACAGCTGTGTCCACAGGCTCACCTGGCAATACAGTAGTACATTGAGACCCTTCCCAGGTGATTCTAGCTTGCATCTCATTTGTAATTAACTATGACAAATGTCTAGCCCTTAGTCAGTGTTTTATTGTCTGGCTTTCCTATACATTTTAAGTTCTAATGAATTAAAATATTAAAGAATGACAAGCTTCTGTCTCTACTTCTCAGTTCTCTAGGAATATTAAAGAATATTGAAAGAAAAATTGTTAATTCGTTTTCTCTCATTCTGAATTACAAGAGATAAATAATATAACTGATACGTAATGATAGAAAATGGTATTTGTAGTCAGAAGACCAGGGTTTACACACTTTACTCCCACTTGGCCCTTGATTTGGCAATTTTGTGCTTCAGTTCCCTCTGGTGGATAATAACCCTGAGCTGCCGACTTAGCCTAACAGAATTGTTTTGATGTGCCACCACACTCAGCTTATTTTGAAGAATAAACAGGACAGGCAACTGAGCATGGAGTCATATACTTATAATCTCAGCATTTGGGAGGCTGAGGCGGGAGGATTGCTCTGTCTCTGAAACTAGTCTGAGTTAGAGTGAGAACCTGTCTCAAATCAAAAGGAAAAACAAACCAGGACAGGCTGTGTGAGAATACTTTGCAAAGCTAAGAATACTGGTCAAAGTAGAATTTATTATTTATTGTTCTATTAATTCATTCATTAGTGAACTCACAACCTACCACAACCTATATCAGGTATTTATAAATAAACGTTATGTCCAGAAAATACTTCAAGAATTTTTCCATTTATCATACTCTGTAGACACATTCTCAAGATTTAGTCTTACATGACAAAAGTCTCACAAAACAAAATCATGAGGATTTCTCTGCACACTTGTTTTTGTGAGAGTGATTTTTTTTTTTTTCCTTTGGGTTAACTGGGAAACTGGGAAGGCTGTAGTTTAGCTCACGGTTGCTGTCTGAAAACCATTCGATGATATGGTTTTACTGTGTAGCCCTGTATGGTCTGGAACTTGCTACGTTGACCTCAGATCTGTCTGACTGTGCCTCCTTAGTGCTTAGAGTAAAAGTGTGTGCTACCATCCCCCCCTCATATCTCTTATAAGAGCAGAACTTTCAAGGTGTTTGTGTGTGTGTGTGTTTTTTTTGTTTTTTGTTTTTAACAAAAGGACTGTAGAATCCAATGTAGAATTTGGGAAAACAATGAAAAGAAAAAAGTTTCTTCCTATTATATTCACTTGATTTTCTCACCTCTTCCCTGGGCCCTGGCTTCCCACTTTCCTGGATTGTTTCTCTATTTATTTGTCCAGTTGTATATCAAGCTCCAGTGCTACCAGGAAATACAATAAAATATCTTTGTTGGGAAGCAGTGTATCAAAGTTAAGAAGGGTTTGAAGTCAGAGCCTGCACAGGTTCAAGCCAGACAGGGTTCCAGTGCTAAGGAAGAAGTGGACAAGGGCTTCCATTTCTAACCAAGAAGCTGTCTGCAATTGGTACCCACTTGGAAAGGAAGAATTTTGTCTTTTTCAACCAATGGACTCTCACTGGGTATATTAACCATACTTCAAAGTATGCCTAATGCCCAGGAGTAGATGGCTAACACAAAGGGACTGGATGGTGTTTTGTAGACTTTTGTCTCATACAACTTTACTTGAGCTTTTTTGTTTTGTTTTGTTTTGTTTTGTTTGGGGGGAGTGTTCCAATTTTGTGGTTTGTGGGTTTATGTGACTGTATGTGTTGTTTGTGGTGTTAGTTTGTTTTAAAGAGAAAAAGAAAGGGCATGGAGTGGTATGGGTAGGGAGATAGAATCTGAGAGGACTGGGAGAGGGAAAAAGTATGATCAGAATATAATCTATGAAAAGGATTTTTTTTTTTAAGTTAAAAAAAGAACAAAGTTATGAAACTTATCTGCTTTGTCTATCCTTCCCTTTCATGAGGAAACGTGCCTTTAAGCATTTTGTGATGCTTGGGAATTTTCATATATCGTATAGTGTAAAATAAGACTCAAATGGCACTTTTTTGCTCTTTAGCCTATTTTCTTTTCTTTTCTCACAGGCTGGCAAAATACAGTTTGGCTATGTATATGGGATCAGTGCAATCGGATGTCTAGGGATGTTTTGTTTGTTAAACTTAATGAGTATGACGGGTGTCTCATTTGGTTGTGTGGCAAGTGTCCTGGGATATTGTCTTCTTCCCATGATCCTGCTGTCCAGCTTTGCAGTAGTATTTTCTTTACAGTAAGTACTGATCTTAACTTAGATTTACTTGACCAGTTCTGTGTAGTAGGATTTACCTCACTTTCAGTTGGAGATGAAGCTCCAGTCCATCAAACATCTGTTGAGCTTCGTGTAGATTGAAGCCATGCTGTGTGCATTTTGGATAATGAACAATGAAAAACAATAAAAATGAGATTTGAAGTTTTTTTTTTGCAATCTCAGTTTACCTTTGATCAAGAGCTTTACCAATTTTGTGTTACTGATACCATGGCAATAATGAATTGAATAGTTGTGATCATTAAATAATACATGGAAAAGTTCAGTTCATTCATGTTGTTAAAATTATGTTTAGCCTCCTTGATATTCTAGTTATATCAATCTTTAAGCAGTTGGGCTTGTTGAAAACATATGATTAGTAAACACATATGTAATCATGGGGAATGGGAATGCTGATAATGTTAGGAGTAGAGAAGGGCCCTGAAAGCTATTGAGCATCTTATCCATGCAAAGCACTAGCCCTTCAGCAAATGTAGCTAGCCCAAGTGCTAGTAGTGCTGAAGCTAAGAAACAGAAAAGTAATTATGTTATAGGCACTATGCAACTACATGCCTGCATTTGACAGAGTATTCTTATTTCTGCATATATCCACATGTGGATTTAAATGTTCTGAGGCTTATGTATTGCTCTCCAGATGTGCTAAGCCCTACAGTTTCCACAAGTGCATAATCTGTAGTAGTGTGGGACTGCTTTTGTGTTCTCTTCTGCAAAACTGCATTAAAAATCCTTGCTTCAGAATAGGATATAGTGTTGGTTTGGTTTGACTTTTAATATCTAATCTTACCAATTTTTCCTCTTTTTTTTTTTATTTCCTGCTACAGAGGAATGGTAGGAATTCTTCTCACTGCCACGATTATTGGATGGTGTAGTTTTTCTGCTTCCAAAATTTTTATTTCTGCGTTAGCCATGGACGGACAGCAACTTCTAGTGGCATATCCGTGTGCTTTGTTGTATGGAGTCTTTGCCCTGATTTCCGTCTTTTGAACTGATTTTGTCTGGGATGTGGAAATCAATAGGCCCGAATTCACAAAAAGGACCTTGAACTCTTAAAATTGGACCAGCAAACCACTGCAGTGCAGCTCATGCCGATTCCCAGTAGCCTGGAAGTAACAAAGTAGATGAGTCTTTTGTTCATTTGTACAGGACAGTTGAACACTATGTGGAGTCACCTGCAGTCGACTAGCCTTGGTGTTTGTGTGTATACAGATAAGAAGTACGATTTCTTGCCTGACCCTGCAGCCTTTGACAAACAAATCATTTCCTTACAATTATATTATGTTTTTGATAGATTTGTATCAACTGGGAAACCAACCACAAAGTTAATAATCTTTCTCAGAAACAACCCAGTTATTTATAGTAAAGAAGAAACAAGTCTTACTGTGTAAAATTTTTCCAAGGAATTAGGAAAGAAAATACTTGCTGTATCTTCAAGTTAAGTGCATTGAAGTAAAGCTGAACAAAACAAAATTCCAATGCAGAGCTTTTTGAGTTTTCACTTCAAATATTTGACATTCCTATAAATTGTCTCATGAAATCTGTGCTGAAATTCAGAGATATAAGCAGTTCATAGTCTACCTTATTGTAGAGATGAAATGTGAACAGGTATTTAGACATTAATGTCAACTAAATTTGGACTGGCCACATGAATGCTTAGTTTTGTCTCCACATGTCCCAGGAAAAAGAAATCACTAACTTTTTTTGAGAAAAAATATTTACAATTTCACAATTTCAGTATTGCAGTTCTCATTGTATAGTGCATTTGATGCTTATTAAAATTTTCCCAATTAACTCTGCTGTTGAGTTTACTTTCACTAAACTGTTCTGTCTTGTTTTCATTAGGGTTTGATTTTGACTCCTAGTCAAAATAAACCTAGTTTTGAAAATAGAAGTCATCTAGTATACAGATAAAGATGACATGAGAAGCAGTTCATTTTGAATACAGTGTTACTTCTTGATTTTAAACCCACTTGGTTTGTGTCATTATACCATCTGGTGAGAAAAACTGTAGGAAAATGCTGTGTATCTTATTTGTGGACTCCTGGCTTTTAAGACATCTCAGATTCTGGAAGACTCAGTAATGGTTATGAGCAAGGATGAGATTGAAAATGAAGTCTGACCTTTTTTATAGGAGGAGACCAGCAGCCAAGAGAAAAACGTTAAACAAATATGTTAGTGCTGCGTTTTAGAGTAAGTTTTCAAGTAGAAAAGGAGCATTACACATGTTTTTCTTCCTCTTGATATCTGTGTTACCTACTGATGGTAAGTTTCAGGCCACATTTTCACATTTAGCTGATTGCTTCTGAAGCATGTCTCCAGCCTTTGCATAGTACCCTCTCCCTTCTTTGGTTTCTTTGCTTTGCTTTTGGAGAGTGAATGGTTGAGTCCAGGTCTCTTGCAGCCCAGTCTGGCCTTGAACTCCTAACAGTGTCATTTTTAATTCATTTTATATAGTTCTTGTTGAGGCAAATTGTAATTGCCTTCTGTTAGCACACTGCTCTTGTAGTGAACAGGGAGAATGATGCTTGAGCAATTACCTCACACCTGGTTATATTTAACCCATTGTTACCCAATTCCCCAGATAGATTTAATTTTCTTATTTGTGGCTTCCCTTCATCAAAATAATCTTTGTTGTCTTGTGGTGTTGGTGCTGGCTATGTTTTATTTAAATGTATGTTACTGGCTTACAATTTATTCCTGTCCTCAACAAAACAGTTACCAACATAATAAGATATGAACTATTTAACATTTAATTATTTTTCTATAAAAATGTCTACATAGAGGAATTGCATCCAATGTATAGTTTAAGAATTTGCTTGGCTACATTGATCGTATAACTTTATCTTATAAAACTCTTTAAGTAAAAATCAACATAGCATAACCATGTTTGTGTATACATTGAAATCTGGATAGCATGTCTCAGAAGTTTGGTTGAGCTCTCAGCATAGCTTAAAGTTCATCTGTTGAATAACTGAAAGCACCGTGAGGGATACTTCACACATCACTCTTGGTCTTATATTCAGTGAGTGGATCACTAAGTCTGCACGCTACTGATTTGTGAATTCCTTCATGCGTGTCAAGATCATATTTACATGTGGTTAGTTAATTGTGCATATGGTCTAAATGCATATTTTACATCTTCCCTATATTTCTGTATTGCCTTGTGTTTTCAAGGTTGTACACAAACTTCATTCTTCATGTGCAAAGTTCTGCTCATCTTTTGAAATTAGAAAATCTACAGAATGATCGGTTTCTTAACATTTTTGCCCATTTATATAAGAAATTTTGATATGACTGAAATCATGTCTTCTGAACTGGGAATCATCATGTTAGATGAAATAAGCAATACTCAATAAAATGAAGAAAATAGAGTGAAGAGGGACTGTTAGGAAGCAGAGGCCAGAAGGAAAGAGTACAATGGCAGTGGATGGGGAGACCGTAGAAGTTGTTTCTTTATTCTCTATTTTTATTTTTTCCCTTTTTGACTGGATTGTATGTAGGATTACGGGCATGCACCTCCACCTCTGGCTAAAAATTCATAAACCTTAAAAGACTGTCATCAAAAACTGACACATAGTGGAAGATTTTGAAGAATGCTACTAATGACAAGAGTTTGAATAAACTGAAAATAAAACTATATAATTGGCATTTTCTAAGTATGTATTCTTGACCTTAGAAGTGGTGGTTGTACTCAAATCTTCTCCAAAGCCAAGTAAGGTCAGTGTCTTACGGTTCTATTGCAGCGACAAAGTACCATAACCAAGGCAACTGTTAGAAGAAAGAATTTGTTAGGAACTTGCAGTTCCAGAGGTTTAGAGTCCATCACATCACAGCAAGGAACATGGCAGCAAGTATGTAGGCATGCCACTGGAGCAGAAACTGAGAACTTATATCCTTATTTATAAGTAGGAAACGCAGAGTCAGAGCACAACTTGGAAATGGTATGGGCTTTTGAAACCTCAAAGCCCAACCCCCTGACACATCTCCAACAAGGCTACATTTACAAATCTTTCCTAAACAGTTCCACCACAGGGGGCCAAGCATTCAACATTAAGAGCCTGTGGTGGCCATTCTCATTTAACATCCCTCCTCCCCGCAGTCCATTATCTTTAAAATTACTCAGTTATGTTTACAGTACAGTGCCTACTCAGGACACTTTCAGTTCTGAAATTGTATCATCATTTAAGAGGAATTATAGATGTCATACATTCACAAGTATACTATGTTAACAACAAAGTGACAATGAGCCCATATTGGGAGATTTCTCCTATCACAAATACAGCAAGCAGGCCTGCCCAAGCAATACCTCACATTGAGCCTGTTCTCTCACCTGCGGTTCACTGAGAGCTCACTTAAAATCCCAGTGCTAGTTACTACATGGTCTCCATTTTTATAAACAAGTTTTTTTTTTTTTGGCTTTTTTTTTGTTTGTTTGTTTTTAAATAAAAGCTTAACTTCTCAGGCAGTTTATCTCATTGCATGCTTGTTTTAAAACCCAAACTTTAGGAATAAAATTTAACATCAAGCAAAAATCAAAAGTTTTTTTTTTTTTACTTTCACATAAGTGCCCTTCATAGTTATACAAATTTACAATTTTTTTTTCTTTCTTTTCTTTAGTTCTAAAGTGTATTTAGGATTATTCTTGTGATGGAGTAGGAATACCAAGATACTTTCCATGGGCACATGAGAATGGCTTATCCCCCTAACATGTCCTGTTTATATTCGAGAAGCCTAAATAAAGCCAATCTTGCTTCTCTGGTCTAGGCAGTTACTTCCGTTTTACTCTCCATGAAGAATTGTCCTTACTCTTCAGCACCAAACCAGGTGCAGAAGTTAGGAATGAACTGCTTTTCTATTACTTGGGTTTTAGAATCTTGCTTTACTCATTAATAATACCCTTAGAACTAGACAGTGTGGAAATTGAAATTTTAATTATTAAATTATTGATTTCTAAGGGTTGGCAGAGTCCTTAGACAATAGTATAATTGACAAGTGACTAAATGATTACCAAAAACTCCCCAAAGCATGAGCTCTGGTGACAGGAGTGTGGCTTTTGCATCACAGGTGGAGATAATTCTCTGGGTCTATGCATCAGGTTCCACTCCAGTTAATGAGAACATCATCTGCTGGTGAGCACAATGTCCTATGTTTGTGCAAATACATTAAAATGATTATTTACTCAAATGAGGACTAATTAAACACAGAGCTGTTCTCCTAATTTAAAAGCACAAACACTTCCTTAAGCACATTAGGCTCTAAACATCAGGTATTGAGTTTTTGTGAGCTTAACGAGTTAGGCTTGCCTTGCATAAATAAATCCGGTCTACTTCTGAAGCTAACACTGAATCTGCAGAAAGCATGTTGAGTGAAAAATTATCAAAGTCTTCAAACTTGTGGCACACCAAAGAAAGAAACAAGAAAATGAAGTATTCACTAAAAATATTTTAAGTGCCTATAATTTTTCCTTTTTATCTAGTTGGATTATTCTGTTTCTCCTAGAAATACAGAAAAAAAAAACTTTATTAACATTTTTTTCTGAATTAAAGTGTTCTGAAGATACCTGGAAAGCAGAATGATGTATTTATAGTTTTCAGTTTTGTGGTCCTCACTAGTATTGAAGACCTCGATAGTCTTTTTATTTTTAGACCATTAGTGGCCAAAAAGTACCTTTATCTTACTATGTTTTAAAATTCAAAATGGGAACACCTTTTAGTTTCCAGTCAAACCATCATGTAAAAATTAGCACTTCAATGCAGCATTTTAAAAGGCACATTTATAAGCTGTTTGCACATACATATGCCTTAAAATATGCGAACAAAATCCAAATATAAATATCACTGATGTGCATTTCTGGAAGAGGCAATCTTCAGAGACATGTCAGTTGTGCCACATGGTGGCAGGTGCATGAAGGCAGCAGAGGGAGTTGCTGGGAGGTGTTCAGTGGATTTGCCTTGCTGTGCATTTATCACTAGAGTATTTCCATTACCCCTTAGCTAGTTTTTTTGTCAACACAGAATAGAATCCTGAGGCGAGGGAACCTCAATTGAGAAAAATGCTTCCATCAGATTGTCTAGAGGAAAGTCTAGCATAATTCCTTCATTGGTGATTGATGTGGGAACGTGTAGGAGGGTTCTGCCTACTGTAAGTGGTGCCACCCTGAGCAGATATTCCTGCACTGTGTAAAAAAGTATGTGTGAGCCTTGGAGAACAAGCCTGTAAGCAGTGTTCCTCTGTAGTCTCTGTCTCAGTTCCTGTCTCCAGAGTCCTGCCATGAGTTCCTGCCCTGACTTCCCTTTATGATAGGCTGTAAGCAGTAACTTCCCCAGTTGCTTTTGGTCATGATATTTATCACAGGAGTAGAAAGCTGACTAGAACAACAATGGGTGTTACCCATTCCAATAACAACATTGTGTTAGCAGACTTTATTTGGCCAGTCACATGTTGCCAGACACAAGATCTTTGTCCTTTTGTTTGTTTGGTTTTGGTTTTGATTTTTTTGTTTTGTTTTGGTTTTTTGTATTTTTGAGGCAAGGTTTCTCTGTTGTAAAGCTGGTTCTCCTGGAACTCACTCTGTAGACCAGGCTGGCCTTGACCTCACAGAGATCCATCTGCCTCTGCCTCCTTCAAGTGCTGGGATCAAAGGCATTCACCGCCACCCCCTGGCTCCTTGTGCTTTCTTTACAAGACAGAACAGTATTCTGTTAGTCCTGAAATCCTTTGTTTCCAGACTGCAACATTTACCAATGATGCTCAAGTCGATCGTTACTGTAAACTCAGAATCTAAATTCTGAAAATGTTAAGAATTTAATTTTCCAGTGGTTTACTGTGAGTCATCTGTTGAACCGTGTACAGCTCATCTGTGACTGAACAAAGCATCGCTGTGGTTCTCAGTTATCTCATCCGTGTTACTCCAGTCTTAAGCCGTGGAATCCTGCCAAACAAGCCAAGTCCCCGCCACTCCTGCAGCTGCTCCCACTTCAGAAGGGAAGGCTTGAAGAGGAGCTCCTTGTTTACTTGTTAGAGGCCTCTGGCTCACTGCTCACTGCCTTCTCAGGGCATCTGCAGAAGTCCTAGCACATGCTAATTTCCCTTCCCCTGAATGAGTCTACACACCACTGAATTTAGTAGTATCAAGCTGAATTGTATCAGTGTTTGAAATGAAAGCACAGGCTGATATAACAGAGACTTTACTCAAATTTGACTCTATTAGTCAACTCTGTTCCTAAATCACCGAGGATTAAAAATGTACCCAGTAGGAACTCCACTTCTCAGATATCTGTAGAAATTACGTTGTTCCATGTATTGTATTGTAGTCTACAAAGTCGAGTTTCTTAATAGGATGATTTAAATTGCATTCCTTCTGCTTTTTTTGTTTTTCATTCAAATAAGGTTGTTTTGAGGGCACTTGAGCTCTGAGGTATCTAAGTTTATTAACATATTTTGAAGAAAAAATTTTTAAAAAAATCTAAAGTGTAATTCTCTGAGCAGTCATTGAACAGTATCCCCTACTGGGCTCCAGAGAAGAGCTAAACTTTCTATTTCAAATGAGTGAGTTTATTAAGCATATAGCAAGCAAAAGTCAAAAGTAGATCATTGGAAGCAGCAGATAGATAGCAAAAGTTCATCAGATCAGACACAGCATCCAACAGATGCAACTGGAGTAGCCTGACCGAGCGAACAAACAGGATGACCTCAAGTCGCGACCATACTACACCCAATAGAAACCCACTGGGAAAGAAGCAGTCCCACCAGGGTCTCCAATCAGGAGTCTCTCAGCCAATGAGCTTCCAGCTTCTCATCCCACAGCAGCCGTTCTCATACCATGAGACAGTCAGTCATGTCTGTTGGAATCACATGTCTGTTCTCCTCCTTGCTGCTCTCAAGGGAACAATGTTTTTCACTCTTGGGCTATTTTTCTATATTTTGTTAACCCTGCCACAGACTTAGGGGGCTGAGTGTCCCTAGACAAGGCGCCTTGAAACACTTCAGGACAAACATGCTTGCATCTGAAATGGAGTGGGAAAAAGCCTACCCACTTCCAGAGCCAGCGTCTATGTAAGCTTAAACAACGCACGACAGCTTACCTGTGTATTGTGCATTCCACTTCACTGTCTATTCAGGTAAGCAGGCCTCATGACTGGTCTGTCACAAGGGTGTGTCTAAGCCAGACACATTTTTACCATATTATTAAATGATATTCTCTTCTGACTCTAGTGAAAATCACAATACTCCTGATAGGATAATGTGGCAGGAACAATGCCTGCCACTAAATAGTGTGTATGCGCGGACACGGCTTGTCAAACAGCACGCACAAACAGGCATGTGTGCGTGGCTGGGCAACCACTTAGGGTCTGCCCCCGACATTCCCAGGCATGCCTGGAGATAAGCTTGCCATTGACACATGCGCAGTTAACACTTCCTGTTTGCACCAATCTGAAAACCTGCCAAAGGACCCAGAGACAGATGACATGGCAAGCCAATATGAAAGAACCACAATAGCAGCCTGAAGTCCAGGAGCCAAAGGGATGCTGGGCGAGGGTTTTAAAGGGGTCCCCTTCCTGGAATAAATGAATCTGCTTTTGTGGTTTACCTGACTGTGCAGTTGACTGCACACCCCCGCCTCCAAGCGTCCCGGGAATGGGTTCAAGCAACAGGATAACTTAGTTTTGCTTTTGACTATAAAAGGTCAAGCATTTCTGTGGCTCCGAATAAAAGATTGAACTTCTTCTCCATCGATGTGGGAGTGTTTAGATGTTATATGATCATCTGCTTTGAACCAACATGAGAACTTAGTATTTTACATGATCTACACCAAATTTTCTCATTCATATCACAAAATAAAAGAATTGTTTATGAACCAACAATGCAAACTGTCCTAACCAGAAGCCAGTTCCAAATGGAACAGTAGCTAAGTTAAGGGAGAGAGTTAGCTTTGGAATGAAGGCAGTAGGCAGTCTACATAGAGCCTTTTGAGAGCCAAGAAAAGGTGGAAGAAACAATATGAAGTTGTGCTAGAGAATTTGTTCAAATTTTGACTAAGTTACATAATCCCATAAAATTTTGTTACATGAAAACAAAGCCTAGGGGGCTGCAGAGATGGCTCAGTGGTAAGAGCACTTGATGCTCTTCCAGAGGACCTGAGTTCAGTTTCTAACATCAGTATCCACACAGTATAGCTTGTAACCACTCTAATTCCAGTTCCAAGGGATGCAAGGTCCTCTGCTGGCCTCTGAGGTAACTCAGAGATGGTCACACACACAAACACACACACACACACAAAATCTTTTTTTTTTTTTTTTAATTCTAGATGCCTGGTATAAAAGCCATGAATACTAAATTAAGTAGCAGAAAGATGTTAAGTAACCTAATTATATACCATTTGAAAAATACAAAACAGAAGCCAACTGTTGCTGATATTAACAAGCTCATCAAACCTCTCAGAAACTCATTCCAGCCCAGCTGTTACGAAAGTTCTCTTTTTTTTTTCTTTCTAATTTTGATTACATTAATAAAATCTGCTTGCTATGTGCGTGCTTGTGTGTATCCACACAATTGCACATCCCTACTTGCTACAGTACACACATGGCAGTCAGAGAATGACTCAGGAGTCTATGTACACCACCATGTGGTTCTGCAGACAGAACTCAAGACCATCAAGATGGCAAGCTGACCATCTCCCGAGTCCCAGGATGTTGGTATGGTCCCTCCTGCACCGTCTCTGCTCTGTCCCAGCCTACGGTCAGCTGGGTTTCAGCCCGGTTTCCCACTCTGGCCAAGAGCAGGAAACCTGCCCAGAAATAGTGGCAGAAAAGAACGGGAAGGAAGGGACATGGGTTTCTTGTACCGATAGTAGACTCTGATCCCTGTGCCAAGAACGAACGAATGAGACACAGTAAGTCCCAGGAGCCCTTCTGCTGGAAGTAGAACTCTCCTTAATGCGGGATGTCTGCTACATATATATCCAACAGTGGGGGAGGGTCAGACAAGGGTAGCCTTATTTACATGCGGAGCTCAAGTCTTAAGTGTCAAGGTCTTGTGCCTTCTGTGTAAGTTGTGGTCCCACAGGGAAAAAGAGGAAGGTACCTTATCAGTGAGTGGACCCATCCCTAGGTTCCCAGCTATAGCACAGATAAGCACCAACCAAGCCACATTCCTTTTGCTTCTGGGAAGCAGGCAACATTTAATATTTAGCTGGGTTCTGGCCAGGGCTAAAGTGAGGAACAGTCGAACACCTACCGTTCTCATCTCCTGGGGTGACGCCGGGTTCCAAGCCAGCTTTGACCCACTCATAGCTCTGACACCAGGAAAGTTCCTAACCACTGAATGTCTTGTGTTGCCATTAGATCTTGGATCTTCTTATTCACTCCTTGTGGGCGAAACAGATCACCATTCTCTCAGATGAAAGTAAGGAATTCATGGTGCCTGGCCATTGCAGTATCCATTCATTGCTACCTCCTTACCCTTCAGGCTGGGAATACTCAGCTACTGACAAAAGTAATTTTTTACATGTTGCTAACTAGAACATTCTGGTCAGAATAAGTGTTGTAGCTCTCATTCTGTAAAGCAGAGCCCCATTTGATTGGATGATAAAATCCCCAAAGTCCAAAATCTGATGTAAAAAAAAAATCACTAATATCAGAACTCCAAACAAGGTCTAAGAAATATAATTTTAGAAAAAATAGTTTAAAATTATTTAAATGACTTTTATATTTTAAAGGGAGATTTAGTTGACAAAAATGTAATGTTTCATAGGCCACATGACATGATAAAATGAAACAATGACAAGCACTCAAATATACTATCAACGTGTGCACTTGAAACAACATGAGCAACATTCATAAACAAAAGGTCAAAAGTAAATGTCTTTGTGCAGGTCACTGTAATTCGTATGTGCTCCCAGCTTTATGACTACAGTAATTGCCCAAACCTATGGGGGAGATGGGTCCAAAACTGTTCTGAGTCACAGTTGAACATACAGTGGATTCAAATAGCTGAGACCCCCCAAGGACTCCCCTTTCACAAATACGGATATACAAAAGGCAGACTTTTGTTTAGGAAGTTTCAATCCTTTTACATACATACAATGCTTATACAGACAGAGATCCTGGGGTGCCTGCAGCATGACCTCAGAATCAAGGAAATTAATTCTATACATCTGTTTAGAGCTAAAATCTTGAGGACAGCTGAGCTGCAGGTTGGAATCAGGGCATCCTAAGGCAGCAGAAGAAAGCTGCCCTCCTGGGAGACCCTTTCTCATGCATTTGTTTTTTTCCAACACCCAGTTGTTGGGTGGTGCCTTCTGACAGTGAGAGTGGGTTTCTACCTGAGTCAACTTAGCTCCTGCTGCACCTGATAAGACCTGGGAACATGTCTGACACATCCCTCAAACAACACTTCCAAGTCTCTAAGCATTCAATTATCCAGTGGCAACCAAACTTGCTTTCCCAATGCCTATCCTTTTTCCTCTATTGCGTATTTTTCTAGTGGGAATTAATTACAGCTTGTATGCATTCAGCTCTTTAGATTTAAATATTTGAGGTTTTCATCTCTCGGGATTATACTTTGAGGAGACTTTAGATACAAAGATTTTGCTCTTCTGAGACTTCAACCCTCTGTCTTAGGTCGTCTGGGATTATGATGACTGGCAGCGACACAGAGACCAGCCTAGGTACTGGAACAGTGAGAGAGCTAGCTGTGCAGCAGCTGTTTACCTCCATTTCAATAAAGCTGATGCTGAGGATAGGGGTTCTGTCTCCACCGCCGTCCTTTTGCCTCCTGCTTAATTTATTCTTTCCTTCATGCTTTGACACAAATGTGGGAGTGAAATGAATGCATGACATTTGTTGTGTGTCCAAGTTTTACATTGCTTGTTCTCAGGTCTTTAACCCAAAGCTAAGCAATCCCCAAACTACATCACTAAGTGACAGGAGAAGCAACATTAAGTATCTTTTTGCCAGAGGTTAAGGGAAGAAGAAAGCTCTTGCTTAATTTTTTTCTACTTCCAATTCAGCAACTGAAGAAAAGATTCACCCTTCTTGGTGGTCAATTTCTCTTATCCTAGTTTCAGCTCCAAAACAGTGAGTGTCCACTGTGAAATACTAGCTTGGACCCACTCCTCAGCAGGGTGAATATTCTGCCACATTGCTGTTCTGAAATTTTTTCCTGATTGCCTTTGGACTGTTCTCCAAGTCCCACCCCGATTCTTTATACCTATCTTTAATCCTGTAGTTCAGCTCAGGACGTGTGACTTTCATACATTTGATGACAAGTTTATAGATGTGACTTCATTACATATATATATATATATATATATATATATATATATATATACACACACACACACACACACACATATATATTACTTTAATAGAGATACATTTCTTGCATGCTTTTGAATTGAGAATGGAAAATCCATATGTTAGCACTAATCTTGCTAATGACTTTGGAATATCTTGACTTTAAAATTCACTTTTGAGTTTTAGTTTTCTCTATAAAACAACGTTTTATTAAATTCTTTAAAATGTTTCAGTTCTGAAATTCTGTGACACTTGAGGTGGTGATAAGACCCTAATGGTATTATACTAGCATGGCAAAGTATTCCTGGTACTCAAATTTTATCAATAACCTGGGTATCTTCTTTGTAAAATATATATAATAAATATTATAGCTATATATAGACATTTGTCCCCTGGTACAGATATTTTCATAAGTGAGAAGATTAATTAATTAATAGTTCAATGATCTTTTCCAAACCTCTTGAACGGCTTGAAAAAAAAAATGAGATATGCCTTACAAAGAAAACATAATTTTTCTCCAATAACCAATTACAATCTTGGCTTCTAAGTATTTTGTTCTTCAATTGTTAGTCAGACATATCACCAGTAGTTTGGTATTCAACCACTAGAGAGGTTCCTTTCCTTTAGATTTATCAGTGTACCACCAATCTTGCAAAAATAATCCAATTAGGGAACCAAGAACATGACAATATAATTGTTTCCCAGTTACATACATTTGCCTTCAAATTTCATAATTTCATTTTTATATACAGTTGAAAAAATTCCACTATGTATATGTATCATATTCTCACTATTCATTCATCAGTTGATGGATATCTGTACTGATTCTGTTTCTTAGCTATTGAGAAAAAAGCAGCAATGAACATGATATGGAAGTGTGTCTGTGAAGTAGAATAAGGAGTTCTGTAGATGTATACCGGGAGTGGTAGAGCTGGGTCATATGGTAGTTCTACTTTGAGATTTTTTAAGATGACTCTACACATTGATTTCCATACCTTTCCATACTGACTGTATAGAGTTACACACACCAACAGTGGATTAGAATTCCCCTTTCCTCTCACCCTCATCAACATTTGTTTTCCTCTGTCATATAAAGGGGAAAAGGGAGTAATGGAACAGAAAGGGTTAAATAGGGCGGAGGATGGGAGAGCAGGTTAGAAGAGGAACTACAGGGAGAGATAACTAACATTAAAGTCCTTCTGAAACAGGTGTAAGAAAAACTACTACTGCAGAATCCTTCTAAATATATACAAATATAAAAGATCTTAAGTGGAATTACTCTGTAATAGGAAAACAATTCCCCTACTGGACACCACAAATTAACAAATAAAAAGCCCAATGTTGGGAATGGTTTATCCCTACTGGAGTTACTGGCTGGTAAAGTCTCATGGATCCCCAAATATTACAGGGTATTGTTGTTTCTCTTGGTTTTATCCTCCAGAATTTTACCTAAAGGTGGTATTGAGTCATAGAACAAAGAGAAATCAAGCTGGTACTCACCTGGAAGCTTCATCCCTCCTGGCTAGCTTTTACACTGCTGGAAAGGCTGTGTATGCTACTGGAGGAGAGAAGTAATTATCAGTGTTATCCAGGTGTGAAACCTCTGAGTTACAACAATAACCTGCCTGGTAAGATATGCCCAATGGTGCAATAGTGATATGATGGGATTTAAGGTTCTTTCTACAATATGGGACTCATACCTGTCACTGTCATCAGGGCCAAGAACCTGTGGCTGGATAAGACATAGACCCTAAAGGACGACCTAATAATAATAACTCTGCTGAAGGGACACAATATTAAACTGACTCCTAATGGTATATTCTCATAGTCACAGATTAGTGTATCTCTCAACCCTCATCAGAGAAGCTTCTTTTTGATTAACACAGAGACTCACAACTGGTCAAGATACATAGAAAAAGATACTATGTGGTGCTCAGCTAATGACACATATTCCCCTCAAGGTTCAGGGATCATTGCAGAAGAGTAAATGTAAAGACTGAGATTTAGAGGCAGTGGATGATTACAGACAAACAGTATTTTCTGGACATAATAGGGCAGTTGAATATATTAATTAATATAGGTAGGACTGGAGAGATGGCTCAGCAGTTAAAGGCTAGGCTCACAACCAAAAGTGTATCTACATAGGTAGATGTGAGCTTTTAGGATGTTTAAAAATATTGTGGCTTCTCTTTTAAGTTGGTTGGGTATGGAATGAGGATGGTGGATCTGGGAAGGGCAAGGAGGAGCAAGGAAGACTAATATGATCAAAATACAATGTATGAAGTTCTCAAAGGTTAATAGAAATATTTTAAAGAGTAAGAGCACATGTATTTCATTTACAAGAAGAATGAAGTTCATAATTATTATGCTAATAAATGTTAGAACCAAATTCCAAATTTTTGGAACTCTGTATGTGTGTGTGTCTGTCTGTCTGTCTGTCTATCTACCTGTGTCTGTGCTTGTGTGTATCTGTGTCTATGTGTGTCTATGTCTTTGTCCATATCTATGCACACTGAGGCCAGAGAATGATGTTGAATGCCATTCTCAATTGGTTCTCCACCTTATTTCTGAGACAGGGTCTCTCACTGAACCCACAACTCATCAGTTCAGCTAAGTTGGCTAGCCAAAAAGTTCCTGAGATCTGCCTGTTTCTGCCTCCTCAGCACTGAGATTACAGGTGAGACTATCTATGACCAGTTTTTAATGTAGTTGCCTGGGATCCAAACTCAAGTTCTCAGTGTCTTGAGTTTCAGTTGCCGTGAAAAATCACCATGACCACAGCAACTTATAGAAGAAAGACTTACTGTTTTAGAGGGTGAGTCCATGACCATCATGGAAGGAAGCATGGCAGCTTGCAAGCAGACATAGTGCTGGAGCAGTAATTGAGAGCTTACATCTTGCAACACAGCCACAAATCAGAGAGAAGTGGGAGGGAGAACTGGAAATGGTATGGGCTTTTGAAACCTCAAAGCCCAACTCGGTAACATACCCCCTCCAACAAGCCACACCTTCCAGTCCTTCTCAAACAGTTCCATCAACTGTGGGCCAAGCATTCAAATATATGAGCTTATGGGAGCTATTCACATTCAAACCACCAGAGCATGCTTTTGTAAGAAGTAGTTTACCAAATGAATCATCTCTCCAGACCCTGAGAACATCTTTTGACTCTCACACCATTATTGTTGGAACCTAATTTCAGGAGGAAATTAATAAGAGGGATAGTTATAAAAATTAAGAATGTGTAGCTCATGGAGCTTAAGCGGCTCGGATAAGAAAATACATATTGTTGTAGGGTCATAACCAATTCAAAAACCATGCTTGTTCTTTCTACTCTGCTACTCCACAATTTTCCAAGCCATGGAAAATACCTGCTGTGGGAGAATTAGATTCCAAGTTATGCTACCATTTTTTGGAAGATCTTGGTATATCAATGGAGATCAATGACTGTATGTATGTTTCTTTTAGCTTAAAAAGTTATAAATGGTCATATAAAAATGCTATATGGAAAAACATCAGTGAAGAGCAGAATTGGAGTTCATTATTTCCCCCTCTTGTTCTTTTCTTATTTCTCTATCATTTGTCCTTGTTTTTGTCTCATCTGATCTCCCACCATCTTGTGTATACTATGTTATAGGATCTACTCAGAAGATAATAAAGTAGTCTGTGCACAGAATTAAAATCTCAGTGGATTAAAGGGGATCTTGATGACCAAATATAATGGGAATCTCAAAGCCAATTGCTTTAATAGATAAATAGCTCTTAGTGTCTTGGCATCAAATCAAGGCTGGCAAGTGTTTACTGAGTGGCTAAGATGTTGTAGAGTTCGTGAGAGGATACAGATGAAAACACTTATGTCTGCCTTCAAGGAGGTCACATCCCACTGAAAGTCTAACAACAACAAAAAAGCAGTCCTAAGGAAGACAATCCAAATGCACTCATCTAGGTCAGGATCTGTGCCACCATGGTCTGGACTCTGACATCCTTTATTAAGAAATAAAGACGCAAATTCATCAGTGATGTCAATTCCCAGGTGAATGATGAACTTGACTAGTTTACAACTTGGCTTAGCTTTAATGTAAGATGAAAAAGATAGACAAAACTATAGTCACCATTTGTATGCATGACTTTGAGTAGGTATTTAAAATGTAATGAGAGAGAAACTGGTAGCCAACATGTACCTGTCATGTACCAGGTACTGTACCAGATATGCCATGTTCATATCTCGGACTATACCTCTTCCTGAAGCATTATTGGCAGTTAATGGTTGTTGGGAGGAGGGGGCTCGTTTTATTCAGTGATGTAGGCCGTAGTAAGTTAACGTTGCTCCAATTTTGCTCAGACCAAACCAAACCAAACAAAACAAACTCTAATTAAATTAATTACACTCAATGAGTCACACACAAAAGGATGGCATGAAAGCAGGGGGGGAATTTGCTGAGAAGAGAGGTTCCAGTGGGAGAAGGAGGAGATCTAGGAGGCTAGAATGACTGCAAGTCATTAGATAAATGTATGAAACTGTCAAAAAAAAATAAGTTTTTAAAAGAGATTACGGCAAGCCAGGGAGGCCAGTGTTGTTTCCTTCAGGCTGTTTAGAGATATGATGTGTTCGTTCTATGGTGACACAACTCATGATGAGTACAGCCATGGCTTTATCCAGAGAGTAATCCTGAAATTCCAAAGACATGACAATGTTTGAACAGGGTCATGCTGTCTTATAATCAGTTTTCAACCCTAAACACAAGCTAGAAAAAAAAATGTATATAGTATTTACCTGACAAATGAAATAAAATTACACATGTGATTTCTTTGTTTGTTTTACAACAAATCAGAAAAATGGCTATCTCCAAGAGGGTTGGATTCATGAATTTTGCTTCAGTTCTGAAGTTAAGTGAACAATTCTCCCTCTGCTTTTGTGTTTTAGATCTCATGACCTCATGAGCCTCATCCCTACCTGTGCTGTTCTATGTTGCCTAGACCAACGTTATTTTAGAGAGTTCCTGGGAAATCCCTCTGGGCTGGCAGTGTTGCTTTTCTTATGAGAAGAGCAAAGCAGGTGTATACAGTGCTTTCGCAGGCTGCAGAACTCTCGGCTCTGACCCCAATCCAGCATATAGCTTTGAATAGAGAATGTTTAATACTTTCTCGTAAATGCTGAGAAAATGACTTCTCTGTCCTTTTCCCTGAGCAGAGGATCAGGCATCATTTCTGTGAAATGCTTCTGAGGCGCTGCAGAGGGCTCCACGAGGGAAGGTGCTGTGTGTAGATGATAACCACAGCTCTGCCCTAGTCAGCTGGCCCTGGTGACCTGTGGGCTGGGTAAAAGCAAAGCCCAAACCCGACACACTGATGCAGAGGGCTGGCCTTTGCTCTAAGCAGCAGGAAATGAGTTCTTTAACCTTGTTCACACTAAGACAATAAGTAGACTGTAGTAAATATAGTCTTGGGCTCTACTCAGCTCTCTATGTTGGAAATTCTTCCTTGTCAAGAGAAAATGCAGCAGTTAAGAGTCCAAACTTAACAATCAGATTGAAGAGAGCTTAAAACCCAGCTTCCCCACTGGAAATTTGAGGCTATGTCTTCCTTCAGCCTTCCTTTATCCATCTCTATGACAATGACAATTATGACACCTGCTCTATGAGGCCTTGTGAATGAATAGAATAAAAGAATGCTGGAAGTTCAGTTGATACACTTTGAGTTAAAAGCATTAATAAATGTAGACAATATGTATCATTGTGATTCCAGAGTGTCAGCCAGTTGGCAGCAAAACCCCCAAAGTGGCTTGGTCAATTTTTTCCCCTTACAATTAAGTAAATAAATAATGTCTGTGGACCAAATTTTAATACATTGCACCTAGACAGTAGAGCATTTGTTTTTGTTGAGAAAGAGATATTGCTTTTTTCTCTTTATTTTTTATTTTTTATGTGTGAGTGTTTTGCCAACATGTATGGCTGTACACCATGTGTGTGTAGTACCTATAGAGGTCAGAAGAGGGCGTTAGATCCCACTCCCTGAGATTAGAGCTATAGGCAATTGTGATCTTCCATGTGTGTGCTGAAAATTGAACCTGGATCCTCTGGGAGAGCAGCCAGTTTTCTTAATCCCTAAGCCACATATTCAGGCCAGAGCTTTTACCTTTGTAAAATGCCATTTCATTGTAGATTTGTCTCCAAAGGTATCAATCTGAAACATGATATTCCTTCTAACTGACTCATAAAGTCCCCTGTTTGTACCTCATAGCAGAGATTATTTCTTTAAAGTATATTCTGCATTTGCAAATTAGTTAACATGCCATTATGAGATTTGTACATTTTAGCTTGAATAAAAACAAGCATCTGGTTGATCCACTAGGTAAACACACTAGACAGTAAATTCAATCAGACTCACTGTTGGAATTTTCTTCATTTTGTGAAGATTAAAACAGCTGAAGAACAATTCGAGGGGTTAGAAGTCCCGACACATACTTTGAAGGCCTGCATTAAATATCTACCCTATATTTATTTTAATTGTACTTGGGCAATATCTCATTTCCACTTGAGTGTTCTGAGTTATAAATAGTTCTAATTTGTTTACTTTGTGCAGTTACAGGATAATTACAGGAGTACAAGCCAAATGATATTATTGCAGTACTTGACTAAACTTGACACAAATGCAATAAATGAAATGATTGCTTTTTAATTTCTCCTTCTTTTCATAGTGTCATGAGCTGACGTGACAATGTCATAAAACTACAAGAATTAAATTTGTTTTGAGAATCATTAGTCTTTGCTGTTAATGTGTCCCCTTGGTCTACATTGGTTTCAGTGTTGTTTGGCAGTGTTGGGTGTTTCCCTCAGAAAGGAAGCACCTGGGTCCCACTTCCCTGCAGTATCTACTTTATAAGAGGTATTGTTTTCACAAAACTTACAGCATCATGGGATAGTCGGTTGTTTCCATTTACCTATCCAAACTGATGCCGGTAACACCCTCCCCCCCAACACACACTGGCACACACAGAGACACGCATAGAAAGACAAAATAAATACAGACTCACACACAGGCACACACAGAGATACATACACAGAGATACACATACATGGAAACACACAGACACACAAACACAAGAAGACACACAGATACACAGAGAGACAAATACAGCCACACATGGATACATACAGGCTCACAAACACAGACTCACACAAGATACACACATGCACACACATACATACACACACAGAGATACATGCACAGATATACAGAGATTCACACAGACAAACGCAGACACACTCAGATCCACAGGCACACACAAACCCTTGTTAGAGGAACTGTCTCTTCTTCCATTGGGAAAAATAGCATGTGTTTACTTCAACAAGTCCTCCAACTGGCCGTTGGGTGAATCATTACTCAAGACAGCACTTCCGCTCAGCTGCTCTCTCCGTCCAGCTAGATTCCTATTTCTAGATGTATGTTTCTGTTGGGAATGGAGTTGTTTTTCTTAATGTGCAAGGAGAGGATGGTTACCAGGCAGTGAAATGAAAAATGATTATTGCCAAAGTTACAATCCTCCCATGCTGGAAATGTGGCTGGAGCTATTCCCTGCTCCCTTATGTTCCTTCACTGTTTGCCCATTAGCTGGTCTCGGGGCTCTAGATCGCCAGTCTGGACAACTCTCCTTTGATTTTCCCTTCTACTGACTCCCTGCAGAACAGATTGAAATGTGCTGGACTTCCTTTTTGATTGTCCCTTAGTGACTGGGTTTCTTTGCATCAGAATTTGATGCACAGGTTTAAACAGCGTTTTACAAAATAAACCCAAAAGCAAAAATGAAAGGGGAAAATGTACACCAACAAAGAGACTGCGAACAAACTTTAACTATTAACTTTATCATTGTAATTTTACAGCTGCTGAGAATTTTGGAATATAATAGGACTAAGAAATGAAATGTTTTATTTCTCTTGGCTCTCTTAGAAGGACTTCCCAGTTCATACATTAACCACTCTATAGATTCTACATGCAAAATGCAAAATAAGGGCTTCAGATGCAGCTCAGTCAGAGAGCACTGGTTAGCATTTCCAAGGCCTTGCTTGACTTCTGTCCCCTACACTGTAAGAAAACAAAACAATAACAACGGATCTGTTTTGGGGCTGGGCACATAGTTCAGCAAGCAATAAGGAAATCCTGGGTTCTGCCCACAGTCTGTCTGTCTGTCTGTCTGTCTCTCTCTCTCTCTCTCTCTTTCTCACACACGCATACACACACAATGACACACAACGAGATCATTGGTCTGAACAGCTTCCCTTAAACACATTTATGCACTTTTTTTCTATATTTACATCCTACCCTCCAAGGCAATTTATTTAACCTTAGAAATTCAACTCCTGCCTCCATTTTACAGAATTCTAAATCTATCTCCCATACCATCTCCCACCTATGTTCAAATCCCTCACCTTTTGGACTGTCCTTTAACGTACACCAATATGGATTCAGCTTCAGCCTAAATACAGTGGATCCTCACCTCTTCTGCTCTATATAAGCTTTTATTCCATCCAGACTATGCTTTGTGCACTCTCTCTCTCCCGCTCCTCTCACCCTCTCTCTACTTCTTCCTCTCTCCTCCTTTCTCGCCACACCTCCTCTCATCCCCTTTCTTCCTTTCCCCTCCTACATGTCCATCTCTCTTACACACATTCCAATCACCTACACCATAATGTCCTTGATTTCTGCACTCCGCAGCCTTTTATTTGCATACTTTACACAAGTCAGCATTCTTTTCTTTCTTTCCCAAGCCTCCTTCCTTTATCATACTATGTGTAGCCATTGTATGCAAAATACCCATTCAGCCAGCATTTATTAGTCATTGACACTAGGTCAAGTACTATAATGGGCACACTGTGGGGTTGACAAAGAGACAGTCTTATCCCACTCATAGTGATTACCACGGTGATTGCTTCTGAATTACCACACTCTTTCCAATTGCTGTCTCAGAAGTGAATGTCTCTCCTTCAGGCCACAGATCATCATCACCTAATAAACTCTGACCATTTTTTTTGCAGAATTATGCACAATATAATTGAAAGTCCTTATACTATTTATGCAGAGTATTAAAATAAAAAGCACACAGATTGCAGCCACTGTGCTGTAGTTTGAATCCTGAATATCCACTTGCTAATAAAGTCCCATTTAACCTTTATCTGTTGGCTTCATTTTCTCTAAACACTGCAAGAACCAGCTGAAAGGCAGGAGCCTGGAGTCTCATATTGCCAGAAGCAAAAGTCTCTGCAGATTGGATGTCCAAGATAGTGAGGCATGGAGATTAATTTCTTATTTGAACACATGAGTGCCAATGAATGCTAAAGCCACAGTCAGTGCCTGTATTCCCCCAGCTGTGTATTTATAATTATGTATAGGTATTTATGGATGAGTCAAGGTGATGATTTCACTCTAATCTTAAGACACTGGGAAATGTTCCCTGATGTACTAACAGTCACTTGTTCCTTCTTGAAATATATATTATATTTTGTGACTAAGAAAGTGATATATGTGTATGAATATATATGTGTATAGGTGTAGGTATGTATTTATGCAATATGATCAAGGAAGTGTTATGTGTATATATTTATAACAAATGGATTTAAAAATAACAAAATGCCTAAAATAAAGCATTGAAATCCCTCAGACAACTCTGACCTCTGAATGTTTTAGGAAGAGAAGGGCTGACACAAGGAATAAAAACTTTCACCACCTCTGATAGAGACACATGTGAGAGAGACCGATGAGACACATCGGTATTCCTCCTTTCCCAGAAACTCAAGAAAGTAGACATGAAATGCCAATACAGGTTGCCATTCATCCAGATTTCTACTCTCAGTAACATTTCTAGGATAGAGAAGAAAGAAAGTATAATCAAGATAAGGCATTAGACCTTCAGTGAGGAGGGCACACTACTTTTCTCAGATCTAGAAGGGCCACTTTAGAAATCTATGCTACTAGTGTGGATACGCCTTGTCCACTAGGTGGCTCTGTAACCCATCTGATGGAATTCCCATTTGCAGGCTGAAGGGGAGAGTTGGAAATTTTAGGATAGGATCCCTGTCCTTTCAAGTTGTTTTCTTTATCGTTGGATTTTGCCTTGATCTATTTCTCTTGTCCTGATAGACTCTTACCACAACGTTAATATTCACTATCTCACCAAGGCTGTCTGTGTGCTCCTATGGAAGAGGGAAAGAGGACGTCTTCCTTCTGCCAGGCAAGAACAGGTTATGAGGCTGCAAGCTTCTGCTTCCTGGCTGTGGGAACAAGAGGAAGCCGTAAGCACCATTGTCCAGGTTGCAGCACAAAATCTCCTCACTGTTCACTGATGTTACTGAAGCTGATATTTATTCATTCAATGTACAGTTGGTGGTTCCTATTATATTCAGAGACCTATGACTCAGAAGATAGAGCCTAGGACACAAAATCCTTGAGAACTGTACAGTCATATAGGAGCAGCCAATAGGCACCAGAGGCACAGGTATTCCACCCAAGTCCCTTTTTCTCAGTCTGCTTTCCTGTGGGGCATTGTTCCCTTCAGTTTTTGGACATCAGATATCTGGCTCCATTTCTGGCTTCCTGTGGGCACTGGCTTCCATCCAGGCCTGGACACTGTAGCTACTGCTCACAGAGATTGGATCAGCAATGAGCTGTCAATACAGAGGTGAAATCTGGAGAACTGTGCTGAAAATAACTCAGGGTACTTCACTCCTTGATGCTGCTCCTGACTCTGAGACTATTCAAGCAGGCATCTGTTGTCAGCCATCTTGCATCTCACATTGAGTCTGAGGTGGATCTGGTGTAGAGCAAAGCAAATCTAAGACACTAGACCTTGGCCTCTGGATGGAATCTGAGTCCTTAAATCAGAACATTATTGAAGCTAGATCTATTCTTAAAGTGCCAATAGATTTCTATGGAATTGATTCATGTTTGAATTGGATTTTCTATTACTTGTACCAGAAAGAATAATGTATGGTTCAATAAGTACAAGAATCATTACAATACAAGTTGATATTTGGGCGAGAAGAAAGCGGTTAGGGCAAATTATTACTGCTATATAAATCACCAATCCAGAAAAGAAATGATTTCCTATAGAAGTTCAATTATTTAAGGGATATTAAAGGATAATTTACAAGGACTGTGATAACAAAGCCTCACAGACTATGGCATAAACAGCAGAGCTCTTTCCTTACTGTTTATTTCGCACTGTTCTGGAGGCTGGAAGTCTGAGCCTGGCGTTGGCGAGTGGAGTCCTAAGGCCTTTCTCCTGGGCGAGCTTCCTCTGTCTGTGTCTTCACCTAGGCTTCCCTCTCTACCTGTCTGTGTATATATCCTCTTTTCACATTAAAATATTAGTGTAGGCACTCTAAACTACTGAGTTTTAAAGAAGAAATTCCTCCTTGGATGAGTAATGTCAGAGAAGCACTTTGAATAGTGGGAAGAATTTTAGTGAGCAAAACATCAAAATGAACAGAGGAAGAGTTCTGGCAGTGTGATGAGTTTACTCAAACCACCCCTAGAGGCTGAACAAGTTGCTGGTGACCATCTGTGATTGCCAATTTTTATTGTCAGCTTGACTGGATTGAGAACCACTTAAGAAATTCATGTATATCCATGAGTGTGCCTATGAGGGTTTTTTGGAGAGGACTAACTGAAGGGGAAGGTCCCCCCCTGAATATAGGTGGCATCACCCTCTGGACTGGGTGTTTGGATAGGGTAAAAGAAGAAAAAGAGATGGGAATGTTCCCACAGGTTCTGGCCTCTATGAGTTCTGCTATGTCTTCCCTGACGTGATGAACTACATCCTTCAACTATAAGGCAAAACAAATCCTTCCTTCCTGTGTGAGTCACTGTTCGTTGCGGTGATAAACGCATGACCAAAAGCAACTTGGGAAAGAAAAAGCTTTATTTCATCTTACAACTCTGAGGTCATGTTCCATCATTGAGAGAAATCAGGGAAGAACTTAAAAGCAGGAACCTGAAAGCAGGACCTGAAGCAGAGATCGCAGAGGAGTTCTATTTACTGGCTCATTTCCCATGGCTTGCTCAGTGAGTCTCAGGACCCACCTGCCTAAGGGTGCCACTACCCACAGTAATGGCCCTCCCATAGTAGTCATTAGCTAAGAAAATACCTCACAGACTTGCACACAGGCCAGTCTGATGGAGGCAATTGCTCTACTGAGGTTTCCTCTCTCCAAGTGACTCTAGTTTGTGTTAAGTGGACAAAAATTAACCAGTACACTTCCTTGAATTGCATCTTGTCATGTCCTGAGTCATTTCAATGAGAAAAGTAGAGAATACAGCCCTTACCGTTTTCTTTCTGGTTTCAGTATATATTGCTCTTGAGAGATTCTGTGACACGTTAGTTTATTTATCTTATTTATTTTTAACTGGATATGTGAAAGTGGTATGTATCTATTGCATCCCATGTGATGCTTGATATATGTGTATACAGTGGGTTTGAATCAGGGTAATTTACCTATATTACATCTTTTTTATTTAAGTTTTTTTTTAGGTAATTCTTTAAACATATTTATTTACCTTATTTTATGTATATGAATATTTTGTCTGCATGCATGTATGTGCACCACATGTGTGCCTAGTACTGGTGGAGGTCGGAAGAAGGGGTCAAATTTCCTAGAATCAGAGTTAGGAATGTTGTAAGCCATGATGTAGGTGTCAGGAATGGACCATGGGTCTTAAGGCAAGAGCAACAATGAGTCTTAACTACTGAGACGTCTTCTGGCCTCTTTTCAGGTAAGTTTTAGGAAAATGTCTTCTAGTTCTTTTGCTTTTGCTCATTCTTCCTCATTATCACTGTCAAGTGGCCTTCTAAATCCCCATGTTTACACCCACAGATTAATGCAGCTCTCAGCCTTCATCAAAGAAGCTTTCTGTTGCAGTAGGTAGCCATTAATGTAGAGACTTGTATCTGATCAAATTGCAGAGACAGTGGCAGTGCAATGCTCAGCCCTAAATAGAACATCTATATCACCTCTTCTAAGGCTTCTAAGAAGGACTGAATGAATGTAAGAGCCAGAGGGTGAGATGGTGTGCTGCAGGAAGATGTCTTCTGGATATGGCATGATCATTGTATTCATGAATTCTGTGCAGCCATGGTTATCTGCACAAGAATGGACTGTCAACATCCCATCATGGATGGTGGAGGGACCCACAAAGGGTCCATGTCTTCCCGTGAGAATGTTACTTTCAGTAGCAACTAATGGAAACAGGGTTTCCATTTTCTTCAGTGGTATAGCCACTCAATAAGTTGTCCGTGCTACAGTAAATAACTTCCCACCTATGTTCATGCAAAACAAACAAACAAACAAAAACAACAACAAAAAAAATTCTATTAAGCTCAGTGAGGAACTCATACCAAGAAAGACACTAATGTAGGAAGAGACCTGCTGCGAAATAGAGGGTTTCGCTGGGGGAGGGAAGGAGGATGAGAGGCAGACTCCGGGTGAAAGTAACTAAAGAATTCACTTTAGACATGTATTAAATTGTCAAGGAGGCTTTTAAAAAGCGTGAAAGCTTTGTGATTCTTTTCCCACTTCAGGCTAAGAAGTGAGCCTGACAGAGTTTTACAGATGTTGACAGGTGTTGCAAGGCTCCTTGGTAAAAGACAAAGGAACCCAGATCATTTATTAGGCCTTTGTCCTGAGGGAGACACTGTCTCACATGGCTGTTCCCCATGCAGATGCTGTAAGAAATAGCCTGAGAGCAATGAGCAGAAAGCACCTCATTCGTGGAAACCCAGAAGGCCAGCAGGTCCACGGAGAATTTTCTTCCCAAAGTCATATGCAGCTTTGACCAAACAAATATCCTGTCGTTTTTATGACAAAGAAGTCCCAAACTACCTACATAAGGAATAAATCAACGTTTCAGTAACATGTAGATACGGACTGCAGCTCTCCCTTTCTCCCATTCTTCTGTGGTTTTGGCAAGGAGTCTAACTGCCCATTCTGCTTCTCTTTACTTCTCCTTTATCAACACATATGGGCTACTCTAAAATTTAAACTCAACTACTCATTATGTCTCTCTTTAAATTCCCCTAAAGTATAGTAATTAAATTTACCAGGGGTTAGCACTCCTTGTCGACGAACCAATGATTTTTGCAATTTTTGAAGTGTTATAATTTGTTTTAAGAACATGAGCAGAGCCTGAATGTGACCCATGAAGCTTGAAATGGTCATTACCTCGCCTACACAGAAAAAGTTTGCCACCTGATGGTCAAAACTTTGGAAATGCTCAGGCAATGAGCTGTGCTTTCTTCCTGCTCCCACCTACTCCTTACCTGTAAAGCTGAAGCCATGAAAGATTGAGAGTTACCTTTAGAGAAAGGATAGAGCTATTAACATGACCTCTCACTAAGCTGTGCCGTCTGCTCCCTTTTATTTCCTCCATAATAAATTGGTGGTTACTTCTTTCCATATCTGTTTTATCTGCCTTATTCATCAAATGTAAGAATTCATTGTAACAAATGATGTTTACTAGGAGTTATATTTTATTATATTATATTTTTAATAATATTTTTATAATATTATATTTTTAAAATATAATTCATACATATAATTTATATTTTTTCAGAGTCTTAAGTGTTGTTTTATGTTTTTATTTAGTCCTCACAGCCTCCCTATGAAGTAATTTTGGGTATCTTCACCATACAATATAAAACAAATTTGTGAAGAATTGATCCAAGGTCATACAACTTTTGGATTCTTATACACATACACAAACACACACACACACACACACACACACACACATATGTATATATATGCAAAAATCCATAAATTTTACATATATGTGCATGTGTGTATGTATATATATATATATATATAGAGAGAGAGAGAGAGAGACTATGTGTGCATGTGTGTTAGTGTGTGTGTATGTGTGTGTGAGTGTACATACATGTGTAGAGTATATACACACACATATGTATGTATGTGCAAAAATCCATAAGTTTTACATACGTGTGTGTGTATGTATATATATATATAGAGAGAGAGAGAGCAAGCAAGAGAGAAAGACTATGTGTGCATGTGCGTTAGTGTATGCGTATATGTGTGTGTGTGAGTGTTTGTGTTTATGTGTGTGTGTGTGTGTTGTGTGCATGTGAGTGTACATACAAGGATAGAGATCAGAGACAAACTTGTCAGAGTAAGTTTCCTTCTTGTACCTTGTGGCTTCCAAGGACCAAGTACAGGTTGTCAGTTTTAGTGGCAAGAATCTTTCTTTACCCACTGAGCCATCTTGCAGGCCATTATTCCACTTCTAATGGCAAATTAGCTAACCTGTTTGGGGGCTTCAATCAGTTTTCTGTCTCTGTGTGGGCACTAATCTCTGGACTCCACCAGGAGAAGGACAAGAACTTGAAAAGACACTGAAATTTAGATAAGGATTCCTTGTTGGTCATTCTGAGAGCCAGGACTCCTGTTAGGCTCTCTGAAAGAAAGGAAAGTTCACTTTGATTCATCCCTGACAATAAGAAAGAAAAGGCTTTCTATTTTTATAGATGAACTAAATGGAATTCAGAGAGCCAAAGAAACTTGCCATACTCAAGCTAAATCTGGATGCATATTTACCTGAATCAGAATGAGTGTGTGAAATTTGGAGAAGTGGCTACCTGCAATTAGGAGGCTCTTCTACATGTTCAATTGTGGGAATTCTGCCACCAAATGTTTGTGAAGCACTCACCAAGGAGCAATCAGATGCTAGATAGAAGTGAAAAAAGTCTAGCACCCAACACATCCCCAGTCACAAATCCTTTGTGTGTGTATGTGTGTGTGTGTGTGTGTGTGTGTGTGTACATATGGTTCTCTCCTTCTACCTTCTGCCCCCTGTGGGGATTAAATCAAAGACACTGAGTTTAGGATAAGCACCTTCATCCCACAAGCCATCTCACTGGTCATATGTTTGACATCTCATCATTATGGTTTAAACATCTTTTCAAAAAGTTCTATGTTGGAAACAAGACCCAAATCACATGGTAACAGCATTTAAAGGTGTGGCCCTTCATAGAGCATCAGGACTAAATGAGCCTCAAAACAGCCTTTCTCACTTTATACAAAAAGTAAAGGAGACCTGAGCTAGTGAATGCCTTTGCTCTGTCTTGCATGTGAGGGCCTCCAAATTCTTTCCCCAAATGAATAACCTTAGTTTAATCGTGACAAATTATCATTCATACAAATGCAAATTGAGGGACCTGTAACAAAAACGTCTAACTAGTATCCTTCAAAAGTGTCAAGGTCATGATCAACAAGGAGGGAGGAATTGTCACCAGTCTGACGCACTTAAGGAGCCATGATGACTAAACGCAATATGGTATCCTAAATTAGTTGAACAATAAAATGATAATTTGTGGAGAAACTGAGGAAAGCTGTACTTCATTTAGTGGTACTGTGCCAACCCCATCAGTCAACTTCTTGATTTGGGTAAATGAATCATAGGGTTGAAAAATGTTACTGTTACTGCTAGTTCCTGGGGAGAACTATGTGGGCGTTCTCTGTATTATCTATGCAGTTTTTCCGAAAATCTAACACAATTTCAGCATAAGAAATTTTAAGACCAGAGATTAATTCTAGTGGGAAAAGAAAAATATATATGATATCATCAAGAGTGAATAATTTTGAAAATTCTCAGACTTTCCAAATGGCAAAGATACTAAAAGTCAGAAATAACTGCCAAATAGTGGGTGAGAGAGAATGCTGAGGCAGGTCTGTAGAACCTTAGGTTAAAACCCCAGGAGTATTTAAAGGTCTGAGTATTCAGTCACAAAAAGGTTCCTTTGGTATTTTCTTCATCATGAATTATTTTGCATTTAATGTGACCTTTTTAATCACATTAAAATATTATTTGTGTTGATTGATAAAATTTGTAGCAGCCCCTTAAAGTTTTGCCCAAGGAAAGTGCCTGAGTTTCTGTAAGACAGTGTTCCATAATTAAGGAAACACATTCATTTGTAGTTATATAATGATACCCAGGGTCACACAGCTGTGGAGAAGTCAACTGCAATCTGAGGTCTACTTTCTTAGACACCATGTTGGGTCATTTTCCCCTCAGACTGATAACTCTTAGGGACTATTGCAGTTTGTTTCCGTACATCAGAATGTGTTAGTTCTAAGACTCTGTCACTCTGAACATGCAACGTCTCTCTCCCCAAACCTCCCACAGATCTTAACCTCTGCCCTTCATGGCAAAGTAGATATCAGGCACAAAGGCCCGTTTTTCTCTTTCTTTCATTTTATTGATTGTCAGGTTACCAAGAAGATAGCCAAAGTAAGCAAGGATAAATGGCAAACACTGGGGATTGTTAAATAAATGTTATGTCAGTTACAGAGGAATGTTCAGGTCTAAAGTTTTAGTTGAAACCCAGTAAATTGATCTTTAATATGATCACTCAAGAGGCTGAGTCCAAAAGAATGAATCCAAGGTCAATCTGGGCTACATAGGCAGACCCTGTAAAATGAAAAATGAATAAGTTAAACTGAGTTGGCATCTATATTCTATTTGAAGAACACCAAAATGTGGAACATTGGATAATGGTTTTCTTTGAAATATCTGTTGCATTTATTATGTATTTATTTGTGTGTGAGCGTGTGTGTGTGTATGTGTGTGTGTGTGTGTGTGTGTGTGTGTATGTATGTGCACACCATGGTGCAGGTAGAGAGATCAGGGGACAGTTCTAAGTAGTCAGTTCTCACTACTCCATCAGTGAATCCCAGGGCTCAAACTCAGATCTTCAGGCTTGGCAGCAAGTGGGTTTACGCATTGAGCTATCACGTTGACATAATAGGTTTGTTTAGAGTGGACAAAGATACTCTAAAGAATTTGTGTTATCAAAGTGCTGAAACCAATTTTCCAAGTAGCTCTCATGTCCTTCCTGGTCAGTGTGAACCAAAGGTTCTCCTTCTGAAGCTCATCCATCAGATCTTCAGCCAGTCTATTATCCATTGGCAACATCTTCCCCACAACCTACTGATTCCTGGGGGTTTCAAAATAGAATTTTAGACCTTTAAAGCTGCAATAGGAGTTAAATGTAGACACCCATTGCCTCTGGAATGGTGACCATGTGATTTTAATCTCAATTTTTAAATGAAAGGCATTAGGATTCTTTATTATGTAAAGGATACACAGGAGAAATGGGGAGTCCAAAAGAAGGGAGGGTTTTGACTTCCTTCAGAACACTGTGTGTGCCTGCTCTGTGGCAGCTTGTGCTGCCTACCACAGTATCTAGCGAGCATTTGCTTAAGGATTCAACTACCTTCAATTTTCCCCTGACATATTATGACATTGTGCAAAATCAACATACAGGGAGCTTTTGCAAGTGTGAGAGGTCCCTGAGTCACACATGTTTACCCAAGAGCCCTAAGACAGTCTCACATAACAATATTTCTTTTGTAATTCAGAAGGATCCGAGTTGCATTCTTAACATCCACAGTTTGGAAGTAAGAGAAGAGAGAGGGAAGGCCCATCCATCACCAAAGGTACTTTAAAGCTTTTGATCTGTGGGTATATCACTTCCACTGATAGCTTCTTCTTAACAGTGAAGCAAGTTCCATTTGTGTGGTCTCAAAGGGCCTATGTGGGCTGGATGCAGCTGGTCTTTGCAGCTTTCACTCATACAACTAACAAGGCCTTCACAGGGGACAATCACATTTAGTTGTTTTTCTTTACTTGGACCATTCTCTTCTGCTCTTCCATAGACTATTTCTATGGATGACCCAAGAGTCCACCTATTCAATGTCTCTTAAGTAAGCTTTACTTGATCTCTGGGACCATGCTAGTCCTCCTTGCCAAATGTTCTTGCTACCCTGCTTGGATTGAGAAAGATAATAAGGTCATCACATTTAGTATAATGACACTTAGATGGTTAGATAAAATGCTTCAGTAGAACAGAGACTTATCTCACTTGCAAATCATTAGCCACAAATGCTTAGAACAGCGCCTAGTGCACAGTAAATGTTCAATAAATGTTAATAAATGTATGAATGAATTAAAGGATCTTGGAAAAATTTAATCCAACCCAATTTACAGAGGAAGAAACAAAAGTATAAGTTGTTTGACTATCTTGATCAAAGCTCTAACCAAGAACAAAAATAGAGATCAAACCCAAATCGCCTTGCTCTCCCAGAATACTTTTCTGTCCTGACAGAAAGTTCATAGTCTAGTGACTCATCACAGCAGAGGAAAAAGCAATTCCTGGCAAGTTGCTCTGGGTCTTAATGAAGTTTCAAGCTTGAGTTTTATTAAGCACTCTCTTTATTTAAAACAAGTCCCGTATTCTATGTTTGTTTCACCATTCCTTAGTTGCTGGATCCAATGTTAATTTTCAAGAAGAGTAATATGGCAGTTTGGCAAGGCTCTGCTGAGCTAGCGAGCATTTAGCAGCATCACAGATGGAATCATTTGCATGTGGGAGGGGACGTTTTCCCCCTAGGTTTTTCTCCCATTTAGAAGTTATCAGTTCAAACCGGGTTACTCATCACAGCAGATCAAAACCTGCACTTTCCCTGTCCCCAGTGCATTCTACTTTTTCTTTAATGCACCCGTCTCTTGCTTTCCTCCCAGTCTGAGGCACTGAGAAATATTTAATAGCCACTAAAAATGGAACAGCTACATGAAAAATCTTTCATGACTTCCCAGCATATTACATGGGCTACGAGTTCTGAGAGGCCAACAGACACAACAGTCCTCTTATTTCTTTCGCTGTCTGAGGGAGAGTTCATGTCAGGCAAGCATTAATTAAGTGTCTCCTTAAGCCAACCAGACACATTTGTGAATGTGAACAGGGCATAGTCCCTTCCCTGGAGGCACCCCAGAAAGGCAAGGAAAGGCATAAAATAAAGTCAATTGTGAGCCAAGTTTTAAGTGCAACTGAGAGGGTGCCAGGTAGGAAGAGAATGAAAGGGCCATCTTCAGCTGACTGTCCCCAGAATAATTCTTCCACAAATGAGTAAGGATGAATTTATTTGCCTTCTGCAGAAAACAGTAGGCTTGCTGACTGTCATTTAAGATGGGTTGGTTTAATTTTCCACACAGACATATATATACAAGTTAGGTACATAGTCTTTAGTAGCCAGCTTCCAAGATAGTGTTCATGATTCTCAACACCTCTGGTAGTCCTCTGCTACATTGACACAGCTGGCTTGATTAACCATTAGGATACTATAGAAACTAAGCTGAGTGGCTTCTGATATGAGTTTCTAAATGAAGTCATAGCTTCAGCTTACTCTGTCCTGGATGGATTGTGAGGATACTCAAGCATCCCTATAGAGAGACCCAACTGATAAGGAACAGAAGCATCCCATCGGCAATCAGTGAGAAACTGAAGGCTTTTTCAATACCCACATGGTGCTTCTGCGATAGTCAGCCCTCAGATGAATGGTGCCCAACGTCCCCAACATCTTGGACACAATTTCTCAGAGATCCCTGTGACAGAGCCACCCCACAGAGCCATTCCTAAATTCTTAGTCCATAAAAACCCTGAGAAAATAAATCCTTGTTTGTTTGCTCATTTTTAAAAAGCCATTATGTTTTGATATAATTTGCGAAATGAATTACTGCAAAGATTGAAGAAAGTATTTTTTTTAATTTTCTTCTCTCATATAATACATCGTATTGCCCCTCTTCCCCTCCCTCCATTTCTCCCGGCTTCTCCCATTGCTCCCTCCCCCCCATCTCCCTTCTCACCCAGATCTATCCCTACCTTCCCACCCTCATCTCTGTCTCTCCCCAGAGAAGAGCAGCCCTCCCAGGATTACTGCTCAAGCAAGGCACAAGATGGCACAGGGTCAGGCACTAATCCCTACTTCAAGGGTGGACTAGGCAAACCAGCAGGAGGACAAGGGTCCCAAGGGCAGCAAAAGGTTCAGATGTTTCTGAACAGATCTCCCACTCCAGTCTGTATGAGTTCTGCAAGCCAGACAATCTTAAGACATATTTTGGGGACCCTGCAGGTTCCATGTCTGAGTGTCAGGCTCTATGAGCCCTTAAGCTGGTCAGTTGACTCTGTGAAACTTGTTGGAGAAACTGTTTTAAAAATTGAAAACACATAGCCTCTTTGGTATGATTGAGGTCGCCACAGAACTGTAGATGTTCAGAGGAGGGGCAGAAGAGAGAGGGAAGGAGAGGCAAGAGGAACATGGGTTTAGGCAGCAAGGAAGGGAACACCCTTGGGATCTCTAGAATGTTCCTTATCTAGTGTTAGGGGCCAGCAGCACATTGTATGAGGGTTGGCTCACCAGCTTCAAGACTTCATTCAGAACCAGCAGAGGCAGCAGCAAGGAAGGTGAATCACTAGACACATCAAATTCACTCGAAGCTTTCTTTTGTAGTCAGAAAGTCCACAGCAATTATTTGCAACATGCTTCATTTAGACAGAGTGTCTCTCACTGGCTATTTAGTCCTGATGACAGCTGAATAATAAATGTTGTTGGAATAATTTTTTACTTGGCAATGATCATTCATGAATGGGCAGAGTTACTATTCATGTGCCTCCACTCCATTAAGAATTGGTTCATTTTCTTTCCTTAAAAAGCATGTTGTATATTGTGTGATTTAGTATACTAGGAAGCACAGTTAATTCTGTAGCAATACACAATATGCCAATCTGTAATGATGCTCACAAGAAGTTGACCCACAGATATATGCAAAAGATCAAGGAAGAAAGGGAAGAAGGTATTTCAATTTTTTTATTCCATTGTGTTTGTTGTCCTATGTAGCCTGGGTCTTCTGCTCGTCTTGTCCTTGTAGGGTTAGTCAATGTACTACCACACTGGTCTCTCAAATCTGGAATCACTTCCTTGTGCTGTGTTCTGGAGAAAGTAAATATGATGCATGTCTAGTAATGGTCACTATTAATAGTTAGGTAGATATTCTTCATGAAAATGCTGTCCCCATAACTCATTGTAACCTGTACTTACCTTTATTTATGAACTCTAGAGGCAGACAACATGGCTTAATTACAACCTTACTAATTGCTTGTTTGTACTTTATTTAACTTGATTGTATTTTAATCTCTCCTCTGGAAAAAAATGAAGAATTCATAAGATGGTTGTGAGGGTTAAAGGGGTTTATACATATAAAACATGAAGCACAGTGGTGGACACAATTTTCATACAAAATAAATACTTCTACTGTTATTTGCCCCCTCCCTAGAACATAATAGCCACAAGAACAGAGGTCTTATCTTTTGCATGTCATAGTCCTAGCCTTAAGTATATAACCAGATCTGTAGGAAAGGTCTCATTACCAAAAGTTAACATGGAGACCAGATGTTGCTACTCTGAATAATTTATAACATCTTCATTACAGAAAATTTCCAGTGGGAAATTTTTTTCCCATGTTTTGGTCAATTTGCTCAGAACCATCTTTCTTCCAGGATCTCAGTTTCTCTAGATGCAGGGGCTGAGCTGTAATTCTTACAGATTACTCATACACTGCTTACACTCTGCTTACACTACTCTTACACTATGGTTGTGTGTGCCTTTGCACATCTAAATGCATCGCCTTCAAGATGTAAAGAAACATAATAGATAAAGATCCATCATATGATAAAAATATAGATTATAGATATATAGATAGCAGATAAGATACATAGAAGATAGATATAGGTAGAATAGTCTATGTATGTATATATAACCAACAGCCATTGAAATTGTGTGAATATGTTTCCTCCTTTAAAAAGAAGCAGGGGCTAGGAAGACAGCTCAAATGGTAAAGGTGCTTGCTGCACAAGCCTCACAACCTGAGTTGTCACAGTGTTTACTGAAGAGTTTAAACTGGTTCATCTGTGGCAGGTGTAGAGATTCTCCATAGGGCCTCACATAGAAACTATACCTAGAAAATGAAGTTTTCCTGGAGAAAGTCTTGCTTACTTCTTACAATGTCTGTGCATGGGTTTTAGAACTTAGGATAGCTGCATGGAATCAATAAAGTACCACTGAGTAAATGTCTGCTCCCAGCTGCTTCCCCAAATCTTACACATCTGCTCTCTGGCTCTTTTGGTTTTGATATCTAACCTTACCTATACTGTCCCCTACTCAGGAATTGAAAGGCACTCTGATGGGTCACTGCACACTGGCTTCTAATGTTCCTGAAACTTTCAGGTCAGCTGTGTTCAAGTTTCACCCCTAGCAGCCTTCCTTCTGTTCTGCCGTGTTCCCAGCAGTGTCCACTGGGCACTATTCCATGCTCATGTCTCAGATCACAGCTCAGGGAATCTCCCAGAAAGCACTACCTGACCAAGCTACACAAGGTCTTTTTTAATTATTTTTTTCTCTTAGTATTAACTTTTCTTTTCATGTTTTTACCTATGATACTTGTAAAAATTATCTATTATTAATTTGCTTGCATTAGGAAAAGTTAGCATCCATAGATGTCTTATAGACAACCTTGTCTAGTAACAGTGAGCATGTATGCTTTTGACTACATCCTTTCAAAATACATGCTTTGTGTGGATATGCTTTTAGACTGTTCAGAGGTATTTTGCTATAGGTCCTATTCATTCTAATATATCTCTTTTCACTTTGTTATATATGCAGCCAATTTTTACCACTACTACATATAAACTTACGGAATGAATGGACCTATCACATTTTCCTTGTGCCTTCTCCAGTGATGGATACCTCCAATTCTTTGCCATTGCAGACTTTTCTATGAAAACCTTTGTACATTCATAGGCCTGGGAAAGAAATTCACTGCCACATGGGCCCTGGAGCAGCATTAGCAGGGCATTAGACTTATGACTGATTCCAACATGCTAGGCCCAAGTACTATCCCAAAGCAGAAGGGATCTAAACCCCTTACCAATATGTGGGGTGTCCTATATCTCCAGTCATTGGTGATTTCCAGGTTCTAGTTCCTGTCAGCTTAATGGGTCTAAAATAATATTTAATTGTTCTAATCTGAGCTCATTTTTAAATTATATTTCTAAGCCACTCATTACAGGTTTGTAATCCTCTGCACATTTTTCTATTCAGATCGTGCACTAACTTTCAACCTTCCTCTTCTTGGTTTTCAGGAATTCCTTATATATATGCTAGAACAGGGGTTCTCAACCTTCTTAATGCTGAGACCCTTTAATAGTGTTCCTTGGGTTATGGTGACCCCCAACTGTAAAATTAATTTTGTTGCTACTTTATAACTGTAATTTTGCTACTGCTATGAATAATAATGTAAATATCCGACATGCAGATGGCCTTAAGAGACCCCTGTGAAAGAGTAGTTTGACCCCCAAAGGGGTCACGACCCACAGGTCAAGAACAGCTGTTCCAGAAAATACTAGTCTTTGTTTATCTCAACTTTATAAATTTTCTCACATGCTGTCAGGCTTTTGTTAAATGTATCCATGGTGTCATTCATTGACAGAAATTCTATCTTTATGTCAAAATTCTATCATGTTTCAAGCCTTGAAGTTTGTGAGTCAGAGGCTTGTTTCTGATAGGTCTCTTTTCTGTGCTGGTCTTATTGTTCTCCACTGTGCATAACTTTCTTTTCTCCAGGTATGAGAGGCAGCTGCCAACTAAGCTATCAAAAGCCATAGGATTGAGTCTGACTTACCATGGTTGGGTCCACCTGCCTACAAAGGGTAATCAAGAAAAGGTGTGTCCTGCTTACTTGGAAGGTCAGGAGACTGATTGACCATACACTCAACATAGAGTTAGGAATAGGTGGAATATCAAGACAGCATTTTGAAAGGCAGAGAAAGAAGTGCTAGAATTGCTTTTCTTGTTTTTCATTAGATATATTAATACAATATCCTCCAGATAACTCTCAGTGCCTGTCCCTAGACTTAAACATTTCTGAATAGCATGACCCCACCTGAAAACTCTCTAGGGCATGATCTCCAAAATTGATAGTTCAGTCAGGAAGGGATCAAATCATTCAGGCCAACAGATCCCAAATGAAACCAATGATTAGACTCATTAAGTGAACGTTAGAGAATACAGATTCATGGGCTTTTCTGCAGCCCTTCTGAGGTTAAACCTTGCAGAGTAGACATCTAGAAATTTCTTTAACATAGTACCAGTTGTCAATTGCCAGATGGAGAATCACAAGGAACATTACAGTCACCTCATCTTGGAAGAGAGAGAAAGCTGTAGCCTGAGAGAAGCATAGTGGGTGTGGGGCCCCAGGGTTCTGTGCTGGTGTGTGTGCTTCTGCTGCTGGACTTCAAACACCATTTGAATCTTTCGCAAAGGGGGTGTGAATATAAATACAACAGCTTCAGGATTTACCATTTGACAAACATGTCCAGACTCTCATCTCTTTGCTTTATCTTGGCTAGAAATCCTGGTAGGTTTGCAACCATGGAAACAGCATGCAATCCATATCAGGTCCAGCCACAGCTGCCCTGGACTGCAACCTCTAGGCTCTGGGTGAAGGTGCACATGGCTTCTTGTGCTGCATGTTCAGCACAGCAGGTGTTCCGGAGGCAGCCCAGAAAGTCAGCCTCTCCCCATTCAGATCTTGGCTCTGTCACTCACCAGGTGCATAGCCACAGGCTATGCGCTTGTTCCCATTGTGGAGCTGACGGTGACTCTTTGTGAGGATGCAGACCAGAATCTCACACAAAGCAAGTGTTCAGCAAATATCATAAGTGAGTCTTGCTTAACAAGTCCTGTGCATTAATCCCTGCGCAGGGCAATCCTTTCAGAAAAAGCAAAGCATAGCATCTATCTACCTCCATGGCTTGGTCACATGTGGCTAAGAGATTTATAGTTAACATGGAGAAATCTGTGAAATACTCCTTCCTACAGGAGATGAGATCTGTCTAGGAAGCATAGCCCTAACCTGGCTTCTTAAGTCTCTAGCAAGGCTAGCTGGACACTCTGGTCCCAAGAGAGACACTGCCCCTTTGCAGCCAGCCCTGTGCCAAACTGCCCTATAGTCCACATAGAGGCAACCCACACCAACATGGGTCTTTGCATATCTTGGGTTTCATAGATGCAGATTGTCACCCTCTATTGAGGAAGACTCACCCACTCCCTCAGTCCTGAACCCCCATGCTTTATATTCTTCTATGTGATGGTCACTTAAGAGCAGCCACCAGAGAAGATTCAGGGGAAAAAAATGCTTTTTTACTTACTAGTACTGGAGACAGGAGACATGGTAGGCCACATATATGAGGAAAACATAGCCCCATCCAGAGCCAGATGGCAAGGGTGGGAGGCAGAAAGATCACCGTCTTTACTGCAGATTCCCCTGGGAAGGGAAGGCAGGCAGGTGAACAGTTCAGGGTTAGATATGTTGGACAATTTTAGTGGGCTCTGGGATTAGCTTGTCAACTGGTCCTGGGATGATTAAGGCAGCAGAATAGTGTTTCATGGGCTGAATAAGCCTCAATAGAGGGTTATGATTCTGCATTAGTTTCTACATCAAAGGCACACTCTTGGCTGTACCCTTTACTCTGTAAGAATTGGCTAGCACTGCAAGAAGTAGTCTCTCACAAACCAGGAAGTAATTTTTTAATATGTCAAAGCATTGTGATACATATGCAGACATTTTTGAAGTGTTCTCAATACATGCCAGAGCCTAGACTCAGCTTGACAGCAAACTGTTTCTAATCACTGTTCAATTCTTAGTGTGTCTTACTCTATATAAATTTCTCTGAGTTAAAATAGATTCTTAATCAGGTCATTGTAGAAGCATAAGGATGAAGGCCATACAGCCTTCATATATAAAGAACTTATTATACAATGTCAGGGGAAAGTTGCTATTTTATGGAGTCCCTATTTTGTCTCCATAATGAGAGCATGGTGCATGGAAGTTAGTCATTCCGAGTAAGTCACAAGGAGTGAACCTCTTTAAGACATCATCCACGTCTCATCACATCCTGTGACTTTCTACTTTTTTAGGTAATTTCCTGTTCAGAGTCAGAATAGAGTTTTTTTTTTTTTTTTTTCAACTAGAATTTATAAACTCAATACGCAAAATGGTATGTTTTGGGGGATTTGGGTAGAAAACTATTTGTAAACGATGGACATAGTTTCCCCAGTATTTCCTGTTAGCCTCTTGATTGGTCCCTACATTGACCCATCCAGGGTAAGAATGAAATTGTTCTATGAAGAAGCCAAACAGAAAGAAGTTGGGTTTTTTTTTTTTGTTTTTTGTTTTTTGCTTTTGTTTTGGTTTTTCAAGACAAGATTTTCCTGTTGTACCACTGGCTGTCCTGAAACTCTGTGTAGACCAGGCTGGCCTCGAACTCACAGAGATCTGCCTGCCTCTGCCTCCTGAGTGCTGGGATTAAAGGCATGTGCCACCATGGCCCAGCGCAAAAAAGTTTTATGAAAGTTAAAAAGATTGCTTTGACATTTCAATTTTTAAAACCACTGCTTTTGTGTTTCTAATGGTATGAAGGGGTAGGGAAAAGAAAGATCTAAACATGTGCAAATAAACCTTCCTAACCTCTCAGACTAGGAGTTTGCTGAAATTAGGAGTCCTTGAGAAGAATCAAGAAAGGAAAACAGCTTAGACAGTGGCATATTTCTGAGAAAATGGCTATTAAGCCTCTCTCTCTCCTGCCATGCCATGCCTGGGTTAATGCAATTCTATGCAGGGAGCATAGGCTTGATAGATCTAAGAAAAAGGATAACTTTGTCCTGCTTCTGGCTATGTCCTGGGTAAATGTGATACTCTGAGTAAAAACTACTATATTGTACCTCCAGTTATTGGACCTAGAAAAGCGAGGAATAAATGTCTAGGAAAGCCTTGAGAAGAATAATACGTTCTTCTGCTATTGTTATTTTCATACATGCTTCCATAAAGCTAATGTATTAAAGGGCCCATGAGCAGCTTCTGGTGCTATTGGGAGGAGGGGCTTAGTAAAAGAAAGTGAAGTAATTGAAGGGTATAATGGGACCTTATCCCTTCCTCTGTTTGGTTTCTAGTTATCATGACATAAGAAGGTTCCTGCCATATACAGTCTCATGAGGCATCTGCTTTGGCCAGAGACAGAGGAGCCAAGTGGCATCACCTGATATCTCTTAAATTGGGAGCAAAATAAATCTTTGCTCCTTGTAACTTGATTTATTCTTATATAAAAGGATTTCCCGTGTGTGTGTGGCAGGGGGTGATAACCTCTTTAAATTTTTTTTAAATATGTAAAATTAATACAGGACTATGAAGAAAGACAATCATAGCAAAATACATTATCAAAATTTTTGATTATAAAAATATTTTAAAAAGAAATTTGTGATGAAGTAACAAATATGGTCTTTTACTTATGCACAAAATTACTAATAAATAATATCAAAGTAACAATGAATGTAAATAATATTTATAGATAGCTAAAATAAGTAATAAAATATGAAAACATCTGATTTATAATGATGACAAACTCACGGGTTCTGCTAACACTGTTGTGGTTTCATGCTAATACATAACTGAAAAAAGAAGTCATTTTAGTTGGAGGTTAGTGAATTTAAAAATGTGTTTTCCCCATCCAAGTTCACTGATCTCCTGCATTTTACTCATGACTCTTGAGACTCTACAGACCCTATACTATGCAGCTGCTTCTTGATTGATCAATGGATTTAGTCTGAACCATAAAATTGCAAAAATCTGGGGTTTGTGAATGTCCATAGCACTCAAAACCTTACCAACTCACAAAAGGTACAGGAGATAGAGAGGATGGTTAGATGTGGACAACTCTATCCGCAAAATGCTTTTGGGAGATCATAATTCTAGAAAAATATAAATGAAAAATACCCAGATTGGTCAGGTCCTACATTAAAAATTCATATTTTTGGCAGTTTCATACATGTCTACTTACTTTTGCATCCCACCCTTCTCAACTCTCTTATCCACTCCATCTCCTCCCTACCCAACACATTCTCAGATCCATGGCTTTTGATTACCTTGTATGATCCATTTAATTTAAAGAGGTCCATCTGTGTAATTGTTGGGTTGAGACTATTTGTTGGAACTTGATGGGGGTATTCAACTGAAGGCAATGACTCCTCCTTTCCTAGAATCTACTATAAGAAATAGTTCAGCAGTGAACTGTCACTGCCGCCCATCACAAGCCTCTCCTAATCCTTTCCTGGCTATTAATGGGCCCATTTTTGTGAAGATCCAGTGCAGTCATCTGTAACTATTAAAAATTCATGATTGCAATGGCTATAAATTTCCCGGAGGATGGCATTTTGAAGCCCTTCTCCTTCTCTTTCAGTTTTGTTTTTTGAGTTATGTATTTTATATGTTAGTTCTCTGTTGGATATATTCTTGGCAAAATTTTTCTCCCATTATGTAGGCTGCTTCTTCATTCAATTGAATGTTCAGAAACTTTAATTTCATGAGGTCTCATCTGTAAATTGCAGATCTTATTTTTGAGCTACCAGAAACCTATTTAGAAAGTCCTAACCTATGCCTATAAATTCCCCCAAATAGTAGGAACACTTTCAAATTCCTTCGATGAAGCCAATATTATTCTAATACCCAAACTAGATAAAGACAAGTGAAAAGGAGAATTACACATCAATATCTTTAATGAACACAGATGTAAAAATAATAAACAAAATACTTACAAGCCAAACACAAACACTGTCTTAGTTAGTGTTTCTATCAGTGTGATAAAACATGTTGACTAAAGCAACTTATAAAAGAAAGAGTTTGTTTTGGGCTTATAGTTCTAATGGGTTAGGATCCACAATGGCTACAACAGGTGGCAGACATGGCTATTTGAACTGGAAGATGAGAGCTGAGGCCTCACATCTCAAACCCCAAGCAGGAAGCTATGAGAGAGAGACTGAAAATAGCAGAAAGCTATTAAACCTCACTTTCTGAGCCTCCCCAAACAGCATCACCAACTACCTAAAGTATACAGGGATGGTTTTATATATGCAGATTGATAAATGTAATAAATAATATAAATAGACTTAAAGACAAAATCATTGGTTTTTTTTCAATAGATGTAGAAAAAGCCTTTTTATAAAATCCAGCAGTACTTATGCAAAAAGTCAGTAACCTTTCTATATACTAATGACAAACACATTGAAAAAGAAGTCAGGGAAAGAATTCCAATTGCAGCAGCCTCAGATAAACAAACATAAATAAATAATAATCTCAGAGTAAACTTAACCAAGGAGGTAAAGACCCCTACAATGAAAATGTTAAAAATGTGAAGAAAGAAATTGAGGAAAACACTAGAAAATAGAAAGATCTTTCACATTCATGGATTGATAGAATTAATAATGCAAAAATGACAATCCTACCAAAACAAATTTATAGATTCAATAAAATCCCAATCAAAATTCTCATGAAAATTATATAAATAAAAAAAATCTTGAAATTCACTTAGAAACAGAAAAGATCTTGGGTTTTTAAAGCAATTCTGAGCAAACAGAACAGTGCTAGAGGGATTACCAGTCTCAATACCAACCTATACGATACTACAGTTATCGTAAAATAACTGGCATGGTATTAGATAAAAATAGATGTGCTGACCAATAGAATAGAATGTAAGATCTAGACTTATACCCAAATTTTGACAGTCACCTAATTTTTGACAAAGACACTATCTTAGCTAGTGTTTCTACTGTTACAATAAAACACCATGACCAAAAGCATTTTGGGGAGAAGAGGGTTTATTTGTCTTACACTTCAACATCACTGTTCATCACTGATAGAAATCATGATGATAGAAACTCGAACAGGGCAGGAACCTGGAGGCAGGAGCTGATGCAGAGGCCATGGAGTGGTACTGCTTATGGCTTGTTCGTGGCTTTCTCAGCCTGCTACCTTATAGAACCCAGGGCCATTATCCCAGAAGTAGCAACACCTCCAATGTTCTGGATCCTCCCTCACCAATCACTCATTAAGAAAATGCTCTATCAGTCTGCCTATAGCCTGATCTTATGAAGGCATTTTCTTAATTGAGGTTCTCTCCACTAGAATGACTTTAGCTTGTGTCAAGTTGACATAAAACTATCAAGCACAGACCCATATCTCTCATCATGCACAAAAGTCAACTCCAAATAGATCAAAGTTTTCAAAGTAAAATGGGAAATTCTGAAACAGCTAAAAAGTGAGGACTATGCTACAATATACAGTGCTGTTAATGTTTGAGAAAAAGAATCCTTGAGCCTTGCAAGCTAGATAAGTTTCTCAAAGATCATCAGTGCCTTTAATCCCAGGTGACAGTAGGCAGAGGCAGGAAGATATCTGTGAGTTTGAGGATAACCTGGTCAACATAGTGAGTTCCAGGACAGCCAGGGTTATGTAGAGATTCTGATTCAAAAACCAAACAAAACAAAAGACCATCTACTATGCTCCCTGATCCATGGCCCCATGGCACTTGGGCTATGAAGAGGGGAAGCCAGTGTATTGACCTCAGCAAAGAGAAGGACCTTGAGTAATGTCAGCTACTGTTATTTTTACTGTACAAAGCTTCCTTCTTATATTCTAATATTTAGCTTAGTAGACTTTAAAAACCTAAAGTAGTTTTCAAGGGTTTGTGAAAGGATTAGTTAAGAGTGACACAAAATTATATAAAATGTATAGTTTGATAGTAAAGAATCAATCAGAAGTTGCTATTACAATTAATTAATTATTGTTAAATGTATTCAATACTTATCAGTGTTAATATACTTGTTAATATTTTAAAATGGCAAAAGGCAAACTTAGACATTAAAGTCCAATAAACAATATTCAAAAATACTTATTTTCCAAGAGTCCACTGACTTGGAATTACTCTCTTGGGGAGGGAACCTTTCCTAATTTCCTTAGAGTTTGTTGTGTCTCTTTCCTCCAGCGATTTATAGGGCTGGGGAGATGATGAAACCAGTTGGAGCTATCCAGATGTTGTGAGCTAGTTTTAATTATATGGATCAAATAGAAGCATAGAGTTAGTATGCTCCTCACAAATGTCTCCAGGTACATAAAGCAAATGTGCAAGGTCTGGCCTTCTCACTGCAAGTGTCAATGGTTTAACTGAGGTGAGTAGAGGAAGAAGGTGACAAGGACCAAGGTGTAACCTTGACACAACAGGGTAATTCATACCTTGGCTGGTACAGCTTTGTCTGCCAGTCATTTCCATACCTCATCTCTAGATACTGTTCACTATGTCTCACCCTGTCCCAACTGTTTAATGCAGGGATCATGGTGACCTTGGCCAATCAGAACACCTTTGCCAGGGATTTTGGAATTGGGTTCTAAATAGTAAAGTCATTCTTTGTGAGAGGTAGATAAAGCAGTAAGCCACACAGCTTGTAAATGACACTGCCACATTCCTGCTATGTACACAGCAAGAAAGGCACAGGGAGCAAGGAGAAGAGTGCAGTCTCTGACTGCACATGATCCAGTTACAACCAAACTCAGATGCATCCTCTGCTTAGGTGGTGTGCTGTCCTGTCAGTTACATGACTGTCACAAATGATTTCAGACCAGGGCTAAGTCAAGTGTAAATTCTTTCAGTATAGGAAACCAATCCAGGCTGGTCACATGGTTGACATGCAGACCGTACTGAACAAAGTTTGGAGATTCCATTAAGTAACAAGAAGTCAACACTTCCAGCTCCTGGTATGGCCCCAAAGGGAGCAAAACAAAGAAACAAACCAATTTAATGAGCGAGAGCCTAGTTTTATAACAGGCCTATCACAGTTCCCAGTGAATTGCTCTTTCCTCTGAAGAAACAAATTGGAGGAATATGAGCCGTAAGAAGATGAGCACTCAGTGAAGGATGATTTTCATATTGCCTTTCATGTGGGGGAGGCTGACTATAGCTTTGTAAGCCCACATCCATCTAGTTCCTGTTTAGAGGTACCTGAATCATAGCTGCCTCTCACTACACAAAACTATATTGCAGTCTGACTCCACGACTTATCATCTGCATAAATATGGATGGGTTCATTTCTTCCATCACTATCAATTTTATGTGAATGTACTGCCTGTGCCCTCTGTGGGGGGCTTTGCTGGGAGAATAAGCACACTAATTTAGCAGCTGGAATCCACTAGACTTAAATTTATGAAAACAGTCTGGAAGCAAAGTGGAAAAATCGGTTCTTCTGTCTTTGGATGCAAACGGTGCATTGTCTCCCCGCCCTCTGGGAATTGTTTACCCTGTATCTATCGCTAGTGTATATTGTGAGCATAATGTTTGTCATGTACTGGTTGAAAGCAATTTGCATACAGAAGACAATTTGTTTCTCAAAAATTCTGATAGATAATTTTTTTTGTATGCATGCTACAGGTGAGCATGATGAGATTCACTTATCAAAGTAAAAGTAGTATTTCAACTCAGGTACTGACAGTCCAAAGCTTTCAGCCACTGGACTATGCTAACTGAAGCTATACACTTGCATGTATACATGTACCTGCCACTTAGAATGGTATAACAAGCAAAATCACATCGCTGCCTTCTCCCGTGGAGCTTACTGTCTAGTGGGGAGATGGATAATTATAAGATGGAAGAAGAAATGGGTACCGGCCTAGGAGTCAATAAAGGATTTTCTGGGGGAGAGAAGTACATTAAGTGATAATTAGGAATTGGTTAAAAAGGAAAGAGGAGGACTAAGAATAGGCAGACCCAGGGGAGAGCATCCACAGGATCCGAGGTGGGAGGAACACATTTTGCTGGGGTCTCCAAGTAGTCTTGTAGCAGAGAAAGCTGAGCAGGGCATGGAGTGCCAAGAATGAGCCTGAAAAAAGGGAAGACTAAATCTCACCGGGAAGAGTTTGCTCCCAGACCTAGGAATAAGACCAGATCTCAAGACTAGACTTCGCTATCTGCTTTGTGTAAAAGTATTTTTATTCATGAATGTTCAAGGAAGAACAAGATACAATCTTAAAGATGCAAGGCTGGACTTATATGGCTTCAGCCTCCAAGACTGAACTCATCTCTGACTAGCTGCCTTCTCAATTGCCTCTTCTTTTCATGACTGCTCCTTCAATCTCCTGCTTCTGATTCTCTTGCTTCTCACTCAGCTTCTACCTCTGCTTCTACCCTGCTTTTCCTTGTGCTTCTATTCTCTGCTTGCCCTGCTTCTACTGACTGTTCCCTTTAATATTCTAAGAGTTGGGATTAAAGGCAGGTGCCACCATTTCCTGATGAGTTAGTTTACTTAAAGGCATGTGCTACATTGCCTAAAGTCTTATTTTGCATTAATGAAGAGACTCTTCCTCTGATGTCCTGTAGCATCTGCAAATGTACGAGTGTTCATTTCTCTCCGGGTCCAGCGCTCTCGCAAACCGCTGATCTGCCATGGCAGCAGCTGAGTCTCCGGGCACACGCTGGCCCAGGCCTCGCTTTTTGACCAGGAGTGCAAAGCCCCGGGTTTAAGCGGCAGGAAAGCGCTCCGGGACCCAAGACCCTGGGGCTTGGTTGATTTCTCAAGGATGCTGACTATCTGCAGCCTGAGAATAGGGGACTAGACACAAAGGAAGTCTTGGGAGCCGAATCTGATGGACACGAACTCCTTTATTCTTTGCAATACTTCCTCTTTTATCCCCTCCAGAGGGGGAGAGGTCCCAGCACTCTGGGTGGGGAAGTCTGATTAGCATGGGGGCAGGGCGGGCACCAGAGGTGGGAGAGAAAGGCATCTACTTAATGAATGGATTTAGCTACAATACAGACAAACATGTTTCTTTAGCTTCCGTGAAGCAAGCAAGTTATAACTAATATTTTGGCTAGGGACCTTCCAGGACTAGAAGAGGAGGAGCTCGCCAAGTGTCTCATCCCGCTTCACCTTTCCAGGGAGCGAGGGCACTTTCCGGCCACTGCTTCAACTGCTCTCCAGCTCCAGGGGTCCCACATAGGAGGACACAGATCTCTTTTGCTAGTCATGACCACACAGGGAGGCCACAATCTCATGAGTATGAGTATTTTCTTTTCCCATAAAGTCATGTGTGGTTACATGTAACAATGGGATGCTACCCAGTATTTCTCCCTCTCCAGCTCATAGTGCAGACTTCAGAGCATACCATGTGATTAGAGCCACAGGTACTTTTATTTTCATCTTGTCCCAGTAGAAAAACCTTCATTAGAGTCAGCCTATATCTAACCTCTCACAATGGGACAACTATAAGATACATCTACTATATTTAATCCCTAATAGTGAGTTCACCAAATTGTTTAAATTTGATGTAGGATAGACTAACTGAAACAAACCAAACAAACAAAACCCACCTTACAGATGTGAAGAATATTAAGGCTAGAAGAACTGAGAAGAAAGCCTTCCCTGCCATAATACAAAGAGCTGAAGCAGAGAAATATCCTTTGTTTGGAGAGTAGTATAGTGGTCTCAACTTACCTCCTGAGGCTTCTGCAGTAGTGAACTCACAACTCAAGGATTCTCATCTTCCTCAAAGGGGGGAAGGTATAACTTAAATCCAACCCACAGCTATTTCCTTATTTGTCCTCCTATCCAAAGGGGCAGGCTCTGTTTCCATGTCCACAGACTCAGTTAATTAGACAAAGGGCACTGTAGACTGGGATAAATACACACTCACACACACTCTTTAGCCTCTAAGTTTCATCCAGGTGGAGGAAGCTCTGCCTCTGTAGTACTCCCAACCTCTTCCACTCCCCTTTTACCCCTCTGCTGTCTTCTGCTGCTTCTGTGTTATCTCCAATAAGGAAGCACTGGCTGTACCCAGAACTCTCCTATGTCCATTAAGGAAGCATCCTGCTCCTCACATTAAGTCATCTGCAGTATTGATGAATTAATATATGTTACTCGACCATCTCCCATTCTGCTATCAAGTGTCTGCCATCTGGCTTGCACAAAGGACATTGAGGGTTCTTGAGTCTCTCAAACTAAATGGGTTTTTGATAGGATTCAGACTATGACTCCTAAACTGTCAGGCCCTAGGAATGTCTCAGGTAAAAAGACTTATAGCTCTTTTACAGATGCTAGCCAGCTATGAAGGATAGCAACTCCCAACATCAGGGTTAGACAGAAGTTGAGAAATATCACTCAGATCATTTTTTATAACACAAATTTGAGAAAGAAAGGATAAGTTGTTTATATTGAAACTGCATGAGGGATGGGATTAGGTGAAGCAAGGAAAGCCTTGGGCTAGGCGTACAGTTCTCAAGGAAAGTTGTTTTTTCTCTCAATATTGGGAATCCAACCCAGGGAGATGCACATGATAGGAAAGTGCTCAACCTTGAGAAATAATTGTTTCTGCTTTTTTTTTTTCTGTAGCAGAATATGATAGTACATAGGGAGCCAGGACAGAGTTTGAGTTAAGGTTTTAACACACATTGAAGACTATGAAAATGGATGGAACTGGTAGACATAAGTCAGGCACAGAAAGACAGGCATCACATTGTCTCTTGTATGTGGAATTCTGGGAGGGTGACTTGAAAATAGAAGACAGAGTATCAAGGAAACAGATGAGTACTTGTGGGAGGCAGACAAGGCGGTAGGGTGACAGGGTAGTGGGAAGGGTTGGATACGCTCGCAGTGGGATATCTGAGTAGACAGAAATGTCACAGTGAACTTCACTCATTTGTGCAAGTATTATGAGTGAATGATTATAACAAATAGAATCCGTCTCATTTTTGTTTGTTTGTTTTTTTATTGGAGAACATCAATAGCAAGAACATTACTTAAAAGTGAAAGGGATCTATCCAGCTGGGATGGGAGGTTCCTATATTATAAAGAGAAAGTTGAAGAAAGGAGGATAAACACTATCAAAGTGTAATGTGCATTTGCCTGAAAGCAGTATAAGGACACTCATTGATTTGTACAATTAATATGAATAGTATAGGGGGCCTCAGAGATGGCTCAGTGGTTAGGAGAATGTATGTTCTTGTATACTCCTGAGTTTGGTTATCAGCACTCATGTTGAGAGGCTCACCACTGCCTGAAACTCTAGATACAGGGGCTCCTAAGCACTGGGCCTCCTTGGACACTGCACTCACATGCACATGTCACCCCTATACACACACACACACACACACACACACACACACACACACACACACACAAATGGCAAGTTAATATTAATGAGAAGGAAAGAACCTGAGCTGGTCTTCTCTTCTCACTAGAAATTTAAGTATTAAACATCTCCATCTCTCCTCTAAGCTCTGACCACTCTAAGTAAATCTAGAACAGCTCAGAAGTTTTCTCTCATCGAGGACAATTAGAGTCCTTGCTGTGGGAGTGTGGAGTCAGGGCAGAGGGATGGATTTAGGCCCTGGGCACAAACATGCCCAGTCAAGATTTGTGCATAGCTGTGTCCAGCCTGCCATGTGTTCAGGGAAAACTGTTCTGATGAGAAAGATCAGGAGTGATGGGAGCAGACCATCCAGAGAAGCAGAGATGAGGACAGTCTGAGTGTCTTAGTTCACCCTGATGCCAGACAGCTCCACTCACACTGTGGGATAAATAAGACCCCGAAGGAAATAAGACAAAATGGAAGTATAAACAGTTAGAGTTGGTTTCTGTGGCATTCCACCAAGAGACTTCTAATACTATTGGCAAAGTCTTTCCAAGATGCTCCAAGAAAAACACTTTAGTCATATTTTCATTTCTGAAACACTTGAAACTGTTTACATTTTCATGAGGTGACTATGTGTGCATGCAATTCATTATAATGTAGCATAGAATGGGTGCAGGTTAAAGGCTGAGGATTGTCTTCAGAATGGTTTTAAGTTTTGAAACCATGCTATCTGTTTTGTCTCAAAACTTGGGAGATAGTTGGAGTTCAGGAAGTCTGGAAGACAAGATAGGGTTTGTGACAATAGTGATACAACATCAATAATACAGATGATCAATATCTTATTTGCAAACTGCTTCAATCTCCATTTACTCATACTCCTGGGCCTAGGTAAGATGAGTCTGTCATTCCTGTACATCTAATCTTTCAGAGGAAGAAACCAAGTGTTAGAGAGGCTAAGTAAGCAGCTTCTCCAAGTCTATATAACTGTGCAGTGAAACTGCTAGGCCTGAACTCAAACCCTCTGACCTGGGATCTCAACTCTCCTTTAAAAACTTACGGTGCTGAGGAAAAGCTTCACAGAACTACAAAGGACCAAGCATCTGGATGACTTCATAAATGCCCACCAAACAAGGCAACTGATCTTTCCAAAGAGCAAGGACTCTGTCTCCTCAGAGGACAGAACTGTATGGTATCAGCACAGAGACAAGACCTACCTTGCCACAGCATGCTAGTTCTTTCCCCCAGAGTCTCTCAGGAGCCACAGATGTTATTCTGACTTCAGACAGGGCTTAAAAGAGCATGTGGTATATCATGAGCTAAAGCATACCATGAGCTGCAGTAAATGTTTGCTGACTGAATGCATTAAAAAAAAAAAGAACTGAATGAGATGGAGAGAAACAAATCAATTAGTTGGGAGTGCCTATGATCAAAGCACATTGTTTACATATGTGAAATTGTCAAATGAAAGTTGTTCCATTAAAATCTATGAGATTATAATCTGGGAGTCTTAACCTTCATAGCGATAATTTTAAGGTTTGTGGAAACCATGAAAGTCCAGATGTTTGTACAAGATTTTGTGTATTATAGGCATTTTCTTTGGAAATATAGCTCTGGATATGTCAGAGCCCCAAAGGGATGGCTGAGCCAAAGGTTAGAAATATTGGTGTTAATACCAGAAAGGAAGCAAACACAGCAGAAGAAAAGTCTCCCTTTTGTGACCTAAGAGGCACATTGCTAGTACACATTTTGACTGAGAACTTAATATGGATTGACTGTTTCCCTCCAAAAACTCTGAAACCACATTGGCATTTAAATGCCATTGCAGTGGGATTGACAGGTGGGACCTTTAAGAACTATTAAATGACAGGTGCACTGACCTTATGAATGTGTTAGGCCCTCGTGGGGGTGTAGGCTAGGCCTGCCCTAACCCTGAGGTGCCTTCCTCCATATTAGAAGCCAGCATGAAGACTACCAGAGGGCATCATCTCCACAGTGGATTTCCTAGGCTCCAGACTCATCATGAGCCAAACAGATTTATATTCTCCGGATGTTAGCTGGGTAGTGGTATTTTGTTTTAGGATCAGATATCAAAAACCAAAATCAAGCCCAGACATGTTAGACAAAATCCCACCTCAGTTAACCTAATCTAGCTAACGCTTCACAGGTATGCACGAAGGCTTGTCTCCTCCGTGATCCTAGATCCTGTTAACTCAGCAATATTGACCATCATATTCTCTGTCTAGTCTTAGGCCAGCACCAAACACTCTCTATTACCATAGCTTTGCATGGAAGTCCTCTAACTTTGTTCTGCTATCCCATGGTTAGAATTATTATTCTGGTTCCTCTGCATTTCCATATGAACTTTAGGACCAGTTCATCAATATATAAAAAGTTTGAGAAGGATTATGCTAAATCTTAGATTGATACAGTGATTATTCCTGTCCTAAATGTGTTTGCCAAACTGCAGACACTGAGTGTTGATTCCTTCCCATTTACTCAGATCTTTTCTAGTTTACTGGAACTGTGTTTTGAAGTTTTTGTGTGGACAAGCCTTGTTCTTTCTTTGTTAAATTTATTACAAGGGACAATGTTTCTTTTGTCAAATTGTGAGGGACTTCTCTCTTAGACTCTTGTTTCACATTGGAGTTGCTTGTTTCTAATCTATACAAAGACAGTGGCGAGTGAATTCTAAAGTTCATTGTTAGTTCTAGTGGCCTTTAGTGGTTACTTAGCACTTTCTATACACACAGTCACATCATTCAGAAGAACTTATAGCGTGGCTGTCACCTTTCTGCATGCCTTTCACATCTCACTTACCTTGTTGCCCTTCCTAGGGACACTCTCGAGTATAAGCTGCACATACATGGTGCAAAGAGACATCCTTGTATCCTTTCTGCCTTAAAAGGAAAATGTCCATCCTCTTACAGTTTGAGGTTGGATACGATTTTTGTAGATGCCTTAATTACTCTGAGGGAGTTCTCTGCTAGTCTTAGTTTATTAGATTGACAGTCAATCCTTATGTGTTTTAATTTTTTTACGAAATAGAATTATTCTGTAATGTAGAAAATTTTGTAGGTTTTGAAGCAATTTTAATAATGATTTACTAGTTTCCTGAGTCGAAGCTAATTTCTTGGAGAATGATGAACAAGGAGAACAAAACAAAGGAAGCAAGCAAGGTTTTATTGAGTAGATAAAGAGCAGGGAGGGGTCCCAAAATATGTGGTCAATCATTCTTTTATGAGTAGATAATAGGATTAATTATAACAGTGCACAAAGGACCACTGTAGTATAACATTTGGAAAATGGTGCAGTGATTTCTTCATGTTGTAATTAAAGATGATTTTATTTTCTTCTTCCTCATTTTCCAAATTTATCTAAGAAATACAGTTGGTCCTGTTAATCTTTTGTTTTCCTCCAGGTGTGTAGGAGAAAATAGAAGCTACCCACAGTGGTAGCCACAGGAGAGGTCAGAAGGCACAGCTCAATGGTACCACCTTTCTGGTGGTTATGATTGGATGAAGAGTGAGTTAGATCAGTGTCCTGAGGGTTAAGATGGAGGGAAGGAGAGAGAGGGAGAGAGAAACATTCACTTTCCCTGATTCTGTTGAAAGTCCTTTGTGCAGCCATGTTAAGGAAAGCTTTTCAGTACAAGAGAGGACTTGAAGTTATTCTGTAGTCAAGAACAGACTTGATGCCCCTGCCTTAGCCTCCTGAGTAGTTGGGATTACATACTCGAGAAATACTTCTATGTAGCGAAAATTCCAAAATCAAAGTTACTAAGTGGTTAAAGGACCAATTGTCTTTTTTCCCTTTCTGTGTATACAGCGCTTTGGTTACATCTGGCACTGATAACTACTTTCAGCCCTCAAGCCAGTCATTCTTCTCTCTAATCACACCTCAGCTCTGTTAAAATTCTGTGTGGCCCTATAAATAAGGGGATCCTATTCCCAGAAGATAAAATTTCTGTCAGTCCCAACTTCGCTCTATAGTTTAAGATTCCCTTAGAACAAGCAGGTCATCTGCTTGAGGCCAATGAATGGTAAAAGATGCCAGGCTTGGCCTGTAGATCTCAGCAGTTGGAGCATTGCAAGATTCATGACAAGACCCCATTTCAGAAAGACAAGAAAGACTAAAAGAAGGAGGAGGGAAGGAGGGTGGAAAGGAGGTAAGGAGGGTAAACAAGTTCTCTGTACAGCTGGCATATAAGCAGATGATAATTTTAAAATGCTTAATGACCAAGGAGTATGCTGATTTTTATATTATCCAGTTAACGCCACCATATTTGGGAAAGGGTTCTCTACCTTGATCAAAGCTGATGCACTTCCCAGCTTTGAGTAGTTGTGTGAATGCATGATGCATGGAATTGCAGCAGCTCTTGTGACCTTGAGGGAATGAGCCTGTAGGTAAGAGGGAGCATGTGAATGGAGCCAGAGCAGAAAGATCTCTCACCAGTAAAACCAGTCAGTCCTGGAATGACCTACTCCCAGATTCACTTTTTAAAATCTTAGCTCTTACATCAATGAGTTCCTGCTCAACTGTACAGACTGTCCCTGTGCGAGGGTGTCTGGATACTCTGTGCTCACCACACTTTGTGTTCTGATGTAGGGCTATATTTTCTGCGAGGATGGGGCACATTATTTTAATTTTCACAAAGGTGCAGAACTGGCATTTGTAAACCATGGTTTACTTGAGTGCTCTTTCCCCTGCAGTGAGAATACTCTTAATTTGTTATGCATTCATCACATGTTCCTGTAGTTTTCTGGTTAGCTTACATGTGATCTGATAGTGAATTCCATGAAGGAAAAGACAATGGCTTATGAGTCAATCCATTCTGTATGGCTGGCATATAAGCAGATGATAATTTTAAAATGCTTAATGACCAAGGAGTATGCTGATTTTATATTATCCAGTTAACACCACCATATACTATGCATACAAGATGTCAAACATCTGGGCACATTAGAGCATCTGGATGAATGATTGAACATGTTTTCATCTTAATCTGGATGTTTTGGCATCAAGTAATCTAACCCCAAGGTTAGCCTGTAACACTTGGGGGCTCTCCTGCTTTTATTCTCAGATGTGGTGAGATGCTGAACTGTCACAGATGAGTGATGGCTACTCAGCATGTCATCCTAACTCCAGGGAATTTCCTTCAGCCAAGATTCCTTTGAAAGGTCTTCCCTTGTTCCAGATGTTGCATATATAACAAGATATGTTGTAGCATGCTGTTGAAAGCACAGTCAGAAGAAAATTCAGAGGAGGTAAATGGTAACAAAGCCAACATTCCTTCATGGAACCAGAGGCATTAGACAGTGGTCTAGGTATTAACATGATTTGATGTCTTTTTCCTCTTCCTTTGCTTTTAAGCATATCTTCTCCATATCTGTAGTCTCAGATTTGGCCTTGTATTCTGTGACCCTGTGAGCATTTTCTGAAGACTGAGTGCTCTCTACAACTGAGCCTTGTGACTGAACAGTATCTTTTTTCAAGATTCCATCCTAACTTATTTAGCCAACTTTCTGATGCTACGTACTTAGATTATTCTTGATGTTTTTTATTGCTAAGGCAAACATTTTGCATATAATTTGGCTGTTTTCCAAAATCCTAGACTAGAAATAATTGGATCAAAGAGTATGGACCTTTTTTGAGGGACTTTCTATTAGTTTTCTATTGCTGAAATGACAAGTTACAGCAGAAGTAATAGCTTCAAATGATGTTGCAGCTCTGAAGGTCACAACTCAAGTGGGCGTGGTGGTTTTTCCCTTCTTTGAATCTCCCAAAGGCTAAAATGAAGATGTGGGCAGGGTTGCTTCCCATCTAGAGACTGGTGTTGGGGGAGTGTTTCCAGACTTGGGGCACTGGGGACAGAATTTGTTTCTATACAACTATAGTAGTAGGTCCTTTTCCTTGTGGCTGTTCTCTAGAGTCTTCCTTAGGGCTAAGTCCTTCTTATGGTGGTACACCACTCTGCCTGACTTCTCTGTTCCTAAAGGCTCTGGTTATTATACTAGATCTAGCCAACAATATCCCTGTTGTAAGATGGACTTACTTACAGCCTTAGTTCCAACAGCCAAATTCCTTTAATCCTATAGAGATGGAAAACCAAGGAGGAGGAGGGAAATCTTGCCAAACTCAGACACAGGATCTAGTAACTTCCAGAATGTTCTATAGCTGTTTCAATTACCTCTACCATTGAATGAGAGAATTTCCATTTCCTTCCTTCCTTGCAAATTATAAAAGCAGACCACATCTGACAGGTGAAGTGCTATCTCTACATTTAAAAATGTTTTTTAGGTTTGTTGATCAAAGTGAATTGTAAAGAGTATTTTATAAAATGGTCAATCAGTGCAGTGTTCCAGGTAAAATAAATACATACACTGGAACACAGCCCCACATTTCATGCATGTACGTATATACAGTTCATCTCTCTTTCCAGACTAGTTACTTCTCTGTTCCACAGCTTGCTTCGAGCTCTGAACAGAGGGCTGCCAAACCAGATGTCTCACAGCTGAGTCAAGAAGTGAACACAGTCGACAGGCACGAGGAGGTCACCAGGACTGTTGCCATCAATATGCTGGCATAGGTTTTGAGAAAACACCACAAAAACCTATCTTTGCTTTTGGCATCCTGTACCAAATATGCCATAATGTCCTTCACAGATTATTTCACACACATATGCAAGCAAAATGATGCCAGATTCAGGTTTCTTTCAAAATAGCGGATGTGAGACCCCAAAATTTAAACAGCAGGATGACTGCAAAGGAAGAAAGAAAAAAAAAACATATGGAAAAACCGCAGCACAGTGGGGCTTGTAGAGAGACTCTCATAAACTTAGTAAAATAAATACTTCCATTGAAGAAAAATCCTATACTTCATATTTATTGTCTGTTTTATGAAAAAAAAATGGAATAGCATCCTAACACCCAATTTAGAGGGATTGAAAAACTCTGGGACTTATCTATAGGTGAGTTTCGGGAGCATTTGACTCTAATACTTGGATTCAGTAACAAAGGCTACAAATTCAAAGCCTTTCCTTGCTTTGAATGGGCAAAGTGAATGGAAACTTGGCTAATGGAAACAGTTACATCAAACTCAGATGATAAATTGTCTGAAATAGTAAACCAGGAATCCTAGTGTAAGGGTATTCTATGAATACGTTGATTTGTCTTTTTACAGTGGACAACTTGTATTATTGAAATTAGCTCATGAGTGGGTAGGACCATTCAACTCATTAATTTGATCTTACTAAAAAAAAAGTAACAGGAAAATAGGTTATTCATAGGTTATTCTTGTGAGTATAGGTAATGATGGACAGAGGCTTCAGGAATAATTTTCCATTTCTAGAATTGACTTCTAATTACATATTCAGCTTATGAAACTGCACGCACATAAATAAATGCAGTTTCCTGAATATTTATTAATTGAGATATATATTTAAAAGAAGGTGCTATGTGGTCGAAGGCTTATTTCAGAGCATTTTGTTATGTAGACAAGCTCTCTGAACTTGCAAGCTTGCAATACCAGAGGTAACAAAATTGTAATCTGTATGTGAAACTTAAACCCAGAGATGTGTCTCACACATCATCATTTTTTAAACAAAACATAAATTAGTTGTGAATCATTCAAGATTGGTTAAATTTGCCTCAAAATGCAAATCATGAACCTATGTTAAAGATTTGAAAGATCTGAACTGGACTTATATTGCCATGGGGGGATAGTCTACAGCATCAAAGTAGGCATCACCTACTCTGTACAATAGGATGAACCATAGTCCTCTTTATCCTAGCTCCAGAACTTTCTGTTACCTATCAGCCAATTAAGAAGACAGTGCCATTAGAATAGGCTGGAAGTGCCTCACATAGACCACCATCTCGTGTGGGTTTGATGTGTGTTTTGTTTTACAAAGAACTCAGTGATGTCTGAGCTTGGTCATTCTCTGATTAACTGTGCCAAGCACTAGTGGAGAATCTGACTCACTAGAGCTGTCTGATCTGCGTTTTAGACAGAGACATGGCTTTCCACATAGCTCTCTATCTGAAGACTACTGGGTGCTGCTTGTGAACTAGAGTGGAGAAAGGCAATCCTAATGAACCCTACACATGTGTTTGGAATAAGCATGAAAAAAACACAGCATATCCAAAGTTTGTAGCTGTAATCCCAAGCGATGGGGTGCTTTTATTAATCACATATCCTGTCATTGGGAGGCAAGCATCACTTACTAATATAGTGAGACAAGGCTTGGAATCTTTGTGCTGTGTGCTGGGACAGCCTAAGATGCCTGCCCTCACAGGTGCATTAAGAAGAGGCAGAGTGGATTGAGTGACAGGAGTCACTCTGCAAGACCTCTACGGAATGAACCAGTGTGTCCTATGACACACTCAGAATTGAAATGGGTCCCAGCTTTAAGACTAGGAGGACAATTAAAGCATGAGAGTGTGGGGATGACAACACACGTGTTGGTCATCAACGTTCTGGCAACAGCACTTCCCAAACAATGCTTGTAGCTGATGTGTGAACAGGTCCCTGTGCCGTCTCGCTTACACAGGCAGTGGGTGTTTGAATTGAGCAGATGCCTGTGGAAGTCTCTGGAAAAGTTCTCTAGTCATATGAGTCCCAGAATTTGCCTGAGTCTGCTAGATATTTTTGAGTTGATGACATTTTCAAAAGGCATCCACATGGCATTGGCATTCCTGTCCCATCTTGGTTTTTAAATGCTGTGGGTTTTAATATATGCCTTATACTTATATGGGCCAGCTGCATTTTAAGTCCAAACTGAGCTTTTTTTTAAAAAGTGTTTTAAAGAGTTTGAAAAATAAAGTAGCCTATAGTAAACCTGATAAAATCCCAATTGCTCACGTGTGCTTATTTTCTGAGAACCATTACAGACTGAACAGGAAAGAAGCTTCATAAAAATAACATTCTGTGGTTGATTGTTATTTAGCACTTTATGGTATGGTGGAAGGGTCAAAACATGAAACAAGTATAGAAAGCAGAATCGAGAACTAAATCACAAGCCTGTGGTCATAGCAAAAGTTAGTATCCAGAGTGAGGTTAGACCTCCAAACCTTTCATTCAGTTGGAATTCCATTTGGAAAGCGAAGCACTAAAACAGTAAATTAAATAACTGGAGCCTCAAGAATGTAAGAGAGCTCATAGCGAAGTGGTTGCTATGTAGTGTGAGGACCCAAGTTCTAGCCCCAGCACCCACAATAAAAGCCTGGCCAGGTATTGGGGGCACACTCTTGTATTTCTCTCACTAGGGAGGTAGAGATAGGCACACACTTGATGCTCACTGGACAGACAGTCCCAGGTACTGGCAAGAGATCTTAAAAACCATGGTAGATAACTCCTGAGCTATGAGATGCAAAGTTGACCTCTGGCCTACACACTTCCAGCTCCCACATCCCCTGCCCACGGACCTGTACATAGGAATATGGATGCACACAAACACCATTTACAATGTATTAGCAAAATGATGCATATTTCTATAGAAGGAAGACTAAGACTTCTACCTATCAAAATACAAACATTTCCAAATGTCTATGATGTACCACAGTGATTGTTTTATTCTTTCTTTCTGTTTTTATATCTGGGTTAAATGCACATTTTTGTTTGTTTTACCTAACTTAGTACCAAAAATGATTCGCCTCTTATATTCTACCTCAACCCCCCTGACAGCACACCTCATCTTTCCCCATGAATATTATTTCTCATCCTGTGTTCAAATGCTGTGTTCACTGTGGGAGTTGGTGGCATAGTCCTGTGCCAGGACGAGGCCACAGCTACTTGCAAGAGGCCACTGCCACATTTTCTGGAATTCATTAAGCACATTCATGACAAGTTGACAGTATGAAGCAAACCCAATGGTAGTATGTACAGTATGAAAATTGGCAAACGGCATGAAGCAGAGCTCCTGCCACACTCGGCAGGGCCAGTTTTCAACACCTACCAGAACTCTTTCCTACAAGAACTTTACCCATCTATCTCTCTATCACACTTCCAATAAGTTTGGCAAATAGTAGATGCTCAAAAAATGGCAGTCAGAAGTATGAATGATGCTTGAATGGAAGCGTGAGTGGAAGTGTCTTTTTCTTCTGGATCATGCCATCTCATATTTCATTAGCAACTAAAAGAGGCAATGCCTCAGAAAAGACAGGGCATCCAAAGAGAAGCTGACAATCCTTGGACCTTGGAAACAAGCAGATCTGGATCTTAACTGGGATTTGGAAGCCACCTCTGCCTCAGCAGCCATGAATCTTAGTTATCTTTCTTCCCTTAGTCTCTGAGCTGTGGCTTCTCCTGTGAAAAGAAGCATTAGCAGCATGACTTAGGGTGAAATAACAAAGATGATGTTTGAGAAGACATCAGGCCATACAGATGTACAGACAGGTTCTCAGCTATGCTGCCTTCATGGACTTATATCGAATAATACCCCATTTTCCTAGTCATTCCATACCAAATGTTGCATTTAATATATTCAGAGTGCTCTGATTATTCTCTCATCTATTTGTTGAGAAATCGAGTTTCAGAGAGCAAGTCCTTCAATATCTGGACTGTTGAGCCATCTCTAGTGCCTTGAGCAGAGTCTGTCTATTATGATCTTTCTGTGAAATGTCCTCCCTAAGGTCCTCTGTTGAAGGCTTGGTCCCCAGGTGGCGGTGTGTTCTAGGAGGAGACAGAACCTTTAGGAGTTGGGACCCAGCTGGATGAAGTGGAATGCATCCTTGAAGGGTATCTCAGTCCTGTCCTCTCTTCCCTTTTACCTCCAACTGCTATGGGGTAAACACTTTGCTTCAACACACCCTTCTCCCATGAAGTTCTGCCTCATCATGGCTCAGAATAAACAGAACCAGCTGAGCATGGTTCTGAAACCATGAGTCACAATGAAGCTTTCCTCCTTTGAAATAGTTAGTCTTGAGTATTAGCCACAGAGATAAAATATTTGACTGACATAATAAAATTCAATAGATATTACTGCATTAATAAATTATCCAAAAAATCAACAAATGATATTCTTTAGGTGACCATATATAGGATCTAAGCTATGGATCCATTAGTCAAATCTAATCTGCTCCTTGCTTTTGAAACTAAATTCTCAATGAAGCACAACACATATTCATTAATGAATGGATATTGTGCCTTTTATGTTAAATAGTAGAGTTGAACAATAGCCATAGAAAATCACGACCCTCAAAGGTGCAAATATTTACTAGCTGCTCTTTATGGGTGATCAATATGATTAACTTTGATCAATATGATCATCTCTAACAGACATGCATTGAAAGCTCAGAAAACTGGGGATTTTCTTGACATCAATAAATGAACCGGTGGTGATGGGGAAGGGGAAGAGGTTCATAGGTACTGATCCTAACATCCCAACATCCTAGGACTGAGAAGATGAGGAAGGCATCAGCCATCCCTTTCCTCTGGGCAAATCACCTCAACTGCCTCAACACATGGATTTCTAAATGCTCTCAAGGTATCTAAAGACAGATCTCTTCCCAAAGTCTGCAGAAAAATTACATTTTTTCCATAGTATTTGACACTGGTACCATGGAGCTTCTTCAGAGAAGCTAAAAAGTTGAGGATGGCGACTGCATTCTGGAAACATGTTTGGCACAGCTACAAACTTTCATGACAGCAGTATCTAATTATTGTGCTTAACTTTGAGAAACCTGATAGTATGCAAATAAACTCCAGCTGCATTTCATGACAGCGCATATAATTATTATAAAAAAAATATAAATTTTTTTAACGTGGAAAGAATCTTTCTCTGACAATATTTGGAATTAGCCAAAGATATAGTCTAATGGGTTGTAATAGCTTAATTCAGCACAAATGTTGGAACAGAGTGAAATGCTCCTCCAGATAAAGTCAGAACTGCGGGTGTATGTAGTAGAAGGCATTATTTCTTGCTTTTTTCCTGTATTAGGACTTGGGAGTGTCTTTGTCTGTGGTGGTGGCCATGATTTGACTTTCTAACACAGCAAATTGGGATTTTTTTTTTTAAAGTGGGAGGGGAAGCCTAGAGTCAGACAGCCAAGATAATCAAAGCCTCAGGCTAACCTCAGCTCCACAATCAGAGTTACATTAACCTCAAACTTAGGTGTGCTGCCAGCGGTAGGAGGTCATCCCAAAATGGGGAGACATATGATTCCCACCTGCGTTCTTTTGATCAGAGCTGAGTTACATGACTTTATCTAATGTCAAGAAACACTGGTGACCTTTGAAGCAAAGGAGGAGCCAGAAGGTAACAAGGGAAGTAAGGTGGTTTGGTGACCCAAAGCATGTGTAACATGATAAACCTAATGTCTTAGGGATGCTGAGGGTCTGTCCAGGTAACATCTATGAGATACTTGGCATTGCACATTGCCTATATAAGGCCCTGGGAGTGGTAGGTAACTGATACTCTGTTTACAAAAACAAGAAAGGCCAGGTCTCTTTATCTGTGGGAAGTGTAAGAACCTCCAGGACCACAGTGGTCCTCCACCAGTAGAAATAGATACTTGCACTCCGCCCCTCTTCTCTATCTCCCTCACCCTCCCAGACCACCCCTCACTCTGTCTATCTCTTCTTCCCTACATCCCTTCCTTCCCTCTAAATAACAGATACTACTGTTAAGTAGACCTCTCTTTATTAACGCCTATTCTGCCTTTCAAATCTGCGTCATCTATGGTGCTAGCCACAAGAAGGATACAGACAACAACGGTGGCTCTTAAAGTCACACATTTGATCATGTAACACTTGGCTTGTCACAAATGCAGCTCTTGCTTACACATATAGTTGTAAGGAAGTCAGTGTGCATTAACTAGGTTGTTATCCTGCCTTTCATGAGGAGCCTCACATTCAAATCTAAGCACTATCCTTTGAAATTACGTTAAAGGAAAATCAGCTCCTTTGCCTTGTCATTTCTACCCACCACTGAGGGGGGTATTTATTCACCCCATTATTTTAGCGACAACAAAATAAGTGAGTTAATATCCACATGCACTTATCTCGTTTCTGGCCTAGAGCACAGAGGTAGCACAGGTGACATGGCACTGCGGCTCACATCTGAAAATTTTGTGATGCTCTTCTGACTTCCTAACTCCAGTTAATCATAGTTGATGAGATTATCCATTCCTTGGCCAGCTGTTCTGTCATGAAATCAACTCGCATTTTCTCTTACGCTTCCATATCAGCAGGGAGGGATGAACTGATGAATAACACATTTGATTCATCTAAAGAGGAAAGCATCTCTCTCCTACTTTAGTAGAAGCAGACAGCATGCTATCAACTCTAGATCTCTGCTTTATTTATTTTGACTTGGGAATGAGAGTGGCTGACATTAATTTTTTAGGTCAGCTACTCATCCAAAGAATTCATCCCACCTGATCCTTGGAAGTTTGCCATACTTATTTTTTTCCCCAGGACTTGGGAAAGTCAAAAGCAATTTCAGCTTCAGATACAAGCCTCCATGAACGAACATGATGTGTCCTGAGGCCTCTTGTCCATTCTGCCCTATACCCAGGAAGCAGAGGAGCTGCTTAAAGAAAGGAAACTTTCTGGATATCCCCTACCTCTGCTGACCTTCCAGTGGCTCTCCACAATAGAGTGAGCGCTGCAGCTGCCCTCTGATACCAGGATAGTGAACCCCACCTCGTCATTTCCCCATGAGATCTGCAAGTCGCATGTGCATTCAAGCATTCAAAATATTTAGATATCAGCAATGAAAAATCACTATCTCCATTTGGCAGCTTCTAAGGAGAGGCAGTATGGGGTCTTTTGTGAGTGTAGATTTCGAGTACCTGACCTGGTTAGGGGATTGAGAAGAGAAGGCCACATACTTCCTTCACAGAAGGAGACACTGTCTGTGCATATTCACTACAACAGTTTTCCTATAAGCAAAGAGAAATATCTGCAGGTAAAGGCAAATTTTTTAATATGCACAAAACACCATACAGGCTTATCTGAATCTTAAAGAAGGCCTTCCTCTGAAGGCAATAGATGCCAAGAAAAGAAGGCACATTTGCTCCTGACAGTGGGATTTTTTTTTTTGTTGTTGTTGTTAAGGCTGGAGCATAGTGGATAATATTTGAATAGCCTGTAAAGATTCTGGAGTGGGGGAGGGGACAGAAGCAGACAGTTGGTATCTAGGAGCATTCCTCATGTGCTGGGCACTGTTCTGAGTCTTGGGCATGTCATTATTTGATTGATACCAATAACAAGCCTAGGAGATGGGTCCTATTAGTATCTGTGTTTTAGGGGAGTGTGGCAAGAGACAGAAGTAAAGTAAAGTAAAAGGTTTCTGATAGCACACAGTTAGCAAGTGGCAGAGTTTGGATTTAAACTCAGAACAGCAATTTATACTCTTGATAACCAGTGGGCAGAGCTGATATTAATTTCTTGAGAGTTTTTTTTTTTTAGCATTTTCTTTCTTCTCAAAAGACCCCTTTTCAAAAACTATTAGAGTCAGCAATTAAATTTAGTAACATTGTTGAACTTGGAGTCAGAATACCTAACATAGGCTGCATATCCCTGATTGAAGTGTTCCCAAGTCCCAAACTTTCCCAGTCCCAATAACATACAAATGAATAATTCTCTATACCTGATCTCGTATGTCACAAGCTACAGTCAAAGCGTAGGCACACTAAAATATTGAGTAAAACTGTAAGATACTATGTAGGAGATGGATATGAAGTATAAAGAAATTTTGTTTTAGGCTTGGAATTCATTCTTAAGATATCTCATTATGTACATGTAAATCCTTAAAAATCTGGAGTAGGAAACATTCCTGTTTTCCAGCATTCCTGATAAAGGAGAGGCAATCTATAATTCTATTGCCGTATTACAGCAACAAATAGCATCTAAAAGTTTTTGAAAGGATGCCACCACGTGCACCAAGAAAAACCTGCTAAGAAAGACCTTGCAGAGATGCATGTGGCCTACATTGACTTTTGCATTCCTCCAAAACCCAAGATTAACACAGAAGGTAAGACAGGCATGTCTAAACTGTGCAGAAAGCTGACCTTGGAAGTGGGGAGTGGAGAAGTCCTCAGGGATCCCAAAACATACGAAGCTGCAAAGCACCGTAAGATCTCCCGTGGGTCAAGACATGGCGACTCAGCTGCGAAGCTTTAAGAAGCCTTAGGAAGCTGGTGCAGGCCAGCTCCAAAGCCTTCTGGGTAAGAAGGGCCAGTCCTTCTCATAACACAGGAATCCATTTAACCATGCACTGGACTCCTTAGTTCTCCGTATTGGCAGGCTGTTGGAAGAAGTAGTGTGTGTGACCTTTCCTAGGGACTGATGTTACTCTTTAACTTAGTAAGTGTTGAAACAATAAATAAAATGCAAACTTGCCCATGATCAAAAGGGAAACAGAAAAAGGAATAAAGATGTTTACAGTGTTGGAAATAGCAAAGTGGAAGTGAGGAGCAGTTGAGATGTGTATGTTAAAGGATAAAATGCTCTTATTCAAGCAACGCTGTATCAGTAGAGTTATGCACAGGGCTATGGATTTGAAGATGACATTATAAGGATGGAAATCCCTCCAAGTCATTCGGTGGTGTTGGTATAAGAGCAAATTAAAATGCTATTTCTTTGAGTGCTCAAGAGACAGAGAATAGATGAAATACTTCTAAGTAATATAGTGGGAAAACTGGCTTTATCAGAAATGAAGATGTAGCAATTAATAATCAAGACAATCCCTCTTATAAAAATACTCACAGGCCAACCTGATCTACATGATTCCTCATTATGACTTTCTTCCTAAGTGATTCTAGGCTGTGTCAAGCTGGAAGTTAATGCTAACCAGCAGGAAGGGAAGGGGAGAGGAGGGAGAGAAGGGGTGGTCAAGTACATACATGAAATGAATGTATGGTAAAGTTTACAGCATTGTTTTAGTTATTTATATCAATTTATAAAGAGTCCATTCATGGTACTGTGGAAAGGTAAGTTGTGATATATTTGTACAATGGAGCCCAATATGATAATGAAAATAGATAGATACCAGCCAGGCCCAGCAACAAATGAATAGAAGTTCTTCCTTCTCACAGGATTCTGAGGCTTATAATGGGCAGGAGACAGTTGAAGAAGTTAGAGCCAACCAACTGCCTCTAAATCAGAATTTCAACATTTATTATAAGAAATGTCATTGGTCCTTAAGCATCTGGTATTCTGCTGTTTATTTCTCAGACACTTTGGGTAAGAGTTCACCCTTATATTATGATAAACAGTAGTTAGGAACTGTTTCAACACAGGGAGTCTGAGCCCTACGAAGATTAAACATTTGATGAAGGAGGTCTGGGGACAGAGGTTGGCAGGAGGGACAGAGGCAGGAAGGGAAACTGATCTATTATCTGGTGTGTGAGCTTCTGAGCTTCCAGGTGACTTATTAGAAAGAAGGTTGCTTTGTTGGATTGTAAGTATTTGGAAGTAATTTTGCATTTTCTCTCTTTAGAGGGAATGAGGATCGAGCCTGAGAAGTTTTGTTAGATAGCTTTAAATAAAACAAAAACATCACCTTTGCCACCTTTGTTTTCTGAGTGTCTCAGATCTTATATAAGCTACAATCGTGTATCACAGCAAATCTTCCTGAGTGTGCTACCCTTTCATCTCTGTGGCCTCTTTGATATCTGGATGCTGTTGAATATACAAGGAGTGAACAAATTTGCTTTCATAAGTTGCAGAGAGAGAGAGGGGATGTGGAGAGAGAGAGAAACTTATATTGCAACTGAAAGACAAAGGACATTTTCTGAAAATACTACCTAGCAGACAATGGAAAACTCTATATTCTATTACAAAGATATTTGTTTATCCATGTTCATTGCTGCTGTATTCATAATAGCCAGGAAATGCAAGCAACCTAGATGTCCATAGAATGATGAATGGATGATGAAAAGGTGGCACATTTCAATAATGGAATATTATTCAGACTTAAGGAAAAATGAAATTTGCTGCCAAATGCATTCCATTAGAAATAATCATTCTTTGTGAGGTATCTTAGCTCTAGAAAGACAAATGCCATATGTTTTCTCTCATATGTGGATACCGGATTTGAATCTTTAGGTATGTGTGTTTAATTTGGAATAGAGATATAGAAATCAGAGAACATAGTGTTGGATAGGAATGGGAGGCTGATACAACATAGGTGGTAAGAACTGAGACAGAGGACTAACAGGACCAGAAAGATTAAGTGAGGAATATGGTGAGAGGGTAGGACGCATGGAATGAATATGGACAGAAGTAATACTAATTACTTTGAAAAATCCACAGGGTAAACCACTATTATAGAAGCTTCCTAAAATATACACATATATACAAAGAGTTTAAATCGAGTTACCCTATAATTGGGAAACAATGTCTCCCCCAGACAACATGGACTATCAAGTAAAAAGCTGAATGTCAGGTATTGGGTACTTGTTTTCTAGTTGTTAGTCAGTGGGATCCCATAATCACCTCCAGACATTACACCTTATTGTCATTGCTCTTGATTATCCTTAGGATCTTGGTGGTAAAACACTATTGCTAAAGATCTTATTTACTTGAGTCATAGGACATGGAGGAATCAAACTGGTACTAACATAGAAATACCTAATGCTGGAGGGTTCTATGCATTCTACCAGAGGATAAAACGTAATCAACAGTTTTACTCAGCTGTGAACCTAAAAGTTATAGCTACAATAATAACTGGCCTGGAAAGATATGCCCACTGGTGCAATACTGGCATGAATATTATTGGAGTAACCAAATACTTTCTGATCAGACTTGTAGCCTGTTCCACAAGACAGAACTTATACCAACCAGGTCCTGTTAACTGAGCCAAAAATCCATGGCTGGATAAGTGATAGGCCCTAGTGAAGAACCTCATATTATTATTCTGCTAAATGAGCATAATAATAAACTGCATCCTAAGTTCTTACCTTCACAACCATAAATTAGTGCATCTCTTAACTCTCATCAAAGAAGCTTATTTTTGCAGCAGATGAACATTAACACCAAGTACACAACTGATCAAAGTGCAAAGAATCAGAAAACATGGAGTGCTCAGCTCTAAATGAGACATCTATATCCTATCTCCTCTCCCCAAGGCCCAAGGATTATTACTGCCATGAGACAACATTTGACAGACATGACAATGCTGTTGTACACATGAACTCACAACAGCTGTGACTGCATTCACAAGATCTGCACAAGATATAGCCAAAGTCCAATTTTTTAAAATTGTTTCATTATTACTTTATAGCCATTAAATTAAATACTATTATTTTCCATAAACTTTCAATGAGCGTTTATCGTGTACCATGTTTGTAATCGAACTTAGGAAGAGGGGGCAAATGGATGAATGTGATAACCTGTTCTTGCATTTTGTCATAATTGTGATTCCCAAACCAAATGAAAAGTCCCTGGGTTGTGTGGACTTAACCTGCTCTACTGATGTGCTGCTGAGTCTTTTGAGATAACCTCACTGAGAACTTGGAGGAAATAGGTCTATAGTTATCTTCTGTGTCTGTCATTTAAGCTGGCTCGACCCAGGTCCAGGTCATCCTAGGGTCTCCTTCTCACCTCAACTTCAAGTCACTGACTTGACATACCTCCTAACTTCTTTCTGCTTACCACTGCCACATTTCACTGGAAACAAAAAGTACACTTGGAGGGGAAAAGATTCCAAGATCTATGGCTTTAAAGCAGCAATAATTCCCAAAGAGGTCACCAACTCCAGGATAAATGTGCATTGGCATCTTGTAACCTAATGGGTAATTAAACTTTATAACAATAACTCACCACTCTGCTGTCGGTGAGGACCATCCTGTCCTGGAACTTAACTGTCAAACCATCTTGGAAATCAAAATGAAGTCAGAGCATGACCTGGGGATGGCCAGCATCCTGTCATCTGGAAACCTTGTTATAAATGCATGTGGAGGTACCCTGTCAAGCAATCTGTACTTAAAATGTTCCAAAGAACCTTCCCACTATGGACCAGAACATTAATCACAGTGAGCTTTAAGGTCAGAGCAAGTTGGTGGTAGAAGCTGAAGCGTCTGAGACCCCACCTAGGGCTCTCCCTTAGAGCTGCACCACAGGGTGCAATGCCAAAATAAGAAAACATTTTTTTCATGTTTTTCATGTTCTCCAAGTCCCACTCCATTATTTGGGTCTTGAGGCAATCAGTAACCACATAGGATAAAAGTTGACTTAGCCCTATTTCCCCAACACATGCCAAATACTTTCCACACTGATGAAACTCATGGAAAGCTCAGTTGCACATGTTTCCTTCCCACACTAGAGACCTCTGTGAACTACAGAATCCTCACGTGTGGCTGGTTCCTGGGAAGAGATCAAGCACTAATAGCCCCAGCCCTGAGGTAGGATAAGCAACGGCTAGTTTAGAGATATTCCCAGGTAGATTGCAGCTCCTTTTGTTTTCTCTAGCCTTTCTACTCTCATCAACTCCAGTGAAAACCAAGTTCCCAGGAGCCTCCAGAAGTGCCCTGGAGTAGAGATGGCTGTTAGCCAAGGTGAATGCATTAACTTCTGTGAGCCCATTTCCACACCAAGAAACAAACTACAGATTAAGAAATAGAAACTTGTGCTCAAAGGAGCCACAGTCCACCAAAGGTTGGGGGAATTAAGACTCAACAGCTAAGGCCCTTGTACAATCAGACAAGGTCTGCTTTGAAGAGATAAGGTGGCATGTTTGTGGAGACAGATGGGTACAGAGAAGTCATTGCCCTAGAAGGCCCCTATTTCTACTCAGGTCTTATGAGGAGAAGGAGAGAAGAATCCTCATTTTTCAGAGGATAAGAGTGAGGCTCAGCACTTTAATTTGTCCACTTACATACCTACTAATCATGCTACAGTGCCCAATGCAAACGTAAGCAGCTAGAATCTTCAGGCAAGGTCTGGCTATGTGACTCTGTTGGCCTGAACCTCCCAGTTCTATCCCAGTCTTCTGAGAGGTAGGGTTACCAGTTCCATATGAGATATTGGGCTTTGTTTCCAAGATGAAGGGTGGGTAATGTCCTCAAAGATCACAATTTGTGGGAGGAAGGCATCTGAATCAGTGATGACAAATGAGACGTGATGATGTACAGTTTACTCTGAGGACACAGAGACCGTCGAATAAGGTTTCCTGGAGGAAGCTGTTTTCCAAATTCTGAAGGGCAGAAGTTCATCAGCAGAAACTAGTGAGAGCTGACCTTCAGGCAGAATGAACTTCCATCAGGCAAAGCTGCAACCAATATGCCAAGCCAGTTTTTGTGAGGAACATAGTTCCCTACTTTCCAGGACGTTAGCCGAGAATTAGAGGAGTTGAGGGTTGTGAGATATTGGTTCCATTGTGAATAGAACCTTTCACACACAGGTGGGCAAGAAGAACCAATGGGTGTGGCATCAACAATTGGAGGGTTTAAAGAGGGTTTAAAGGGTTTGGAAAAGCATTGTTAGAAATGTAGGCACCGCCAACAGGGAAGGCAGAGTTCTTTCTAGTTCAGTTGTTAGCAAGTTTGCTTTTAGCTATAGAACTCTTCTTTCAAACACAGTCTTAGATTACATATAGGCATTAAGACAAAGTCAGTCTGATTGCATGGGCTGGGGCGGGGGCTGGGGTCCAGCCGCTAAGAGGCTCCTCTTGCTTCTATGCAGCACACACAGCTCCAAGTCAGCCTGCAGGTGGTAGATCTGAGCCTGAGCCTGAGATTGAAACCTGTTCCCTGATTGATATGTTAGATGATCAGCAGCCACATTAATGTTCTTCTTTATTATTATTTTTATTATTATTATTATTTATTATTATTATTATTATTTGAGACAGAGTTTCTCTGTTGTAACTCTGGTTGTCCTGGAACTCACTCTGTAGACCAGGCTGGCCTCGAATTCACGGAGATCTGCCTGCCTCTGCCTCTGAGTGCTAGGATTAAAGACATGCACCACCACCACCCAGCAATATTATTCTCAGCAATGAAATAGCTCCAACAGGGGCTTCAGTTATCAGCATTGGTCTGATTTGTACAGGAAAAAACAAAAACAAAAAAAAAACCCATTAGCATCAGAACAGTGAGATCTAGGCTGAGAGTCTGTATAAAGGAGGCAATTAGATTAATACATTTACCTCCTGGGACATTGCTGATCTTCTAGAAGGAATCTGGAGAGTCTGAAAGAGTTAAAGCCCCCAGAACTGCCTTGCCCCTCCCATGGAGGACAACAGCTGCATCTGCAAGAGAATTTGGCTCACTGTGGAGAAGTCCCTGCCAGAAAGGGAAATGAAAGACTCCACTGGATCCACACACCTGGATCCCTGGGGGAGAAAGGAGCTAGGGAAGGGATATCTCATTCTCAAAGCTTCCAAGAGCAAATCCCAACAAGTCAGGAAAAACAATCATCCCTGCAAGAAGCCCAGAGAGGTCTAGGTTTGTAGGAGTCAACCTCTGGGACAGGGAGAAGAAAAAATCCAGGACTCTGTTAGACCCAAGTCCTGATAAACAGCACATTGTTTCTGGTTTTGTTTTGTTGGTTGGTTTGGGATTTTTGTAGTATAAGTAGCTCTCCAAATTTGCAAGGGCCAAACTCACACTATAAAATTACTTCTTAAAAATGTGAATGGAAACTGGATGTTCCATACTTTATTTATAATCTAGCAGGCAGCCCAGTCCATTGTGAAGAGCATCCTCTACATGCTCCAGAAGAGTCCTTCACCCAGCAGTTTGGTCTACGGGGCTTCTTCTGAGGTCTGCAAGACCAATGACAGTGGCAGACCTGCCCTTCAGCCACAGAAGGGGGCTATGCCCTCCAGAGTCGTCACCAGCATGCCGGTTTTTCAAGTCCTAGCAGGTTGGTCAGAGGCCAGGGAGAGGGTTGCATTAAAGTTGGGTAGAGGAGGGGATTAAAGAGACCTACTGCCTGATGACTAAATATTTACAATAACCACATTCCCTCTTTGACTAGCTGGAGGATTTCCAGCTAGTCATTAGGCAAGCTGTTTGCTTTGCTGTTAAAAGACAGTCACTGCTGCACTGCTGCAAACAGAAAACATCTGTGGAAAGTTCACAAACAGGAAGCTTTGTAAGGAAAGGGGAAACCCACATTGCCTGTTGACCAGGCCTTATGTATGTTTGGACAGGAAAAATGTACTTTAAATCACACTCTCAAGAACAAGGGCAAGCCAGATCCAGGGTGTGGAGTAGAGTGAGTGGCATTGAGAAGGCTTTTGTCCTGTGTCTTCTTCTCTCTCTTTCTTTCTTTCTTTCTCTTTCTTTCTTTCTTCCTTTCTTCCTTTCTTTCTTTCTTTCTTTCTTTCTTTCTTTCTTTCTTTCTTTCTTTCTTTCTTTCTTTCTTTCTTTCTTTCTTTCTCTTTCTCTTTCTTTCCTCTCTCTCTCTCTCCTTTTTCTTCTTCTCTTTGTTAAAAAGTGCTGCACTGAAGCCAGGTTGGTTTCCAATGCTAGTTCCAATCATCCGAGGATGGTGTAGTTGCCAAAAGAATTCTATTGCACCTTCTATGCAAGTGTAGCTGCAGGAGAGGGCTGCTGTTGTGAAACACAGATTTGCTTCAGTAGTTTCCAAACACATGAAACACCTGAGTTGCTTCACCCAGCTTAGAGCAAGTGAAAGAATATGCCAACAAGCTTCCTACAAGAGAAGCCTGTGGAGGCTGGGAGGTCACTTTTAGTGTTCTACTTTCTCCAGTGACAGGAGACTCAGAATTTTTTGGGAATAAATGTGTAGTCTCCCAAAGACATAGAGTGCCAGGAACAGAAAAGATACCCAAAGAGAAGGGAAGAGGCAGGAGAGAAATTTACTCTCTACCTTTTCCTTGGGTAATCTCAATACTATTGAACATCTAAGATCTATTTCCTTCTTGTTCCCTAATCGTGTGTGTGTGTATGTGTGTGTGTGTGTGTGTGTGTGTATGTGTGTGTTTGAGACAGATACATACAGATCAAGTTAGAGAAAAGAAAATAGCTAGTTTCCAACTTGATTTTTAGTAAGCTCTTCTTAAGCTCTTATCATGTGTTAAATGTGGAAAATAGCACCGAGTCTCTGCTGCAGAAGCTGTACTCAGTGGAGGCATGTGATTCATAGACAAGAAACAAGCACAGAAGCCCTGTGACTGTAGTGCTCTGAAGGAAGTAAGGAGGGTAGTGTGACAGAGAGCCATTCCACAAGCAGTTCAGCCAAGCAAGGTCTGTGAGGAGAGGCTAGGGCTGGGGGTAAGGGTCACCCAGCCACTTCAAGGGCTTTCTGCAGGACAGACAAAGCTGGAGTCTGGAAAGGAATCTGGTAGTCCAAGAACAAAAATCAGACCCAAGTGGCACAGGTAAGTGTTCAGAGAGATAAATAGGAGCCAAGATACTGTAAAGCTGGTTAGGCCGGGATAAGGGACACAAAGAGTATCTGAAGCTCATTTTGGAAAAGTCTGAATAAAGAAATAAATAGTTTTAGGGTGAGTGAACAAAAGGTAAACACAAATAGAAATGGAAGAGACTGATTACAGCTGCTCACACTGTGTGTCTGACAAGAAGAGAAATGGATGCAAGGGAGATACACTAAGGTGAAAGGCCTCAGATTCACTAATTCATTTGGCTTTTGGATTGGATAGCTGGGTAAATTGTGGCACATTTTATTATAACAAATATTGGAAAATAGTAGTTTGTCAAAGGAGAGGGAACATCAAGGACTCCACATGGGAAATGCTTGTTTTAAAATTCCTAGTTAATAGTGAAGTGAATATACCAATAGGTCTGGAGCTCCAGAGAACAGCCATTCTTGGAGATAGATGGTTGGAGCTCATGTACATGCAGGTAAAACTTAAACTATAAGACTAGAGGAGGGAATGTAGAAAAGTGATAAAACTCAAGGAGCAAAGCCCACAACCAAACTTTGTCAGGGTGCAATTCAATGTCAGATGTAGAAAGGTAGAATACTGATAGGATCCTGATCCTATCAGGATGGAAGATGGAAGAGCATCATCAAGAGTGAAGTCACAGAGGCCAAAGGAGCACATAGAGAGATGCTCAGCACTGGGTATGGCTGCATACCTGTAGTCTAGATGATCAGGGGGCTGATGAGGAGGACTACTTGAACATAATAGTTTGAGACCAGCCTAGGCAAACGTACTAAGACCTTATTTCAAGGAAAGCATTCATTGGGTATTGGGAAAGACATGAAGTTGATGGCCTAATGAAAAGCAGCCTTACTGGAAACTTTGGATGAAAGCTAAGTTGGAATTAGTTGAGTCATAACAGAAGTTGAAGAAGTAGAGACAGATAGAAAAGTAAACTTCAGGAAGTTTTACTACAAGGAGACCAAAGAGAATGGTAACAGAGAAAGCATGAGGAGCAATAACCAAGGAGTGCATTTCTGCTAGTCAAAAGATTTTGGGTATCAGAGGACTTTGATCAATATGGACAATAATCCAACAGAAAAGAAGAAATTGAAGATGCAGGGGTAAGGATAGAAAAGTCACATAAACAAAGTTCTTGGGAGATGATAATGTTCTTGGGTGAGACTGCATAGTATGTGACAAGAGTAATCTTTTCTCAGTTCAGAGATAGCTTTCATTAGAACAGAGAACACAGAGAATATGTAGCTTTGCACACAAATGTATGGATCTAATACAAATATAAGAAACTCCTTATTAAACAAAAAATGGAGTTTATAACAATTTGTCATTTCTAGGTCAATGTAAAAGATGTTTGGATTAATTACAGGATTGATTCTTAATTTACAGATAATTGTATTATTACACTGGCTACCATTTCAAGTCCAGCATCAAACAGCCGTGATGATAATAAGCATCATTTTGTTTACTTTATAGCAAATGATTCTACTCCCTGATGAGTATATAAGATATTTATGCTTAAAATTTTCTAGTAAGTTTTGTTCTGTGAGTGATGGATTGTTTTACTTTTTAGATTAAATCATGCTTGAAGTGATTCATTTTAGAATAGAGGCCACATATCAATAATAAGGTCTTTTATGTTTTTCTTAATTCGAACCAATAATACCTTAATTACAGTCTTTAAGTTATTTATTTGTATGTGTTCTTATCTGTCTGTGTTTGCAATGTATATGCAGTTGCCTGTGGAGGCAGACACCAGAAGATACCACCACATCCCCTGGGGGTTGAGTTACAGGAGATTGTGAACCACTGGATGTGGGTGCAGGGAACTGAATTTGGATCTTCTGGGAGAGCAGGAAGCACCCTTAACTGTTAAGCCATCTCTCCAGCCCCTTACATTTTAAAACTTGTATACCTGTGAGTGAAATTGACATAGAATGTTTTTGTTTGTGTGTCATCATAGATTTTTAAAACTTAGTTTAGATTTATTATGGAAAATTTCAAAACACACATGAACCATAGCTTCAGAGAAAAGTAAAGAAAAAAACTAAAAAATGGACACATACAAAATGTTGACAGGGATTATATACATAAATGTTGTGTGGGGAGGTGTCTTTGCGTGTGTGTGTGTGTGTGTGTTATGTGTCTGAATGACTGAGTTATAGCCCTAGTCTTGAATATATTTTTAAATTATTTTAATTTTTTACATGATTTTGATATTAGATAGATAGATTAGATAAATGGATTTATTTAAAAATTGCGTTATGAAATTTTATTTAATCTGAGTATATCATATATACACATGCATACACATGTAAAAAAATTCTAAGAGCTTAATATTTCATAATAAGAATCTACTATTATTGTAAAGAATTTTATACATTTTATATTCAGAATAATTCTGTATGAAAAATCATTGTAAATAAATCTTTTCCATATTTGATATTATTTTAAAAGTTAGTAAAAGAGAAAATACTAAGTAAAAAAGTATGAATATTTAAGGTTCTTTTACTGATACATCAGACATATGTGCCAGAATTGATTTGAGATACTGTATAGAAATATACCTACAGAGATCTGTGTTCTTCATGATTATAAAGTCAAAGCACTGATTTACTTAGTCTCCTCTCACACCCTTAACTACCTCATCAACTACCCTCCACGACTCCAGAGAATTCAGAGTTTAAAGTACATCATCCCAAACCTTCTCCATATGCTTGTATAAAAATATCTACATCTATCTATCTATCTATCTATCTATATATATACACACATACACACACACACATATATACCCATACATGTGTGAGAGAAAAATATAATTATATTCAACTGTATAATTCACACCAAGCATAAATATTTTTATGTAACTTGGATACATGTATGTACGGCATATGTAACATCTCAATTCTTGAATGAATGTTTGAATGCTTTTTAAATCTTAAGAAAACCTTATTAGTTCAGTAAGAAACTTCTACATCTGCAGCTACTCAGTGGTGAACAAGGCACCCTCATGACAAACTCTGATTCATATTGTTGTGGTTTCGCCACTGTCAGTGTTTTAGTTCATTTCTTAACCAAATGGGAGTTCTTCTGGCAAGGGCTGTTAGTGGCTTCATCTGTTCAGGGTAAAGGCTATTTCATCTTTGGGAAATCAGATTGATTAAGAACAAGCAAGTTTAAGGGAATGGCACTAAGAAAACAGTAAAGAAAATGCAAATTAGCAAATACTCATTGAATAGTTGATGATTGGATACTAAAAAGATCTATATTCTTACTATGAATTAGTGCTATTTTTTTTTGACAATAATCCCCTAAATTGCTAAATAGAGGTGTGACTATCAGGCTGCAAGTTATCAACAGACCTAATGATGTGACCCAGGTACTAAGGAAGTTAAGTCGTCGTCCGCCCCCCCCCCCCACACACACACAAGAATTGCTTAGGGACCTTTCCTCTGGAGTTGATGCGGCCTGTGTCCCACAACGGTGTTGCCATTCCTTCCTCCCTCCACACCTAGCTTGGCGACTTCGTCTCACTTCGTTGTCAGTGGTCTCAATGCCGGTCAGTTTTCATTGTCTCGTACTGAAAATGTACAATTGTATGCTCTTCCATTTTAAGTTTTTAAATAGCAATGACCTGTGGCATAGATAATCCTAGCAATGTTTGCTGATGCCTTACATTATAGTCTAATCACATAATGAATTTAGATGGATAATCTCCGGTTCTGCCTGGAAGGATGTTCAAGGGATTAACTATCCAACAGAATCAGGAATTAAGTTTTGAGAAGGAAGTAAGTGTTATACAGTTGACAAACTGGACACATAGAAATGTGAAAAGTGTATCTTCTTACTAAAATTAAAGTGTAAGATCCTAACAACTATATATAATATATATACTTAAAAAGTATGTATTTTATGTATAAAATTAACATTTAAATTTTCATACGCATGCTGTCTATACTAAAATCTGCAATATCAAAATGCCTTTACTAAAGTCAAGATAATGAACAAAGCTATATATATATCATTTTTACCAAACATATTTTTAAATCTTCATTTTAAGCAAGAAGGCACACTCTACTTTAGACTTGAGAAGTCAGGTCACACTGTGAGTGTCAGAACTGCCCTCCTCCACAGAATTAATCACAGTGACGGAGAATGAAGCCAGGCTGAGAAACACAATAAATCATGTCCATTTTCTGCAGCACACTCTACATCCTCAAGGACCACAGTACCTTTGCGCTATAGAGCTGCTACTTACAAACCTTTTTGGATAGAACCCTTTCTTCTACTTTCATGTGGCAGCCCCAAAAGTTTTTATTACATTATCATTGTAAACCACATTGTCTATAAATTCATTTTGTGATCTAAAATGCAGATGAGTAAGACTTAATGGCTGACTTACCGTAAGGAAGCAATTCTCATATCTAACCGGAGGCAGAGCAAAGCTACATACACTGCTGGGGCAAGATCCTGTGTGTAATCCATCAAGATGTTACCTGCTCCCTGAAGGTCTTTTAAAGAGAGGGATGATAAATTAAGACCTGAGATATGCCAAACATGATGAGGCCTGTGTGTTTGGTTTAGTTTCAGATGATAGAAGGGAATGGTAAGTGAGTCATACATCTAAGGAATTTGACTACCAGCTAAAGGAATTTGGTTAAAATTGCTCTCACGGCTATGAATCATGGTCATGACCATGGTGTTACAGTTTATGCCATGTCTTCATCTACGTGTTGATTCACAGTAAAGTAACTACTTTGTTTCATGTTTAAGAAAAATGTCTGTGCATATCTAGCTTTTGACCCACTTCCTCTCACCCCAAGTGTAGATAGGAAACAATGGTCTTGACATCAAGACTCACTAAAATTACAGGCAGTCATGCTAGAGTTGCTATAAAAAGCTAGATTCATTTCTCAGAGAAGGCAATACAAGTGGATAGGGGGTCATACAAGACATGATCCCTCCACTCAGAAGAGGATCCACCACATCCATAGGATAGCAGATTTTGGGCTCCTGCATTGCATTCTTCTCAGTGTTTAGGCTTCAGAGACACCAGCAACTCCAAATGTTAGCAACAGGGGAGGGCATTTGAGGTAGCACAGATAACACCCATTCTGCTCCAAGTTCAATGTGAAATCCACAGGTCCAGGGGTTTGCAAAGGGCCTGAGTGTGCTAAAATTTGGATCAGAAATGTTTCTCACAAGCCTATATTTTAAAGCTTTGGTCCTCTCTCATTTTGGTGCTGTAGGAAGGTAATGTAGGCTCAATGGGGAGGTATTTAGATGTGATGGAAGGGAATTGTGGATCGCTCTATATACTTTGTTTCCTGGTGCTAAGGTTGGTGGATTTTTCTCTGTAATATGTTCCTGCCATTGTGTGATACCACAAACCTAAAGAAATAGAGTCAATTGATCACACAACTTCCAAACTGTGAGCCAAAGGAAAGCCATTTTTTTTCTTCATAAGTTAACTGACTCAAGTATTTGCTGTAGTGATAGAACAGTAGCTAAAATATTTTAGTTTTCATGAAGTATACAGTTTCAGTCACAACTACAAATGAGTGTGGCTATGTCTGGCTAGAATTTTGCTTACAAAACCAATTGATGAACCACTGTGGTGGTACATACCTATGATCCCAGCACCTGGGAGGCAGAGGCAGAAGTTCAAAGCTAGCCTTAGGTACATAGGAAATTTTAGGCCAGCCTGGGCTACATGAAACCTGGCCTCTAAAAGTTAAACAGAAACAAAATGAAACAAACAAAAAGTGAAAAGCAAGACTTGGCTTGGGAGGCAGGGCACTACTTAGTTTTCTGATCTCTGCACTCAACTGTAAAACATCCAATCTTCCATTAGAAATCCTTTCAGGCTTTTGGTATAACCTAAGAGGATTTCAAAGTCACATACAAGAGTAGGAAATTGTATGATAGATAAGGACAAGTTCAGAATAATATCACTCAAAGCAGAATAGTTTCTTTGGTCAATGAAATGTGTGCTGAGGGCATAATTTCTCTATATACCAAGCAACTGTCCATCTGACAACAGATGGGTATCACAAAGCCAACACTAATTCTGACATTATCCATGTGGAGTTACAGTCATATCCCACAGGTTACAAGCTCAGGTCTCCAAGATGTGCCCTCTTTGGAAATTACAAGAGGTCAGAATGACCTACACTTCTGTCTGGTTCTGTGCTAGGCTTCCTTCAGTCTCCTCTTTGTCAGGGCTAGCTAGAAGAACTCAGAGGTAACACCTCACTAACAATCTATCACCTGTCTGCCCTATATTCTTTATTGCAAAATTATCTTATGTCTAGATCTTTACATTTAGCGTAACATTTATTTATTTATTTATTTATTTATTTATTTATTTATTTATATTTATTTATTTGTGTGTGTGTTTTGTTTCATGAGATAGTCTCATATTGCTCAGGTGGGCATCAAACTTGACATGTAGTTAAAGATGATTTTAAACTCCTGGTCCTCCTGCCTCTGCCACTCAAGTGCTAGGACAGGTATGAGCCACCACACTCAGATCTAGAATACCATAAATAACTAGAACAAGAGAAGCAGTATAACTCTTCTCAGTATTTACAGAAGCCATAGTTTAACACAGCTAGATTTAAAGAAACATCTATTTTGTCATGCAAAGCCATTGTATACATTTCCGTATTCTCCTGAATTGCCTCTTCCTTTTCATCCTTGATCTGCTACTACTACTTGTATTTTATTATAAATTTATATAGAAACATTTAGCACAGAAACCAGCTTTTCCTCAGCCAGGTGTATACCTATTATCTCAAAGTACTTATTTATATGAGCAGTAGAAATTTGCCATGCCATCAATGGTATGCCATATTAAAATGCAAGATTTTGAAATTCCATTTCATTATTGACTAGATCAGTAAGAGTTATGGTGCCTTCTGAACAGAAGGTAGGGACATTAAAAGTAGACATGGTTACAATGAGTCACGACTTCATTTGTTGTTGTTGTTCCAAGTTAAAAGACCATAAAATTAACCAGTCTGTGTCACTGCACAGGCTTGAATTGAGACTGATCCTATTATTTTATTATTTATTATATAGCAGGTTCTCTGCCTCCTATGGGGAGGAGATAGCTTATAATTAAATCAGTCCCTCTTCCTGTTAACTGTACTTCAGAGTGCATTTTGTGTATTTGCAAGAGCAATCATAAGAACACAATGTAAACTAGATGTCTCCTTCAAAAACTTTCATGATTTTAGAGTCATGAGTTATTGTAAGGATACCCACTAAATCACCACAACTAGAATAGAGGACTGTGGTCCTATAGCCATTTGAGCCTCCATTTGTATTAACACAGTTAAGAGACTCTTCTGGATTAGGATATAGATCTCTGCTAATCTATATAGTGTTACCATAGTAGAATACCACAAACTACATAATCTATAAATAAAAGAAATTTATCTTGTACTATTCTAGAGACTGAGAAGTCAGTTCTTTATCAAGACAGCAGCTTCTGGCAAGAACTTCCTGCTGAATTAACAAGTGGAGGGCAGAAGAACAAAAGAGCCTTGCAGGGTTGGGGCGGGGAGAAAATTTCCTTATCAGAAACTCACTATTCCTGAGATAATAACATTCATCTGTTTATGATGAAAAAGCCTAATTATGGCATAACTACTTCTTAAATGTCATGCTTCTTAACACTGCTGCATAGCAGAGGGGACTAAGTTTTCAGCATGCAATCTTTGAGGAACACATTCAAATCATAACGGGTCCCTTCCCTATGCTGGGTTAGCTTTAGCCTGCAATGGTGGCTGAGTTTCCTGGTTCCCCATTCCTTGAGACCCATCATCTACTTGGGGTGACTTCTGTCCTTGGCTTTCTTCCTAAATAGAGTTCCCTGGAGTCAGCCTATTCTAAATAAATGTATTTTTTGGGAATGCTGCTCCTTTGCATGAGCAAACTCAGCTTGTCCCAGGATTTCTAGACAAGTATTCATTGCACTTAAGGTCATGTTCTGCCTTGCGAGCCAATGTTGTTCAATTCACCATATGTTCTGTTGTCATTGTGCATTTAGAGGCCCGGTTCAGTTAGGACACATGGTTTTCTTACAAAAGAATTGGACAACCTATATTAGATTAAGTAAATGGTGGCAATGGAAATTGTAATGTAGTATATGTCACAATGCTTCCCATCTTCCTTGGTTTCAAGTCTACCACATGATGACCACTGCTTTGACCTCATTAGGATCCCATTTCCCCCTCTATTTTAAAAATTAATTTAATACATGAAACCAAAGGCAAATTATATCTGTACACAGAGCACTTTGGCAAGTTGGGTACATACATAGATACTTTGCAAGCCCATACTTTAGTCAGAACCTTTGCTCAAGGACCAACTATATAAAACTATATAAAACCCAGTTTTAGCAAATAGCCTGGCTAATCCAAGAATCTCATTCCTTTCCTCTCCTGCCTCTCTCTCCATAATCTTGATGTATAATCATGTTCTTCACCCTCTACCATCCCTCTAAGTGATGGCAGGCCACTCTGGATTATCTTCAGCAAGACAAGAATTCCTCTAGACTGTTCTAGCCAATACTTCAGAATTCTGGAAGTGTTTTCCTAGCAACTGTCTATTCATTGACCCTGCCCCTGCTCCTTGGCTTCAGATTCCCTCTGACTCTTTCTGTGTTCAGAGATGAACACAATCTCTACATCATTGTAAAATCTCATTGCCTTGGTTCTTACACCTATTATGATTTTCCTGAATGAGTCTCCTCTGACTGTGCTTTAAAATTGTCACTGAATGATTTTTCTTTAACAGCATGCTGCTTTTGTGTGTTGTCCATTATAACTGGGGACATGTCTAAGGATTCAATCATCAGGGTTTATAGTACAGGGTAATCAGTCTGTTGGCGGCTATATACCACTCAGTTGGAAGTCCCAGTAGGAAGCAGACCTTAGAAATCCCTTCTCAATTGCTATTCTTTGTATTAGATACAGCCTGAAAATCCCACATCAGACACCAATCAGAAGCATAAGGTATGCCTGTATTTCTGAAGAATGGGCCAAATGTCTGTGTTTCCACCAGTCCTACTAAGGTTCAATTAAATTGTTAGAATTGATCACAAAAATCCAGATAATACATTTGCTTATTTTTACCAGTGGATTTAAAGGGACATAATGAAGGGTATAGACGAATAAATAATCAAATACAGACCTTGGATTGCAATGTCTGTGAAGGCCTCTAACATGATCATTGTTCCTTGTGGAGTTAGGCTGCACCACCCTTCTAGTATGTGAGTAACTTGAAAGCTATAGCCCTAGTTGATTGTATGACTGGCCATTTGTGAATATTGTGGTTTGAATATGAATGTACCCACTTCAGATCACGTGGGGGAAAGTTAAGAAGGACTAATTTTATGTATGCTGGAAGTTTTAGAAGTTGGGTCTAGCTGAAGTAAGTGCTTAACTAGGGGAATGTCCTTGGGGGCCTAGATCTTTCCCTGATCACTTCCTGGTTCTTTAGTAGCCAGAAGGTGAGCTCAGGCTCCCATTTTGTGGTATTCTGCCTTCCTTCAGGCCCATGGTTAAGCAGCTAATCTGTCATGGACTCAAACCTCAGAAACTGTGAGCCAAAAGAAAGATTTCCCTGTTTAAGTTGTCTGGCCAGGTATTTACCTACAGCAATGAGAAAGCTAACTAATACATAATCAACCTGACCCTGAGCCCTTCCCCGTCCCCAGACAGGGGGTGGCTGGAATAGCAAAACTCTGAGCATATCCTCATCTTTCTGGTGAATAGACTTCATTTGTGCTCCCCACCTGCAAGTCATCTCATCAGCATCAAATTGGTACTCATTTCTCCAGAGATTCCAGAAGTTTCAGATGAGTTCTCAGAAAGAAAGGTGCGACCAACTGTATATTTAACATTATAAATCACAATGTCACAGCAGTACTGCCAATTGCAAATTATATTTTAACTGTATCTGTACCTATGAGATTTCAGGACTAAAAAAGAAAATTACTGAATGCTCTCTGGAGAAATTAATTGGCTTAAATCAACTGCCCATGGAATGGATCTTTCTCAGACTGACAAAATTGTCACTGAATTGGGAATGAGCCAAGGAGGAACAAACATGGTAACAGCCTCACTCCTCACTGACTAGGGGTCATCACTATTTAGTCTAAGTTACTGATATTTAATATGAAAGAGAAATGCATTTTCATCATGCTGATGAATAAATGTTAGAAGAGACACAGATAAGCCCTTGCACACAATAAAGGTGCAGCAATTAGCAGTGACTGTGGTCACGATTATGACTACTGATTAGAAAATTTGAATACTGCTGCTAGAGCTCCCAGTGAGCCCAGTGTAACCTTGGATGAGTTGCTTTCCCTCACTGAGACTCTTCCATATGAGGAACAATCAGGCCTGTCTGTCTAAAGGTGCTAGTGTGATTTACACCGAAGCCCCTGTAGCTCCAGAGTGGGGCTGGGGCTGTAGAAGAGAATAACAGCATTATTATCTCACCATGGTAGTTGTTTGCACTGCTCCAACTTGCACGAGGCAGCTTAAAATACTGTTCACAGGATTTGCCAGCCTTTCAGCTCTCTGCGATATACTGGTGCTTTCTCATACACCAGTGCCTTCTTGGTTTAAATCTTGGTCTAGGTTTGACAGACTTAGACAGCTTAGATAAGCCATGAGAGAGACTGAGAAACAATAGAGAAAGAACACCAAGAAGTACATTTTTTTCTTCTTATGACCCAGGACCCAAGGATAACAGGGTCATTAAATGATGAATGGGCTGGACCCTACTTCTGTAACACAGAGACTTGGAGTCAGGAGGATCGATGCTCCTGTCCAGGCCCAGTATAAGCCCAGAGTAGCTTATACCCTATGATCCTGGCCAAGTCAGTTATCCTTGTAGAGTAGTTACAAAATACAGAATAGATGACCCCAATTTCAAATGATTGTGAGGAATGATTAATCCTAATCACTCTTTTATGCAGATTGATTTTATTTTCCAACTAATATGATATGGCATAGACTCGGTCTCTGTATGACTCAAGTCTTGTGTCTCAAAAATAAATCAGTAGCCAGGTGGTGATGGTGCACACCTTTAATCCCAGCACTTGGGAGGCAGTATCAGGCTCATCTCTGTGAGTTCAAGGCCAATCTGGTCTACAAAGTGAGTCCAGGACAGCTAGAGTTATAACAGGAGAAATCCTGTCTTGGAAAGCCAAAAATAAATAAATAAATAAATAGACACTGCTCTAAGGTCTGTCTTTCTCACCTGTGGTTGTAGACACACTACTCCCCAGGTATTTTGTGATGTATTAGCATAATTACTGAAAGGGGTAAATAGGCTACTATGGCACATTGACCATTTGAGGCAAATATAGTAGACAACCAAGAAATGCAAAGAGTGCTCTGATCATTGTGCTTCCTCTTATAAAATGATGATGAAAACCCCAAGGAAAAGACCCTCCACTGTGATAGAAAACAGGACAGCATGAGAGTTGGGCAGAAAGAGCTCTGCACAGACCTTGTTAAACTCATACTTATCCTCTAGGCGTCTGACATAATTCAGTTACTTTTTCTCATCTTACTACTCTTTGTCCAAACCAGTATATAAGTAACTTACCGTAACTGCTTCTCTGGCTTTAGATCCATGGTGTTTTGTTTTGTTTTGTTTTGTTTTGTTTCTGGTTAGGGCTCTTGGCCATGTGAAACCCCTGTCACGTTTTTGTGCTGTTAATCTATTTTATGTCAGTTTAATTCTGTAAGTAGTCAAGACCATGAGGATGGAGGTGGAAGTTTTGTGCTTCTGCATTATTTATGTCCAATAATTTCTCAAAGACATGGTACATGTTAACTGCCTTTAGACATCAATTTACCTTTAATTTATTGTTATTACAGCCATTTATATCTAGGGCCTTGTGTCTTGGTGGTGACATCACTCTATTATGTTGCTATTTGTTAAAGTGTGAATTTACAACACAACATTAAATTACGGCAAGGAATGAAATTGAAAACCACATAAATCAATTGTTTCTTGCCATATCTACCCATGGTGAGGCACTGGCCCTTTCTGTTCCCAGTTTATAATTGCCAGATCCTGGAGGCAATTTTTGAGAACCCCCATACAGCATAAACCCTATACCTAACAATGCTGTATCTAAAAACCAACATTTAATAAAAAAGCAGATGATGTATTGTATTTTTACCATACAGAGTGATAATGATAAGTATAATAGCTAATAAAAATAAAAAATGGCAGTTAGAAGCTTGTTGAGGCAATACACAGGTCCGTAGCCTCGATGACGGTTATAGTTCCACAAATACACACTCACCCTGAGCTTAGTGAATTACACACATTCAATATTTAATGAATGTTGCCTATCATTAATATCTCAATAGTGTGGTTTTAAAAATCAACTCAAGAGGACACAATAAAGAGAATTAACATAAGAGCTGGAGAGAGGGCTAATTGATTAAGAACGCTTTCTGTTCTTCTAGAGGACCTGAGTTCAATTCCCAGAATCCATATCAGGCAGTTCAGAACTGTCTGTAAGTTTAATTCCAGAGGAACCAGCACTCCTGTTCTCTGAGGGCTCCTGTACTCAGATGCACATTCTCACAGGCAGTCACATACACCTACGCATAGCCAAAAATAATGAAAATAAGTCTTTTAAAACAGTGGATTAACATACCCAAAGCTCCATCTTCATGGCTTCTACCCTCAACACCACTGCTTCATCTACCATTATACGTAATCTGATCACAGAGTACATAAAAGAATAAATCTCTACAGTTTCATTTCTTGGTGTTTAACTTTAAAACAGTGAAATATTTAACTTTTAAGTGAAGGATCAAATCAGTGTGACAAGCATCAACACCTGTATAGACCACGTCCCCTCTCAAGACACATTTTATCAACTGAGAAAGAGACTTGTATTCTCTGACCCAGGCTGTACCTTCCTAAAAATAACCACTAACCTTACACTTTATCTCTGCACGATGGTCCCTATTTTCTAAAGATTCTTATAAATAGAATCATACGATGTATATCTAACATCTTCTTTCATTGAGATAATATTTTAGAAAATGGTTCTTATATCAGTAGTGTGTCCACTATTATGACTAAATAATATTCCACTATAGGAATGCAGTATTTTGCCTGTCCATTCTGAATATTGTACTTTGGGACCAGTATGAGATAAGGTACTATAAAGAGTTACTTATGAATTTTAGTATAGATCTGTTTGTGTTTCACTTATATAAATTCTAAAACCCAAATCGCAGGTCCTAGAATAAGTATGTGTTAAACTTGTATGTCAAATAAAAAATAAACATGTACATTGAAAATGTATGTTAAACCTAGCAAAACGTGTTTTTCTGAAATGGTTTATTTTGCATGCCCGTGAGCTGTGCATGAGAATTCCCGCTGTTCTTTGCTTGGTATCAGTACTTTCTCTTGTCTGTTTCAGGCCTTCTTCGGTTCATTGTGGTTTGCATTTTCTTTTCCAAAAAGATTTATAATGTGAACACTTTTTAAATATGTCTGTATGGTTGTTAACACTTTTCAATATGTCGATTGGCCATTTGCTTGTTTTCTTTTGTGAATCATCTGCACTTTTGTTCCCTTCTATTACATTTTTGCCTAATGGTGAATTATAGAAGTCCTTGATATAGTTTGAATAGAATTCCATTGTCAAAGTTATTTGTTATATTTCTTCTAGAATTCGACTTGTTTGGTGATTTTTTTTTCAACAGTGATTTTAGAGCCAGCCCTCAGAATTCATGCTTTTTTTTCCTTAACCATCTATAGATTTTGACAATTATATGATGACAAACACACATGACTACAATATCATACAGAATAACTTCACAGTCTTAGTTTTTTTTTTTCTACTAAAACCCTGTCACCTGGTCTTTTGAAAGTCTTCGACGTGTGGCTATGAAAGGAACGCTGGTGTACTCTGTTTCATGGAGACTCAACCGTCATCTCAAATAAAATGTTTAGGTGAAAGAGAACCAGAGCACAAGTGAAGGCTACAAAAGAAAGGGGAAACTAACTGTTTTCTGATTGGATTTGAGGCCTGCTACAACAAGAAAATTTCATGCCTGGTACTGCAATCTACATATGTACATGTTCTATGGTTACTCTCTCCCCATCCTTTTTTTTATTTTGTTCCTCCCTTACAGCCCTCCATCTTCGTTACACATCTCTTTCCCATACTCATTACTCTTGGTTTGGTTTTGTGTCTTGCAGAGTTCTACTAGGGCTATCTGTGTGAACATGGGCTTGGAACTATCCATTAGAGCTTAGTGTGCTCTCAAGTAGATGCACAAATGGATCTTACGCCTCCCACCTCTCCTAGTCTGCTGGTTGCCCATAAATCAACAGTAAGTGGTAGGGCCTCATGAGCCCTTTCTCCATCCATAGTTGACTGTTAAGAGGGCCTAACTTGTATGGGACCAGTGCCAGTAGGCACAGCTGCTGTGAGTTCATTTTGTCTGAGAGCCTAGATTCAAATTAATTCAGTACTGCCTGCAACTTCTCAAGCTTAATGCAGGAGCAAGAAGTTTGGAAAGCAAAGAATGCCTACAAGGAACTTTCATTACTAACCATTTTTTGCCTGAATGGCTGATATCAAAAGATATTTCAAATATCCAGCTGATCAGAGAAGATACCATTACAATATTACAATTTTAGAACTTGGTCTATTGTACAAGACAGTTTCCACCTCTCAAACAGAAGAGAAAGGCTGAGAACACGCAGCTCACTCTGAACATTCAGAGCTGCAAGCTCCAAATGTTTTTTATAATGTACCCACCAATTTAAAAAATAGGTCATAATCATGACAGCTCTGCTTCCTGATAGATGATAAATGATTTAATGTACAACCTCGTAATATTATTGTGTATATTTTTAGTATGTTGACACTAACAAATTGTATGTTTGGCAAACAAGATACATATTAAAAGAATATGCTGGGAAGATGACTCAGTGAGAAAAATGTCAGCACTGTCATTTATTATATTGAATTATTGATATTCTTTTTGAAAAGTATTTTAAAATGGCTGCTCATCTATCTTCTGAGCATGAGTTTAGTTCAAATACTGACTATGATTCATAAATCCACCATGCCAGACTAGTGAGAGCACTGTGTGTGAGACATTATGCATCTAAATGAGGTGCTGGTGTCAGTTGGAATGGGAAATAATAGAAAGGCTTAGTTCCTTTCTCTCTAGATTAAAACAAGCATAAATGGAAGTTCTACTATTTTGTAGAATTTTATTCTTCCAAGTGTTGGATGATATTTCCCATCTTATGAAGCTGCTCCTTCCTCAGCTGGGATTACTAGAGATCATGGCTTTACTGAGAAATGGAGAATGCACTGAGTTTTTCAAATACAGGTCTCAGGTGAGACTGTAACCTGCATGGCTGCCTATGTTAGGCTGCTAGGATTGCCCTCTCCTTCCTTTTTTGAGAAAGAGTCTTACTCAGGTTGATATGTAGCCCAGGCTTGACTGGAATTTGCAGTTCTCTTTCCTCAGCCTCCTGAGTGCCGGGATCACAGGCAGATCCCCACCATGTCAGAGTTTCCTATTTGTTCTCTATAAACTCTTGGTTTCACATGGGAATGCTAGCTCTATGAAATTGTCCCTGCAATGCTAATTTATTTTTTCTGCTTTACATACCATGTAAAACTTCAGCAAAGGACAGAATTGCATTCCCACCAATACTATGGGGGTCAAAGGGATGAATGGAGCTGTTGGAGGTTGAGAACTATGAATGGCAGGGTTTGGTGCCATATTTCTTTGATGTATGTCTCTAGTAAGATTTTATCATCTTGCTTTCTGGAATTAAACTTTAACAGGAAGTGGGATGCAAAAGAAGAAGAAAGAAAAACATAAGTCCTAGGAAAAGAGTTCAGAAACAGTGGATTTCCTCATTACAGAGACAGGCAGCTTTTTCTTAAAGATGAGCGGGCATGAGAATAAATCCCATATGTCAACAACACTGTCCTTGGCAGTGTACTGGTAATGATGAAGCTTTATGCCTCAACTGTGGTTTATTTGGTCATCAGAGAGTCATAGATTCTAATAATTTAGCTTGACTCTTTACAAGGAAAATGATTTCTCATCACAACAGTCTGTGCCAACAATCTAAAACATACCATTCTTTCTCAGTATAAAATTAGGCTGCCTAAACCAGACCAGCAAAGGCCATTTCTTATCAGTAAAGTATGTGATTTATTCATTTGATAGTCAAAAGGAACACAAAGATACACAAAGAAAGCATGAGGCTTGGGTAATTTCCTCAAGTTCATAGGCTGTGCTAGTAGCACTGGACAAGGTCTCATGACTACAAGGTCAGAAGACTTTCTGCCATGATGCTGTAGCCATGATTACGTATAGAGACTGTAGATGTTAGCCACATTTAGGGTTGACATGAAAGTATGCATGGGTGTTTAGGTCAGATACAGTGGAGTGTCTCTGTCAGGGCCAATCCAGGGCAGATGTGTGCTATCAGTCATGCTAAGGAACATTTCCATAGAAGTAATAATGTCTGCACAGCTAGTCCATGCATATGGCACAAGATAACATCCCAGAAACATGGACAAGGAACTCTATTTAGTATTTTGTTTTCCTTCGGTGACCAGGGTCTGCTCTGTTTTGGATTAACAATAATACCGGAATTAACTCCAAAGGCACAAGGTGATGGGAAACAGATGGTCTATCCTTCACTTTGTTCTACACACATTCCTGTAGGGTTTCCTTCTGTTGCAAAGATGAAGAGGTAGGATAGAGACTGTCTGTGTACACAATGGTAAACCAGTATGTTTACATTCTTTTTATATGTTGAAATATAAAATAGACAGAAATGATGAGAGATGCCACATTATCCATCACTTACTTTTACAGTCTAATATAGTCCCTTAAACACAATCCATACACCTTCCTCAATCCACCTTACACTAAATGACCTACTCCATCTACCCTGGCTGCATACACTGGGCTGCTCTACAACACTAACTGCTCTTTTGTAAGGCAAGAGAATCTACCTCCACTGTGTCCTATCAAGAAGGGGCTGTTTTCAATTATGATGGAGATAATTACTTTTTAAACACTACACTGCATGCATGTGTGTGCATATGTCATGGAGGTCAGAGGACAACCTGTAGGAGCTAGCTCTCTCCCTCCATCATATGTGTTCTGGGATTGTACGCAGGTTGTCAGGTTTCCAGGCAAGCACCTTAAGCTGGTGAGCCATTTTGCCTCCTAGCATCATTAAGAACTATTCATCCAAAAAGTTTATAAGAATAGTTAAGAATAGTTCTATTGTTCGACATATTTCCATCATTAGATACTTAAGCAAACCATTTTCTCCCATGGTGTCAGAGACATTTGAAAGGAGGCCCAGGTTGACCAGGATGTGCAGTTTACTTTTAGAAGTGCATAGAGAGTGCTCTATGCTAAGTAGTGCCTTTTGTTCATTCAAGAAATAATTGCCCAGCTTGTCCAGGCAATTAATTCAAATGAAAGGATATTACTCCAAATACGGCATCATTGGTTCCTCTTCTCATTGTTTGTTATCTGACAGAGCTAGCCAAAACGTAATAGTCTGGAAATAGCTATTGTGGGCACAGTTTATGCAGATTCTCTGTAAGAGAACAGAGAAGCAAACATCATTGGGACCATCTGGAGAAGCCCCAAAGCAGGTGTTCAAGAAAGACTTTATCAATATCTGAAGAGTAGCTGTCTTTAGAAAGACCCTTGGAGTTGGTGAGCAGCTGTGAGGCATGCTGTTCAAAATGGCATGCCAAGAGTGATAGACAGACAGGAGAGCACTCCAAACGCGTGATTGAAAAGTCAGTCATGGTATCAGGTTTCTTAAAAGATAGCTCCCAACCAATAGCTTGAATATCCTGCTTTATGTAAGGATGAATGTTTTAAATTAATTGTAAGCTTCTCTAATGGAATAATTTTATATAAAAATACAAATCTCTGATCTTAAAAACTGGAAGACCTGCCAATGTACCTTTTTATTTTCCCGTGTAGCAGTAATCTAGGTGAGCTGTGGAGCAGTCTCTCTCTCTGGCTGGAACATCATGGAATGTCTTTCTCTGATCCCTGCCATGTCCAGAGCTCACCCTGGTCATTGCCTTGTGCTCAGTTTATATCAACTCCACACCTCTTAAGATCCTTGCCTTAGTTTCTTCCAATAAAGCATTAGGCTATGTGTTTCATTGTGGGGACCTTGCCAGTGTAGGTATAGCTCCATGTCAGCTGAATTGAAATGGAGAAGTTACCTAGATGGGCCTGACCTAAGGATGAATGTGAAATGTTCTTTTCAGGACAGAAAGCACAAGGAGAGAACACAAGGGCCTCCAGGCACAGAGGCCAGACCTTGTTGAGGACAGTAGAAGAGGAACGTCCATCCTAAAACTATCTGACTAGCCTGAAGGACCTGGGAAGGGGATGCTTCCCAAGTCTCCAGACAATGGCCCTGTCAGCTGCACTTGACTTTGGCAGACTTGAGCAGAAACCATACAAAGTCACCAAGTCTCTAGACCAGGAGAAAAAAACTAATGAATGCATGTTATTTTTTTAAAGCTATTAATCTGTGATAATTTATTATGGGACAATGAGAAATGAATACATGAATGTAGTTGAACTGGACAAATGTGGGTCTGGATCCAGGAGCTGCCACTTAGCTATCTGTAAGATCTGGGGAATGTCCCTTCCACTTCTTTTCAACAAAATGAGCATACAAATACAGGCCACCTAATAAAGGTACTAAGGGAATCAGCTGGGAGAACATTCCAGAACACTTAGCTTAGTGCATCATTAAGAGCTCAGTAAACTAACTCCCAATAAGCATTTCAATTTTCTGAGTATCTTTAGTAAAAGCAGAAAATTAAAAATACACAAATAACAAACCACTCAAGAGGAGAAAATATTAAACAGTTTACATGTTGTCGTAGAGACCGTACTTGTTGATTGATATAGCTAGGTGCTGACTGTGGCATTTTTATCTGCCACAGAGAACTCCAAGCCTACATTGCTAGCCTATTATGGGAGGGAAAAATTCATACTTGAAGCAGGGCAGCATTCCTGGTTCTCATTTCCAGTTCTGTAAGCAGCCAAGGCATCTCTTGAGCATCCTTCCATTTTATAGATCTCATTTGCAGCAAATCCAGCCTCTCTAGGATCCCTCAACTTCCAAACCCTCCTCTTTTGAAGAGTTTTAAGTGAAAGGAGAGAGGACTGTTGACAGCTTTGTGTCTGCATGCAGAAGCTAGTGAGAGCTAGCCTAGAGCACAGAGGAGGGCAAGGGCTCATCCACTGTTGCTAGTGGTAGATCCTGCCCTGTTTGATCCTGCTTTTAAGGGTTATGGGAGCTAAAGAAGCCCAGATGAATGGCAAAGTAATGTATCCGTCAAAAGGACTGCTGTCCCAGAATTTACCAAGCATCCATTAAGTTAGCTCCTCATCAATCCAAGCATGGTAAAAATGACTTCCAGTATTAGAAGAGAATGAAGGTAAACATATTACTAATATCTCTATCCTGTTTCTTGGTGTTACCCCTCCATAGATTATGACATTGAGCTTGGCAAGGATCACTCTTCAGCAAGTCACCCTGGATACAATTTCAGCTGAGGCGTGGTGATAGCAAATGTCCACTTTAGTTCTGGGAACGCTCTGCAGGTGAGGACCCTGGCATCTGAGTCCATTTGTGCTGCTCTGCAATCCAGAATGCAATCCAGAGTGCCAGTGTTCATGTTTGTTCAGAAAAGTTCTTTAGGGAAGCACTTGAAAGGGCATGTGCCTCCATTCTTGAACAAAATACAGGCAAAAGGGGTCAGCAGACAAGCCAGTTTTCTGTTGTCTTTGACCTGTGTCACAGAAAAGACTGGCCACGTGCCTTCTTTGAAAAATGACCGTGGACATTTGGGAAAGTTACCTCTCTGACTCTCTAGTTGTAGTAGATATGAGATGAAAAGCGCTCTTTAAAAAAAAGTTAGTCTAAGCCAGTAAAGTTAGGGACGTTGCTCTATATTATTTGTCTAAGTGTAAACAAATCCTCTGTTTTTTGTTTTTCCAGGGTTGACAAAAAACAAATCCAGTACAGGTTACTATTGTGAGAGAAGGGCATAACTGGCAGGGAACAGCCTCGTAGGCCAACACTGTGGAATACACTGTGAAGGAACTCTCGCTTCATTCATTATCGTGCCCACTGAGATGCTGATTTGCCAAACAGGCTTACCTAAGGTGGGTGTCTTCTCTAATCACAGGGCTATCCAAACCCTTTGTGCTCAGCCTGGCTTCTGGAACCCATGACTAGGTGTCTAGTACTACACAGCATGAGGCCAACACCAGAGCAGCCAGATTCCATGCTCACTGCCTTTTCTCATGCAAGTTTGATTCTCAAACCCATTCACTCATGAAACTCGTCACTCTCCTGTCTCCTACCCATCCAGATCTTGGGGAACTCAACTGCCCTGTTCTGGCCATACTACTTAAGATTCCAATTCTCAACACTGCCAATCTTACTCCATCTTTCAGTGAACTGAGGCCAGGCATAAGAACTTATTTGACCATGGCAACAGTCACTGTGTCTCCTGGAGTTTGGGGAGAAATACAATAAAGACTAAGGTAAAACTGGTGAACATATTTCCACTTAAGGATGAAGCTGCTATTCAGCTCCAACAGATTTGTGTTACATGAGAATAAAAGTCCAGAACTCCATCTCTTCTAGTGTTTCAGAAAAAGTAAAAAGTCAGCATAGATGAACATAAAAACAACACATTGCTGTATAACACATCAGGCTTGGAAACCTCTCTATTACCTCCTTACCTCTTCTCAGGGATGGTTTATTGCAAATTCCTATCCTTCATGAGATCATCCAAAGGGAGTCTGCTGATGGTCACATTTGTTTGTCAGGGCTGCCACAAGCTGCTATGGCTAGGTAGCTTTTGAGAACAGATGTATATTGTCTCACAACTCTGCGATCCAGAAGTCCTGCATCAGGGTGTTGGTAGAGTTGATTCCCAGAAAGGTCTATGAGGGAAAGATTTGGTCCACCCTTTCTCTCTGACTTACAGATGGCCACGTTCATGTCCAAGTGATATATTATCTGGAGCTTCAGTTTCATTTACTCTTCTGTTTATGGCTGTCTCCCAATTTCTCTTCTATAACGACATCCATCATTGGATTAGGACCAATCTGAATGACCTCATCTTAATTTTACTAATGTCACCTGTGGTGGCTCTGATTCTAAGCAAGGTGACATTTTTGTAGGAACACAGTTCAATTCATGAAGGTAGTCTTGGCCCAGACCTTCAAAATCAACTCCCTCTAGTCAGCAGGACTTCTCATCTCCTATGTACCATAGGAAGTAAACATCTCGTCTTCTCAGTATGAGAAGGCACAATCCAGTCCTTAAGCAGCTTGTCTGTTCAGTCTGGACTTAACCTGTGCTAAGTTCACAACAAGCATTTGTTGAATTAAGATGAGCTGGAATAGATTGGAATCAGACAGGGAGAAAGAAAGGTCAGGAGTTGATGGCCTAGAGGTGAGCAGGTACCCTCAGAGGAGCTGGAAGAGACAGAAGGGCAAGAACTCAGCCAGCCAGTGGCGGGAGGGGGCTGAAAAAATCTGAGAATTGGGAAATTTAAAGACTTGATTTATCAACATTGACCAAAACATTGCATCATGATTTGTGCTGAATTACTACTGCTAAAATTCTGTGTGCATAGTTTATTCTCACCTTATCAAAATCCATCTCTAGAGTAGGCAACCTTTTCTATCTGGCAAAGAAGGCATAGGCTTTGGAGAGAAATCCAGATTCATACCTGCCCTATCCCTATATTTGGATCCTTCACCAAAATGACAAATTTCTCTAGGCCTCAGTTTCTCATTTGTGAAGGATTAAATGGAACAAATATTGCTTCCTGTTGATTAGTTTCTAATACCTATCACCAGATGAAACAAAATATTTCCAATGTGGTAGATTAGAGGCCCTATTCATATTTTTAGACTTCTGATTTGGAGGAGTCTTTTTATTTTGAGACAGGGCATCACTTTGTAACCCAGGGAGATTCTTTATTGCTGAAACTGGCTTTGAACTCTCAAATCTCCTGCCTTGGTCTCCTAAGTACTGAGATTACAGAGACGTGCCTCCACTTGTGTGCTCATAGCTCTCCTGTGATACTGTGTGTGTGTGTGTGTGTGTGTGTGTGTGTGTGTGTGTGTGTGTGTGCGTGTTTTACTGGAAACTGAACCCAGGGTCTGACATATGCTAGGCAAACTCTCTGCCCATTAAGATATGTCAATAGGCCTCTACTTTTGAATCAGTTTATTAATTTTGGCTTTTCCTACTGAGTTTATTTAGTATTGTGTGATATATTTGTTAAATACCAACCTGAACAGGCTTACCTACAAAATTTGAGAAAAGAAATTTTATTTGCCGATGCTACTGTGAAGATAGGATCCCAGGAGCTTGAGGAATACCATCAGAACTGCCTCTCTAGACCTTTCAGCTCAGTTGTTGATTTGGTCTGTGTCTCAGAAGGCTCTTCCTTTAGGATGGCAAATGGCTGTCAATCATTTTACATTTGCAACAGCTTTAAGTTTTGAACTCAAAGCAAGGGATGAAGCCTTTCTCTATGACTCTAGTTCTGATTTTTTGATCTTTTTATGTATTTTTGTTTTGGTTTAGCACTGCACGGCTTGGCCAGGCTATGCATGGGATAGTACTCGGGTGGGAAGAACTAAACCAGCCTCTGACCCTTATATATGTGATGGTTGATTCCTGAAGAGATTAAGTGATGTTCAGGCAAAGATGCAGCCTTGTTGTATACAAAAGGTTCTGGCTTTGTTCAAGATCGTTTATTACATCTTCTAAAAAGTATCCAGCTGGTGGTTGTTTCAACCTTATGAATAAATTTGAGGATGAATAACAATAGATTGGAAAGACATACAAAGCAGACCAAGACAATACAAACTCCTAATGGCAAGGGACTCAGTTTTGCTTCAAAAAAGATGTCTACATGCACATATCTGCACACATATGCACACATGTACACATTTCCTGTCTATGTAATTACATCTGGTCATTGAGGTATAGCCTTCCTGGCTTTTCACCAGATGCTGTGAACTATGGCATGTAAACTACGGCAAATACAACATACAACACATAGTTTGTGTTTAGAGACTGAGTCCTGTTGTAGTTTACTGTTTAGATTTACAAGTTTTCTGAACCTTGATAAGAAGTTAATCAATCAACCAACCAATCAATAAATAAGACCATGAGATTTTTGACATACCTGGATAATTTGACACCAAAGTTTTAAGTGTTGAGGGAGTATTGGAATAGATGGGAAAGTCTTTCTTCAGATGAAGAGAAAAGAACACCATTAACAACAAAAAGCTCCATAAAATCACAAGTACTGCTGGGTAAATATATACCTAAGCTAATTTGTGAAAATACGTACACGGCTGAGGATTTTCTGTTCATAAAGAACCTCAACACAGCAGCTGGAGCCAGCAGCAAAAACTCAGATCGCTGCCTAGACAGGGAACTGTGGAGTGGGGTCTACCTCTCATATTTATTCTCTTGTTCCACCTCTGCAGGACTGATTTGAATCTCTTAAAGGGATGCATGTCTATGAGAAAACTGTCTAAAATGATGGGTGTTCTGCCACTCACCTGACATAGTCAACACAGAGCTGTTGTCCCTGTGGCCTTTGGACCACCACACAATGTGGCCCAGATCCTTAGTGATGGAACTCCATAAGGCAGAGATCCCTTTCTCCAGAGGCCACAGGGATTGCAGTAGTGTCATACAGGGATAGCAGGAGGCCATAATGGAAGCAATCATACCCCATAATTCTCTGTGCAAAGCAGTTTAATTCTTCTCTAACACCATCAATCTATTTCCCCTCCACCAAACTATTCAAGTTACCTTTAATGATGTGACCCTTATGCTGACTGTGATGATACTGCCAATCAAAAGAACTCTGAAAATACAAAGGTTTTTATCCTTGAGTGTGTTTATATGAACACACACACACACACACACACCACACAGGTTGGGTAAAGTTAGACCAAAGGGTAACAATGAATGATCTCTTATTAGTAAGACAAGAACATATTTTTTGCTCATTATTTTATTATCTTTTCTTGTTTTTTTTTGAGAAAACTTGTCTGCATTTAATAAATTAGTGATGTATTTGCATTGTCTTTATATTGAAAAATAAGACCATTTGGAAGGAAAGAAACAAAAACACAGCATGCATTCTTAAGCTCCATTTTAGCATCTCAGCCCTCACTCCATGTCTTCCCACACATTTCAGTTAAATAATGTGGAACTGTGACTTCTCAAGGCCAGGGCAGCACTCCACCTCTGCAGGAACTGAAGGAGGCCTTGCCAAATGTTGGCTGGCTGTAAATGTACCCAGTCTGGGGCCATAAATTAGTCATGTAATAGTTTCAACTCTTTTAATTCAATTAAATTTAATAAGTTCTGGTTGAATGTCCAAGTGCTATGCTGGCCTGTGGACCTTTGTATTCATAAAGGTGAAGTTAACTGCCCCAGCAGGAGCACCTAGAAAAATGTATGACCTACCTGCTCAGTCAACCCACCCTTTTCTCCCAGTGTCACCACATCCCAAACCCTACGTAATTTGACTATTTCTTCATCTTCTGTCTCTATTCTTTATTTGTGGTCTATCCTCTAGAGCAAGGATGACTCCAGAATGTCTCTGATTCTCCTTCATGAGTAGGGAAATCACACTTCACAAGATATGCAAAATAATCTTAAAGTAGGAAGGGGAAAATATTAAAAATTTAACACACATTGGCTTTCAACCTAACACAAAAGGGAAATGGAGTTTTAGCAGAATTCCATTTTGGTGACAGATCACCAGGATTGGCTAAGCATCAGGAGTAAAATGTCACTTGGCTCTAGAAAACCCAAGGGAAAGAGGGGAATTTTGACCTTGGAGGAATCCAGTTGATGCCTCTTCAGCTGCACCAGCTTCCAGTTTTCACACCTTAGTTTGATGAATTTGAGATTCTGTTATCTACACTTAATTCAATTGTCCCCAAGTACACAGAATCCTGACTTGCAAAAATTCTTCTTGGAAAGAAACCTCACATTAAAATTATTACCCAAGGAGTTGATGATTAAACAAAACCCACTCACATCTCCAAATTCTTATTCCTGATTTTGAGTACTTTGGGGGCCATATTTCACAATGGATGAATGAATTGATGATATTTCCACTACAGATATAGGTTTTGCTTACCTTGATAGTGAATTTGGTCTTGAGGATATAACCACACAGTGTTAGTATAAAATGCTTCCACAACCAAGTACTGAAATATCGGTATAAGTATAACTGATAAAACTATTTCATTTTATTTTAGAAAACCAAACCTACATTATTTATGTCTTGAAACATTCCAGAGAGTTAAATATTTAAGTAAAATTTTGTAGCAAAAACAAGAAAAGAACCCAAATATTCAGAAAGTGCTGTTGGTATTCCTACAATACTCAAGAAGGGAACTGGAAGCTGAATAATAGTAATAATAATAATAATAATTAATAACAATAATAATACTCTTTTCTGTTAAAAGAATAGTTCTTGTTAAAGTCCAAGGACTTTTAAACAAAAAGAAAGTAAATGAAGACCTGAAGTCTGTGGGACTGTCCTAAGAGCTAAGAGCAAATTGAAGCTGGCTTTGAACCCCATATCATCCCTAGGAATGAAAATGGAAGGCGTTTGGCCACTCCTTGCTTCAGCCTGAAGCTGCACAGAAGTAAAGAAATGTGGCTGATGCTTTGTCTGCCCTGTAGCTGGAAGCGTAGGGAGGTTTGAGCTCCATGTGCAGATGAGGCTTCTCCCAGTATCCTTGTCTTAATCAATGGGCATTCTTGGGGTCAATGACCTCTCTCCCCACTGTAATCCTTTAAAAGGCACCCCAAAATCTGCATTATACGAGACCAACCAATGACATGTTTTCTTTTGAGTTTTTGTGTACTTGCAGACTTACTGGGCTCCCCCAAAGATAGGAAGAGAATGCAGTAGGGACCACGCTCCACGTCCCCCACGTCACCCTCACTACACACACATACTGTGTTCCAGCATGGCTTTTCTGCCTGGAGACTGCTGGCGCAGGTGGGCCACCGATGCTTCAGGTGGTGGAGCTGCCACTGAGAATGCCTGAGAGAGGAATTTTTAGATACAACAGAAGCCAGTGCAAGTGACTTCCTTTCTGTGAGAATCTTTGTCTATTGTGAAACTTATCTCACGTGGACCAGAGATGCCTTTTCAAACCAGAGACACAATTTATCTCACTTGAAAAATTATAGTTTCTAGAAAAGTGTATTATATCCTTAAAGTTAGAAGAAAAAAAAACAACAGGATTATTTGAGGAAGACTGAGACAAAGCAAAATCTTTATAATTTCCTTACAATATTCTCCTCACGCTTTCTCAAAAATCATGAAGCATTTTACAGAAATTAGAGTAAGGCTATGCTAAATAACAATTATAACAGTTTGGGGAAAAATATTCCATCATAAGTGTTCATACTTCATTTTATTACTTACTATTTAATATTTGTATTATTTCAAATAATTTCTTATTTTCCCTTATAAATTTGTATTTTGTAATGTATGTTTTCTATTTAACTTTATGTCACGAATATTATGACATTTTATATATTCCATTCTGAACATATGAGTTGAAGAAACACATGTCAAAATGCAAGTGTTTTATTCAAATGAGTTGTCATTTTGATATTTTATGTTATGAGAACTTAGATATTAAAAGCATGTTTAGTAAAAATTTTAAATATTGGATATCCCAGATTTATTTAATTTTTTGAATATTTTATAGAAAAGAACCCACTCAGGCAACTTACAAATAAGTATATATATATATATATATATATATATATATATATATATATATATATATATATATATATATCTGTAGCAGAGGATTTGCTTGTTCATTTGTTTGTGAAGATAAAGCTATCATTCAACAAGTGAACACCATTAAAACTATCAAAATATCCATTGGCCATTTTTAGAAAATCCTACAATTCCTAGATTGATCAGAGACCATTCATGCTCTGCTTTCTTTAGCTTAACTAGACCTACCCACCCACTTATCTTCTGACACCAACTGCACAAGGAAGGTTGTGGTTCTGCATCTGTTTTCTATGGTATCTTATAGCACAGCCATAGCAGGTCAGCTTCTGAAAGAGGAAGGTGTAAAAATTACCCTTGGCTTTTGTTCAGGAGATATTCCAAGTGCTCAGGCCTGAATGGCTTTCCTTGAACACCATACCCATGATGTCATTCTGCCAATGGATTTTGTTTTTTCTTTCACAGGGTGCATGTCATAAAACTACCAGAGAGTACAGTTTGGACACTCATGGCTCTGTTGCCTGGAACAAAGGTACAGGGAGAACCAGTGTTCTTAAAGAATAAGAGATTATGAAGATGTTCTCTGCTTTGGGAAAATGCTGTGTGCATGGGGTGATTTTGGCACCAGGTACAAATAATTTAAAGCCTTGATTGCCAAGAACAGCCTGAACACATGAAGTGCCAACCCATCCCACGATAGTACATGTGATTTCAAAGGGTCTGCTGGTCAATGACAAGAATAAGGGTGCTTAGCTACCCTGACAGTTCTGAATTTTATTGAATTCCCTCCTACTGGATATGAGGACTTAGGAAAACACGGGAACGGTGGTCTTCTTGTCTTACTTTCTAAAGTTATGCTTCTATGCATTGACTCAAAAATATGTCTCCAGTTCTGAGGAGACTTTCCCTAAATAAGGCTCACACTCAGACCACATGCAAATTTGGATAATGACTGCTTGAGTGTTGACAGGGAAATTGGCACCATGCCTTGAAGAGCCAATAGAACTGTAGCAAAGCTGCTTTTATCCTAGCATGGACTGAATCTTAGACGCAAGAAGCAGCACGCCTTCCAGAATGCCTTTCTGAAACACCGCTGGGGAGAAATGCAATTGAATAAGAACCTGACATGTGACTGGAATCCATTAGGTCATTCACTGGCTTCATACTCAAAAACAGTTGTCATTTGATTGAAGTAGAAAATCAAGAAGGAGGTTTCTCTGCTTTGCCCCACACGTCCTTTGAAGTTACAGACACCTGTACCTGAGACGAACTTTCAACACAGAGCATGCGCCCTTAGACATTTTAATTGTAACTTTTTTTTTGTTTCATATTTTAAGAATGGTTAAGATATTAATCGAAAAAAATGAACATTTATGAAAACAAGTTAAGATACTTAAATATGAAGTAAGTTTGGTTCTTAAGTGTTTTATAGATTCAATTCTAATTAATTCATTAACAAATGTTCTCCGGTAATTTCACACATACATAAAATGCCTTCTGTTTATTTTCCCACCCCTATTTCCCTCCCACCCTTCACAAACCCCCTTTTTCCCTATAAATCTTTTGCTTAATATTAATGACTTTTTGTTTTGTTTTGTGTCCCCCACAGTACTTATCTAGGGTTGTCTGTGTTACCACAATTTTGGAACCAGCCATTAGAATCTGGCGGGCTCACAGATGAATATACAACTTTGCCTCCTTGTCTCACAGAATCTACTAGTTGTCAATAGTGAAGTGATAAGTAGTAGAGCCTGTGAGCCTGTTCCCCATCTCAGCTGACTGTTGGGTAGCCCACCCCGTGTTAGGCCCAGTTCCAGTAGGGACAATGCTGTAACTTCATGTTTGCTGTGGTTGTGTTATACTTAGATGTCACTTCTCAGCCATTATTTCTAGTCTATGACTCTTATATTCTTTCTAATCTCTCTTTTACTGTTTTTTGTGAGCATTAAGAAAGTGGTATAAATGTCTTATTTAAGGCAGGGCTATCCTTTATCCTTATCATCTGATTCAGCCATGGACCTCTGAATTCACCACCAATCACTGCAAAGAGAAGGTTTCCCAATTAAGATCGAGAGTAGCCTTTGTTTGTAATTATAAACGCACAATCAGAAGGTGCTGTGAGGCTGTGTCAATGCAGATGAGATGTAGTAGTTGGTTTCCCCTCGTAGCCTAAGTCCTCCTCAGTCATAGGTATGTATTTTTGGTTTTGGTTTTGTTTTTGTTTTCCATACTTACAATACTAGGCCTGGATTTCCTTCTGTGGAGCAGGCCTCAAATCCAATCAGGAAGTAGCTGGTTTCCCTCCTAAAAGTCATGCCACTATTTCACCAATGAGGAATCCTTGCCTAGCAGGTCAATATTATAGTTCCCAACTGATTAGGAACATTGATGCATAGCATCATCCAGCCCTATGAAAGCTAGCTAGTGATGAAGGAATTTTCCAACTCAGTTCTAACTCAATTTCTCTATCTATTTTATCCAAGGTGTGTGGCATCTTCAGCAATAGGGTCTTATCATTTAGTTCTGGTAGGCAATCAAGAAGAATGTCAAGAGCATGTATTGATCGGGTCTGGACCACCCTGAGCAAAAGTTCCTATGGAGAGCATGGGGAGTTGTTTTTACTTCTAGAACTAACATTGTCTAGTATGGCAAGATATCTGCCTTCTTTGTCATATATATATTTACATTGAGTTACCAGATAGTTGCTCTCTGTGTGACTTTTTCATACCTTGACCATTTTGAATAGCCAAATCCCCTCATTGTCCCTTTCCTCTCCCATCTCCCCACTCTTTCCTTCTTCCTTCCTTTCTTCCTTCTCTCTCTCTGTTTGAAACTCACCACCCCACCCCTATATCTACTCCTCCTTTGTACTCCAATTTTTAAAAAATTATAGCTTGTTATTAAATAATGTTTCTTATTTCTCAAGGATTAAAGTAGATATGAGTCTTGCCTTCTTGTGACTTTCTCTAGAAGGTAAAATCGGTGTGAGTCTAGGTTACTATTTGAAAACTGTATGTCTCTTTATTTACTAATGTATTTTTACTAGTGTGTGTCCATTGTGCCTTTTTATTATACGTGGTTTGAAGTTTTTATATCTTAGGGACTTACTAGAAAGAGACTTACTAGAAAGCGAAGGAAAAGTCAAATCTTGTTAAAAGTCCATTTTCTTACAATAGCCAGGCAGATGCTAGGGATGCCCCTGAAACTGCCACTAATCGCTTCTGGCCTCTATTTTCTATTATAGCTTTCCTTAAAATTCAGAGAGCCAAGCCTGGAGACTGCACAGAGTTGGGAGTCACTCCTACAATGCAGGAACTCCTCACAAATGGTTTCCTGGGTGAACAACAGAAAAGATAACATCTTATAACACAAAATAGTTTGGCTTTATGGAAGCAGCAATTAATATTCCTATCTGTGCCATCATCACAGCCTTCAGATTAAGATGGGAATAGAAATCAAAATGCCTTTATATTGTCCCCCAAATGAAGCCAAAAATTTTGTTTAAATTCGTCTAAGGTAGGAGAAATATTCTCAGTTGTCAGTGACAAGCAAATGGAATCATTTGCAAAGAATTCATTTCCAGTGTTTGTCTAAAACTTTCTGACAGAGATAATTCCAAGAAATTTAAGCTTACATAAGCACACAAACAGCACAATGAAATGTACAGAGAAACAGCCATCATATATAAGAGGTGAGACCTCAAAAGAAAGAGGAGACTCAGACCCCCAGAGACGGAAACCACAGGGTCTGCCAGGTGTCGAGAATAAAATAAAAAATTTCTCAAAAAGATAATAGAACTGAGCCTGATGATGTATACCTGAAGTCCCAGCTCTTGAGAGACTGAAACAGGAGGATCGTTAAAGGTCAGCTTGTACTCCATTATGAGAATCTTTTTTTTAAATATAATTGCTTATGAAATAAATAAACAATAAATAAATAAACAAGCATAAAAAGGTAAATTTAGCCTAGATATATTTTTAGGAAATAATAATTTTTTATGTAATAATAAATTAAATTTGGTCAATAAGCTAAAGTTCGAATTAAACAGCTGAAGAACAAAGTTGTCATGTCTTCCCCAGTTCACGCTGTTCTAGCATGCTACTGTACACGGAATTACTGACAAGCAATAGAGTTTACTCCTCTCTGTCCAGGGTGTTGGCAAGCTGAGATTCAGATAGTGTAGATCCGGAGTCTCATGGAGGCTTCCCACAGTCCTCATTTATAGAGGGCTTTATTTTAATGTCCTCATATGGCAGGAAGGACAAGGCAGTGTTCCATGGCCTCTGTAAAGATACCAGTCCCATTAACAAGGGCTCCACCTCCTGTCCTAACTGTTGCCCACCTGTGTCATAGAAAGGATTCCCAGAACTGTGATATGATAATACTATCATACTAAGGATTCTAAGAACTGTAAGAAATAAAAGTATTTTCTTAATAAATTACCAAGCTTGTAATAGTTTGTTAACATTAGCACAAACTAGGCTAAGATACACGGCAATGTGATTTCCCTTTTGTTCATTTTTCATAGTTTGTTTTTAAATTTTCCCCACTTTAAAATGTTTCAACCAGCCAGGCAGTTGGGAGGCAGAGGAAGGTAAATCTCCAGCCTGGTTACACAGCAGGTTCCAGATTGTGTAATGAGACCTTGTCTCAAAGCAGGTATGATCCATATCAATTTCACGATGTGTCTCATTTAAGCAGTTTATACTCAGATTTTTTTTAAAAGCAATGAGACAATCTTGTTGCAGAAGTTTATTTCCAAAGTTATGTTTAAAATGGTTGTTTTGTTCAGTGTTGGGTGGAGGGCTGCCTAAGCCTTGCCATTTTGTATTGTCTACTCACGTAGGCTTTATGTGGGGAATGTTTGATTCCTCATGATCTGCACGTGCTGTCAGTAGGACACCTGGGAAGCTTCTGCATCAATAAAAAACTCAAAAAAACTCTGAGATGAGAGGCTCAGGGTCCCACTGTCCAGGATGGCACTTGCCATGATAGTGGAGCCCTCTGCTGAGGTCTGGCAGAGTTTGCACCTATGAAAATGTCTTGTCGGTTTTTTTTGGCTAGCAACACAGTACCATGTGGCTACAAAATATTGACCTTTTAAAATGGAATGTTTAATCTATTTATATTAAAATGAAATTAACCACAAGTATAAGTTTATATCTGCCATCTATGTTTTCTGCTTTTCCCCCCAGAAACTCTTGGTTCAGTTTATTCTCCTTCCTCCCTTTAATTAACTAAAATGCTATTATCCCATATTCTTTGCTATTAGCGTCATAATGAAATATTTTTGCTCTTCTTTCAATGACTTCCTTATAGAAGAATCCACATCCTGAACACTGTGCTGTACTGTATGAAGACTGTCCAACACTTGCCCCCACTCTGTGCATGTTTGTGTACTTTTCTCCTAAGAATATTTTAAATCCTTGCTATCCTTATTTCTGTTGTCATTACTATTATTGTGCAGCTAAAACTAATTTCAATTTAATCAACGTTTTATTCTTTGAGTGTTTTTCATTTTTTCTCAAGTTCATGTATTTAACCCAGGAATTTTTCCTCTTTTTTGTACAGCACAGAGCTGTGTACCAATCATGGGATTGCAGCAGAATAAGTGTGTATGTAAGGGGGAGCGGAGGGGGTGATTAGTCTCCAGAAAGGAGAACCAGAAGGCTGTAGACCCAGAATAGGTCTCCTAGACCCAGTCTCCTGGCAGTTACCTGGCAGAATTCCCTCTTGCTCAGAGGTTATGTTAATATTCTCTTAATGATGACCTTCAACTTCTTAGGTTAAATCCATCATTGTGAAATTCCTCTACTTTACGTAAAAGTCCATAAATGTAAATATTAATCTCACCCCCAAAAAAATGCCTTCACAGGAGCACCCAATAACTTGGACCTGACATCTAAATGCTGAGGTATCAGCCCAGTGTACACCAGTTAACACAGTTTGCTTCCAGGAAATTCTTTTAGTTAGTGCCTCTTATGTATCTCCCTTCTCACGCTCCATCTCTGTCTTCCACGTCTACATCCCCAGTACCATGGATATTGATCCCTCTCACTGTGTACCACAACGTCTTCTCTGTCTTCAGACTGAACATCTATTTACTATCTTTTCTTTCATTTCACTAATTCTCTCTCTTTTGTACCTAAGTTGCTTAACCAATTGTTGAATTATTTATTGCATCCATTTTATTTTCAATTCTAGGAAGAATCATTTGATTCTTTCTTATAGGTTCCTGATAAAATTCTCCATCTTTTCACTTATTTGTGTGCTCACTTACACTGATATACTTCCTGGTTTATCTGAAGACTTAGCTTGCTGAGGTGTGCTGTGCTTTAGCTGGGGCACCTTCTTCCTATGTGTGTGCAAGTTGGAGTAGGTGACTGTTTCAAGGGGATGTAAAATATTAAATGTCTTCTCTATGTTTTTTTCTTTTCCCCAGATCCTGGCTCCTTATGTTATTTCTGCTTTCTATTCTGGAACTCTACTTTTTTCCTCCTGAGACAGGGCTTCTCTGTTGTAACTCTGGCTGTTCTGGAACTCACTCTGTAGACCAGGCTGGTATCGAACTCACAGAGATGTTCCTGCCTCTTCCTCTAGAGTGCTGGGATTAAAGATATGTGCCACTACCTCCCAGCTGGAACTCTACTTTCTAATCTCACTATTTTAGAGTGCCTGCTTCAGCTGCATGCCCCATTCCTGTCTTCAGCAAATAAGTCAAGGTAGATAATCACTGAAACAAAAGGATCCATTCTATGCAGGTCTTGCTCTCTCCAAGATCTTCACACTCATGTCTTGGCTGCTTGTTTACTCTCTGTGGCATTAAATACAATGACCACTTGACATTTTAGGCAGCATCTAGAGTTTTCCCTAGAAGTTTAGCCTGATAGAAACTACTCTGTCATGACCAAAAGCAAATACAGATGAAAGAAGACTGCATATGCTGTTTCTTATGTTAATATTCAAAAGAAAGAGATTGAATTTGATATTTTTTAGATTTTGTTTTGCTTTAATTTTCATAGTGCAAACACCTGAAAGTCCTAACGAAGTGACATAGAAATAAATTGTTAGAATGCACGGCCATATGGGAAGGCTCAGAGTTGTCAGACAACATGGCAGGGTAGTCAGACCCCAGCCTGCTGTTTTCCAGATCCTTTTCCCCTATGACAGCATTGGTGCATTGGCCATCTTCTGGTGTCTGGAATAGTGTGAGTCATGCTGTCTCCTGGCTGAGGATAGAGATTTGCTTTCAAATTCTCTTTGAAACATCAAAGTATATCCCTTTACTGCCCCAAAGTTTTATGCCTGCATAATACAATCAAGAGATGTGTGCAAGACAGAGTGTATCCATCAATCTCTGCAATACCCCTTGAAGCTAAAAGGTGTTGCTTACACTCAGAAACCCTGGACCCTGACTCTTCCTCCTTCCTGTGGCCATGTCAGCACATGTTCCTGCTCTGGCTGTCAGTGTTTGAGCTTCGTTAAATGATGTGGTGTCCCTTGTCATCTCTGAAACCACAGTCTCCAAAGCTCAACTTTCTCAACACTTTCTGAGATGTAGTCAAGATTAACCAAGCAGCACTTGGCACCTTGATGGGCATTGAATGCATTCACTAATCAGTAGTTATAACAATTTGAGAGACACATCTTCCCTAGGTATAATAAAGATGATCAGATTATCTGTAAAAAGACCAATGCAATGACTATCAGGAACTTCTGCAGTCTGTTCACATACCTGAAGTTTTCAAGCCACGTCTACAAAGAGAATGTTTGAACTGAATCAACCACGTATGCATCTGTTTATGACACAGGAGCTTCTTATTCTATCAGACTTGAAATATCCCAAGCAAAGATAAATGCAGCAGAATATAAAGTTTGATGTGAAAAATAAATTTTAGAAAAGAATAAAAGTGAGAAATCAAAATATATGGTATATGGCAGAGAGAAAAACTTGGAATAGAGTTCTAAACATCTGTCATTTGATGTATTTCATCTGTGCTTAAGCACAAAGAATGGATGCCAGACTGCACATCTTAATCTGGAAAAAGAGAAGGGCATTAAATCTTAGGTCTGTTCCTCTATCCATGTGAGACTGTATAAGGGAAAGAAAATGCCTTCTACAGAGGAAAAATTGAGTGCATCTTTAAAAGATAGTCAAACAATACCTTCTAACAGCAGGAGCTTAAAAAGACTCGGAAATTTTTTTTTGTTAGCTTACAGGGTAGCAGTGCACAGAAGGACTAGAATATGTGGTATTTCTCAGTAGTGGACATTTCTTGCTTTTGTGACCATTCTGAGCTTTTTGAGCACTTAGTGCTTTTTAAATCCATGTCTTTTCAAAGCAGAAAGCATCCTTCATGGCCCATCAGACCCAAGCTACACAGTCATACCCATGTAGGGCTTGGACATAGGAGCAGCAATAGAGGGGATGCATGAACCATGCAGAGCCAGTTTGTATTGGTAAGGACTGAGGCTGAGGCTTTGAAGTGTGGAGAGTAGGTTCGAGGTAGCCTTGGTGCTGCAGGGAGAAGTAGGTCCATTGTGTCTCCACCATGTAGGAAAGAGGCAGTGCTGTGTAACCAGAGCACAAGAGCTGTGGTGCCAGTTTTCTGATCAAGCCACTTAGCTCTTCTGCATGACTCATCTGTATCTGTTTGTGTTGCTGCTACAAAATACCCAAGGATATGTCTTGCTTACATCCTGTATTTCTCCCGTACTGGAGGCTTAGAAGTACAAAATCAAGGCATGATAGGATTGGCTTCTAGTTTAGGCCTGTCTTCACAAATGGGTATTGTCTTGCTGTCCTTCCATGACATGAAGGACATGAGGGAGAACTGGGTGGTGGATGGTGTGTCTTCACATCACATAAGAGAATGATCTACCTTCCCAATGCCTCTTTCAATGAGTTCCTGGGAGCATTGCCTTAAGAATTCAGAGCCCCTATACATTGTCAACGAGATAGGTCCAAAACAGGGCCTTAAATGCATCTGAGAGTGCAGGAGCTCTACTTCCATGACTCAGTTGCTTTGTATCAACTCCCTTTCCAAATGCTCTCACTTTGGCCCATTTAGTTTCGGCATCTGCACTCTGGAAGACACATTTGAGTCACGGTACTTCGAGGGGTTTTTGAAAACTTCTCTCAAGCCTGGGACCCAGCCTTTCCAACAATACTGAGAGATGACCAGGAGACACTCTACTAGGGTCAGCCTCTGGTGCTTGAGACCAAGACTGGCTGACAGAAGGGATTTTTCTCCCACCTGCTTCATGCTATCCTCATACAAATAAATGTTTTGTTTTGAATTCCTGATGACCAACTGCTCTGTCAGCAGTGATAACCACCAGGGAACGCAATTATACAAAAGAGTTTTAAAATTTCTGTTCTTTACTATTTTTGTCTTATGTAATTTGAATTCAGCTTTTTAAAAAGGAATTTCTTTAAGAATCTTAAAATGTGAAAAATTTAAGTTATATCCAGTGTAACTTTTTTCTATTAGGCCATCCAGCTACTTGCTGGGAGACTGAATGTACAAGCAGATAATGGCCAGAACATATATAAAAATACAACTCTGACCCACAGTCAGTAGATCAGAAAGCCAAGAAGGTGAGCAATAAGCCCATTAGTCACCACCCCCCAAATGAACAGAACTTGCTCATTACCTGAGAACTTATGTCATTTGTGATTCCATTTCCAGCATATGACCAGCAAGAAGAGGCCTATACCCAGCTCATTAGAATTCTTTACTACTCAGGAAGCTGCCTGAAAACTCCCCACGCCATCAGCCTCCAATCTCGGTTCTGCTGAATCTTTCCCTTTTGTCCACTGGAAAGGCCTCCCAAAGCACTGCTTGCCTTTGGGCCTCCGCAACACACTAGTGATAAAGCAAGCTCTAAACGAACAGGCTTGTTTTATTTTAATTTGAGTTTCTTCATCTATTCCCACATAGTCAAGGCCTTGTGACGATCAGAGTACGGTGTTGTAGACAGTATACTGACTGGAATTGCACAGCCTGTATCTTCCAATGTCTCCATTATCTATTCCTTCCACTTCTCCAAGAGAGTCCCAGTCCTAAACAGGTCCACTCTGCCCTGAGCTTGCCAATAGGAAGGAAAGACAAGTAGATATTCAGAAAGAAGCAGCTGGTACTTGTGTTCATCCTTCTGCCAGGTCTAATTTCACAGTCCCTAAATTTGGATTCTGAAGAGTTATTACATTTTAAGGTCATAAAAGCAAGTATTATATAAAGCAGCAAAACAGAAAAACATAGCTGTAAATAAACCTGTGGTTTTAATGCTGTGTTTAATGAGCTGTGCAGTGTATGTGGCATTGTCTCAGCTTCCAAGTTAGATCTTTAGAAGGATGTTTTCATGAGCTCTATTCTTAGAACAACATTCATGATTATGCTCTTTATGTATGCATAGGAACCCATGAGGTGTCAGGGGAGCATAATCTGTCCTTTCCTACAGCTGCATTTGAATTTTTCTCTAGTTACCTAGATATAATTTGATATATTACAAAGAACTTAGTAACTCAAAAGAATTCCATTGTCCTTGCCCTGGACTGTCAGACACGACGTGCTTAAATAGACCATCTGCCTACTGAAACCTAGTGCAGGTTCCAACCTTTCTGTAGTCTCATTACTTTCCTTGTTCTTTAACGTCAATCTCACCTCTGTGTAGCAATAAAAATGTATCTTTTGATTTTTAACAATAGAAGCAATGAGGAATTGTTAATTCCAACAGGAAAGAACAATTTTCCCTAAGTTATTTATTCTGGACCATGTTTTTCTTCACTGCTTTAAAAGAACGCTCACTGAGTTTTTGTTCATTCTAAATCACATTTTTCACATTTTAAAATATCTGAAACCTACACGTTTTATAAACAACATATGTTGTTTACGCTTTTATAATTTCCTCATGACTCACTGTAGAACTGTATATAATATAATTAATACATCGTCAACTCAATAAAATACGGTAATGTACCTTTGATTAAGCATTATTTTCTGGGTGTTCTGTGCTGTAACAGGTATTGCAGTAATGTCACAGATCAATGAAGTCAAACAACAGCCCCACTGAGGATTCCAGGTTTAGTGTGACCTACAAATCTCCATTCAGGGTTTCTTGGAGAAAGGGGCAAGTGAATCTCTGGACAGCCAACTTTATCCTTTATCCTTTTCTTCCTTTCTTTTTAAACAAATGGGCTGTTTCTTTAAACCTTCCCCAGCAGTAGAAGGCCTGTTCTGCTAAACCAAACCAAGCAACTTTGAGGGAGAGACTGACTGGATCCATTGAAGAATAGAAAACAAACCCTTCTTCTGTTCTGTGTGAGAGAAATCAGAGTTTGTTTGTGTGGCCCATAGTTCTACCACCACTTCTCCACTTGAGCAGGTAAAAGGCTTTATATGCAGCAGAAGGTTTGTGGCAGGGCTCAAAGCAGAAACTGGCCTCCCTGAGTCTCACAGACAGATGCTTTCTTTTGTAGAAAAGTTTAAAATTTTCCTCTACATGATTCTGCTAAAAAAAAAAAAAAAGACAATGTATTAATGGGAATGGAGGCATATGGATTTCTTTATGATCTCATGGGTTGTGGGAGCCACACAGAGTAGGAAACTCAAAGAAGGGTTAGGTAGTTGAGGCTTCAATTCTCTCTTCACAGAAAAGAGAGGAATTAGAGGAGTAACTATTTCCTAGAGAGTTTTCTGGACAATGACCTGGAACAAAGTTCTCTGGGTGTGGATGAAGTGCTTGATTTTCAGTTTCATCCTCTATGGCAAATGTTACTTGACTCTTCCTTGATTAAAACAATATGAAGGAAGAGAGTTGAAGGCAACCGTGGTCCTCCACTGTGCATCTGGGCTTTAGGTAGACAAGGCTTTGCAGAGAAAGGCTGCTCCTGCATTCTTGCTGTTTCTCTGGTGCTCTCAGCATATTTGATTACATTTTCTGAGCATCACTTCTGTCTTCTGCCTTAGGCTCCTTTCCCCTTGCAGACTGAAATTATGTCTAGGTCAAGGCTCAGTCATTTGGCTCCTTTCTTGTAGGCAGCCACAGGGTACAGCTTGAATCCAGCTGCAAAGAGAGCTGGACCATAGTCACAAGACTCTATTCCCTGTAGTGATTTGTGCCTCAAGAGTATCTAAAAGAGCAGTGCAACCACACCCATGGCACATTGGTACCCTGGATGATCAGATATCTGGAGGAATCTCCGATGCTTTGGTAGATAAGAAGTTCCGTAAAATTATACAGAAGACAGAAGTGGGGAGGGAGAGAAGGCAGAAGAAAGAAAGAGAATATTTTTTCTGGTACAGAATTTATTGGTTGCAAATTTATATCCCAAAACATATGTTATGTCCCCAAATGTCTGTATTGTTGGTATTCTGGAGTCTCGGAAAAGAAAAGATTTACTCAATTCTTCCAAGTGAGCCTGCCAATGTGTATAGTGTGAAGACGAAATAGAAAACAAGACCACCACACAATCAGTTCCCCACTTTGACTCACTTGCCCAGTCAGGTCCTCAAGGTAGGCTTTCTGTTTGCTTTCTTATTTGGGGGTATTAAGTTATTCAGAAAGGAAGGCTGCAGTTAAGGACTCTTTCTCAATTACTCCTCAAACAGAAACAAATTAAAAAGAACCATCTGGCTGCAACTCGGTATCATATGTGGCTCCACAATTTTCTTTTTCTCAAATGAAATCTGACATGGAATCTCAATATTTAAATTGGACAAAACCAAATGAAATCTTTAAGGAACATAGACTTTTCACTGGCTATGAATACACCGCTGTAAAGTCCCAATCATCTCCTTTTCATCTATTAGGACTTCATGAATGAATCTGTAAACCATTTTTAGGAGGGGAACCAGGAGAGGATGGTAAGATAGTGAGAAAGAGCATGCACCAGCATGGAGAGGACAGTTCTGTTTGCTGCTTTCAAGGACAGGAAAGATGAGGCATTCAGTGTGATCAGCAAGATGATAGCAGAGAGAAAGACATTTTTTAAACTATTGGGTAAGCCTGGGCAGAAATTCAGGCATCCTAACACCAGGTTCCACATAGATTCTTGGACTTAACTAGATAGCATCATAAATGGAATCTTGAGTGTTGGTTTTATCATTTAGAAAGTAGGGTTCACAGTAGCGCTCATGAGAGTTTTAAGGACTAAGTAAAATGATGAGTATAAAGTGCTTAGGCAAAGGTGTCCACATAACCAGCATCCAGAAAGTGTCTACCAGCACAACCGCTGTGTCCCTCCATGCCCACAAGTCTGCATGTACTTCGACTTAGACTGAGACAGGAGCCATTCTTTCTTCCTGTTTCTTCCCATCTATTATTCTCTTCCATATTCTTCCCCCTTTCCTGCAACATGACTCGAATTGAGCTATTTCCAAAGTCCCTGAGAGTCTTTGTTCTTTCTATGCTGCACGTGAAAAACAAAGGGCTCCAAATCTTTTCTAAAATTTGATTGAAAAAGCTCTGGGCTGGAGGAGCGAGGCAAGCTATTATTCGCAGTTCTGTGAAAACTGGGAGGTAAATATTGGCCTTCTTGGTACAAAGAATTACATTTCCTCTAAAATTCGTATAAGATGGTTTTTCCACTAAGAATACAAAACAGATGGTTTTATTCTGAGAGGATTTTTATGTGCAGATTAGAGACTGAACACCCAAATACCTTATTTGCTAATTTGACATTCATGAGAAAATTAGATATGCTAAAAAGTTCTCATTTTTAGAGGAAAGAGTTTTTTAAATTGTTGACTCAAAAGAAAGTCTACCATTGTCAAAAGATATTTAAATCCAAGCAGATGTCTCTCAAAAAAAAAATCTTCAATCTAGCTGAAGATGGTAATTCAGCCTGCAGTGTCGTAGCTCTGTGGCAAAGCACTGTGATTTCTTTCTTATTTTTTATATAGACAGTTGCAGTGAAAGTAGTGATTAATTAGCAAAACAGACTAATTGAAAGTTCAGCTGTCTAAAGAGGTATTTCAACCCCTCACAGCAATACTAGCATTCTGAGTCTTCCTCCATCCTAATGGGGCTCAACTTCCTGTGGCCTTTGTTGCTAGGAGACTAGTTTCCAGTGAATTGAAAGCCACTTTTTGTTGTTCTTGTTGTGGATTGTGGAGTCTGAAATGACTCAGAGTTACCTCATATACTTCAGAATTATCTATAATAATGGTCTTTAGGATGAGCAATCGATAATGTGAGGAATTCTGAGATTAATGTTTTCTATGGGACTATTGCTTCTAATTCTGAAAGCAACCCTGGTCTGCTGTCTTGCCATATCCCTGGAAAAACCCATTAACCTATCCTGCGTGAAGTTAAGTCTCCAGAATTATAAAGGCAAAAGCAGTCCAGCTGTCATCCATTTCCATCATGTCCAAACCACATCAAGAATAGGGCCACCTTAGGGGCACCGACAGATGTTCCACAAGACATAGAACTTCAAAGTGACAATACGTTCCAAGGAAATGAATACTTTCCCCTTGGCATTTTTTTTTAAACTTATAGTTCAGTCTTGATACATTATGAACTTATGGTTCAATTTTGATACATTCAGGAGGCATTGAAGCTTTCTTAGCGACACTGAAAGTAATGAAAGCAACCAGCACACATTTTCAAAACAGGTAACTGTTTTAGGAAGCCATTTTGCACAGTGGAAGAGGGCACATGTTGGTTCCCTTACTGGTCTTGCTGTGACTAGCTTGGATATATTCTCTTTAACAATACTTTGTTTGCTTGTGATGTGATTTTGAATGAACATTCAGAGCAAAGGCTGTGCATTTAAGATGAAAATTACCTAATAGCAGAAGTACTATTCAAAGCAGGGTACTAATTAAGACATTGAATCCAACCTGATCAAAAATAGATCAGCATCCAATCAGTAGCTGGGTATGGCATGAGGAGACCTGGAAGAGAATAAACACTAGCAGTTTGGTTTTTGCGGCTCTTCATTACATGTATATTGTATTATGTGTGTATGAGTGTGCATATGTGAGTAAGAGAGAACAGAGAAAGTGAGAGAGGTTTCACTGTATTTTAAGTTCTTTTCCCTCTAGTCTTGACTCCCCAGTTGTCTTAAGCAAGACAGTATTGCATATAGATGAGAGGTACTCCAGTAGCTCTTCATAGGTGACTTTGATTGAGTCTAAATTATGTGCCAGATTATGTACCGCCGTGATTAAACAACAATCAGTTGGTCAGTTAAAGGATAAAACAAACATCACCCCGACATAGCTGAAAAGGCTGATTATGAAGCAAACCAATTTACTATGATTGCTTCAAAGCTGTTTCAATCAACTGCTCCAGTTAGAGTCTCCTCAGCTCAAGTAGCTGGAAAGGGGACAAGGATAGGTCATCTTCAGCCGTGACCGTGAGAAGTGCTGCCAGATGAACAACAAGGAGTGGCTGGGTCTAGAGGAAGGAGCAGAGCTGTGCATAAGCACTGGATGGCTGAGTCCAGAGGGGGAGCAGGCTGTGCACATCCTGTTCTGCCTTCCACTGTAGACCATGATGAGCTTTGTTTCTAACAGGTAAAAAGCTCTTTCCTCCAAACTGCCAGACAGGTTTCAGATCCTCAGTTCATTAATCTAGTTCAATATTTCAACGTGGCATAAACAATAGTCCTGATGATTTTTCCTTCTAGCCCTTCCCAGGAAACTCAACAGAATCTCTTTCTAGAACCATAAACATCAATTAACTCAAGCACCTCCCATTTTTTGGCACTAGGAGCCTCTGTCTGTCCTTCTGATGTGCCCACTCATTGAAGGGGTTCTGTCCTCACAGTGCTGAAGGAAAGCGCCTCTCCTAAAAGACTGCCCCGGGCATCCAAGAACATGTCCTGGACCATTTCTTCTAGAGTACTGTGTCACTCCATGACAATAAAGACAAAGTCATTTTTCTGTTTCAGAAGTTATATCTACACCTTATAGAAAGAAATTCATAACAGAGCAGCAAAAACTACTAAGAACTCGATTCTGGAAATGAGCTCTGTAGGCTCACATTACTGGCTGGCAGAGCATGGACAATTACTTTGTGTCTTTAGGCCTTGAGTTATTTCCCTATGCAAATATCAGTTATTACAATACATACTTGCTAAAACTGTTGTGACTATTCCATCAGATAGTGCATGTTCTTTGTAGGAAACTTGGCACAGAAAAAAAGTGTACAATAAGTGGGTGCTATTGTCAGAGTCACTGTGCATCGCCGTAGCGTGAGCACTTTCTGTGCACCAAGCACTGCTGGATACTGAAGTGGGTGGATGAATGAGCCAGACATAAACTATCAAGAAATTCCCAGTTCAGTGAAGAAAATAGACAACTGAAGGTTAGGTTTGCAGTACAAATTATGCGAGAGCTAGGACACATCCCTGGGATTGTGTTGATAAAGGTTGGAGAGATTCGCAACTCCAGGTTTCTGAAGGATGGGGAGAAAATTGTATTCAGGCAGTGGGGCAGTCAGAGATAAGACACTCTTGCTGTTTAGACACCTGAGCCAGCTTGGCCTAAGTTCTTCTTACTGGGGTGAGGGAACCATCTGGACTGAGTTGGGGGTTAGCCACAGAGGAGCCAGTCTTGTTGCATCTCCTCACAGTGGCCATTTCTGATTTTTAAAGCCATCAGATTTATCAAAAACTGGTAACCAAATGGCATGATCCATACTTGCTCATTTTCTTCATCAGGCTTTTGTTGAAATTCTGTTATCAGACACTGATGTAGTCAACGAAGGTTGCAGGAAAGAATCGATACATTTACCTGAAGCATTCCCTTCCTTCAGTCTTTAGAATATTGCTGGTCAAAACTTCCCTAGTTTAACTCTTTAGGACTATTAAGAACTCATTTTTAGTGAATTCATTTTACTTGGAGCTTACATATTTTTTTAAAAAGAAAAATCATCATGGAGGTTTCTTTGGAACACATTTAACAAAATGTCATAATTAAGATGAGACGGTCTGAGAGAATGTACTGCTGTTCACAGAACACAGGCTTTTGAGGGACAAAGGTGTAGGCTTGAACCCTCCTCCTTCAGTCTGTGCACTCCAGTGAATTAGAGTCTAATATCACCATCTTCAGATTGGGGACATTTTTACTTTACTTTTTAAAAAGGACTTTAGGGTTTAAAGTAGTTCTAGTTTCAGAGTAGAACTGAACTAAGGATACAGAGGATTCTCATGTGCATCCTGCCTAGACACACACACACCATACCCAGCTACCAGCCCCCTCTGTTCACAGAAGATAATTCCTCAGGACCCAGAATTCCAAGTTTTTTCTCCATCTTTCAACACTTAATTTCACCCTACTCCCATTTTGCTTGCATGGTTTCTGATGAGAAGTTTTCCACAAACCCACTCTTTTGCTTATGAAATCTCCTACTGCCTCCCAGACTCTCCCCAGGCTTTCTCTCAGCAGTGACTCTCCAGAAGCCTGGCTAAGGCATGCATAAGTAGGTTTTGATTGTGTGGTTGGGTCTGGTTTCGTATTTGTCTTTGGCTTCCCTTGAGCTTTCCAGATCTGTGCCTTGGTATCTTTTCATGTTGAAAATTTATACCACTGGGACTTGAGGTGTTTCTTGTGCTAAGTCTCTCTTCTCTTTCTTGTGTGCTTGCTACTTGTATTTTAGCCTGTTCAAAGCTGCCTCATGATTCTGAGTTGTTCTCCCCTTCAAATTTTTTGCCATTCTTTTTCCTTTTTGCATTTCTATTTAGAAAATTTCTAAGGAACTATTTTAAATCTCACAGATTCCTTCCTTAGTCATGTGAGTCTACATTGTCATCTCTCATTACGCATCTCTTCTTGCATAGTCTCTATTTTCCGGTGAATCCCTAAACATATTGGTCTTAATTATTTCAAATTCCCTATCTGAAAATTTAAACAATTGTGTCATGATTGGGCTTGGTTTCGATTTCTGATGACTGTTTTTTTTCTTCAGAGGATATTTTTTCCTTATATGCTGTGGCTGTTGAGTTGGACATATTGTAGAGTGTAGGAACTCCAAATGGGATTTGTGACAATTTGACTGGAAGTGGGCATGCACTTCAGCTTCTTCTACAGTTCTTTCTTTGTCTCCACTTTGGACTTAACCCTCCCAAAATGCTTCCCCTCAGAAAAAAATCTAGAAGCTGCAGTTCTCTAAGGGCTGGGATCTGCTGCCACATCTGTAGACTATATCGGAGCCCTCTGTTGTGGTGCTGAGGTATGGAGACGAAAGAACAGTGTATAGCCTTATAGTAAGCTTCAGTCTTCTAGGAGGCCCAAGCCTCTGGACTAAGACCTTCACAAGCATGTCTTCAGAGGAACAGAGTTTTGCCACCTGTATAATATGCCCTGTACTCTTCCCTGGCTGTAGCATTGCCAATATTGCAGGACTGGCCCTGTTGGCAAGGGTTCCTTCCTACCCTCATTCCATGAATGAGATAGAAAAGCTAGAGGGGGCTGAAGGAGGAGAGACACTTTTCTCTGGATGCAAAATGCTGCTGATGTCCTGCTCCTGGAGAGGCCTGAGTTAGAAAGAAGAATCTCAGTTTTCCTCCCTTCCCTCTCTCTCTGTCTTACTCTCTCTCACTCTCTCACTCTCTCTTAAAATTAGTCTTCTCTTGGTAAACTCAGGAGATACAGCTTTCTTGGATCCTCACTATGAGAACTTGATAGGATTTCTGTAGGAGAAGTTCAGAAAGAAGTTAACAGGAGGTCAAACACGGCAGGCCTCTGGACTTCTCTCATTCCGATGCTGGATACAGTCAGCCTTTCATTATTTTTCTTTTTGGAAAATATGCTACCTTTTTCATATGACATATTCTGATTACAGTTTCTTCCTCCCAACTCAGCCAACTTGTGTTAATCCTTCAAAATTACTGTGAAGAGCCCTGTAAGCCTATGGTTTTAGGTGGTCAGGAGAAGCTGATCCTGGCTAGCAGCAGCTCTTGGGATGAATCTGTTGCTCTATATTTAAGGGTGACTGTCCTTCAGCTGTTGAGTTCGCTGATGGGTCTAAAAATGTCATTGATAATTTGTTTTTTGTCATAATGACAAGAATGAAGGCTTACAATGTTATTATGTGCTGGACCTGAACCCAGAAATCCACATTGAGAATAAAAACAGATTGTGTGTCCAGATTCACTGAGCGAGACTTAGCGAGATACTTGTCCAGTGGTTGGCCCTGTGCCTGACAGCACGCTTCGTACACTTTTGTTGATGTTATCACACCAAAGATGACTCACAATTTTATTTACAATAATGCATAATGGAAAACATTTCTTTTACTAAGATAAATTTCTTTTTTTTAAAAAAAAATCTTAAATAAAAGAAAGCATTTAAAATAGGTTACATGGATCCAGCCAAGGAGTAAAAACAGCTGAACAGCATCCAAATTCTTAATTATGCCTCCAGTTCCCCAAATCCAGCCTGGTCATGCTTCGCTTATCAAAGCACACTTGCTATTGGCAAAAATTATCTTAATTTGTACAATTCACGGAGTATTTTGTAAACATACCTTTTATTTGCCAGGTGCCATATGATGTAAAACTGATTTCGTCACTGCCTTTTCTGGAATTGCTCACGAGGTGACAGAGAGCAGCAGACAGGGGGACAGCTCTGGTGGTAAAGCCATCGAAGGAAAGCATGGGAAAGACACCGGAGGGTGTGCTGAGAACTGAGGAAGAAAAGCCTCTGGACTCCGCTGAACCACATTCCAATCCCTCTGCCGCCTTTTGCGGGTCAGCAGTGAGGCCTTGGGCTGCTGGATAGCCTCTCTGTTCCTCAGCTCACTCATCTGTAAAGCGGGATTTATAAAACATCTAGTGCAGGAAGAGGACTTGCCTTAGCATTGGATCTGTTTGGTTAAATTGAACTGCGACTATTAGCAGCTATGAGTAAAGGGCTATGAAGAGCGGTGATTCAAGCCTAATGGAAAAAAAAAAAAAACCAAGACTTGCTTTGGAATCGACCCCAATCCCTTGGAACATAATGAGTTTGCAGTACCTCAGTCAAAGTCATGAAAGGGCCACTCACTCTGCAGGACACTGTGCAAGGATCTCAGAGCAAAATGGAACTTGACTTTGAAGAAAGAGAAGAAAATGGAAGTGCGCATAACTGAAACTGAGAAGTTAGAGCTTAGTGTGCAGAAGGCATTGTTTCCTGGTTAGAGGACCCAGAAGCCCCAGGAGACCTTGCTTAGAAACTCCATGTAAATCAAAGTCCTAGGCTCCTTCTCTTAACGTTATCTTAAGCTGCCCCTCCCGGAAGAATAAGAAGCAAAACTAGACTGAAGTCAACCAAAGTCACCAGGATCAGGCAGTGAAGGCCACATATGTATGTTGGTTTCATGAAGCTGAAGGGATGGATTGCCCAGTACATATATGTGCTCAATTCTGTGTCTGTGGGGTTTGCTGTCAGATATCACTAGGTTATCTGTGGAATTCAGGTTCCGGAGTTCTCAGTCAGACGCTCTGGTCAGGACATCTGAGTGTAAGGACTAGGAGCCTGCATTTTAAGGACTGATTTTCTGCATTTGAACACTTTTAATTTTTAAAAATTGTTTTTTGGGAACACACAACTCATCAGGTTTCATTATGACATTTCCTAGAAACTTTGCTTGGCTTTATCCCCTTTCTCCCTCTCCCCCATCTTGCAGCCCCTTTCCACTCATACCTGTCCACCCCCAAGTATCTCTACCCACTTTTATGTCTCATGAATTCTATTATCCTTATCACTCCTCCCTAAAGTCTGTGTTCCCCATCATGGTCTCCTCTCTAGCTTCCTGACATCTACCCACCCGTGTGCTGTTTCTCCTCCCAGTACCCATCCCCACTGATTCTTTCACACTGAAGTTTGAGTGACCATCAGTTGAGGTGTAAGTGCCTTGTGTTGGTGCCTGTCCCTAACAGTTACTGTGTTGTAGGTCTCAGCGTGGGTGTGGTGGTGTGGTAGGGGTACGAACCTTAAGAGGTGGAGACTTGTGGCAAGTCACTGCGTACCTTTGGAAAGAATTAAAGCAGGAACCATAAGTTGTCGGAAGAGGGTCTTTGTCAAAATCCAAACTTGGCTGTTTCTGCCTGCTGGTCCTATGTTTGTGATGTGATCTCTCATTCCCCAAAGTGTTCATACCATGGTGATACCACCAGCCATGCCAAGCAGGAACCATGCCCTCAAACCTTCAGAACTGTCAATCACACAGTCCTCTTTGTTGTTATTAATAGCTTCAGATATTTCCTTATAGTAATGGGAAACTGACTAATACAGTAAGAAGTAATTATATATTTATTATTTCAGTACCCTGGCCTTCAGTTCTATTTCTTCTTACTGGCTCTCTATCTCCTCTGTCTTCTCTGTTATTTTCTCTCTACTCTCATTATTTTGCCTCTCTTTTCCCAGCACTATGTATTATGTGTTATGTATTATGCCATGATGGTGCTATCCCTCATTCATGCAGGGCAGCAATCTAATATTGAGCTCCATCCTGCCAATCCAATCATTAATTTTTACCCAAAATTCATTCTATGGAATCAACTGTGAGTCATCTACACATATATCCTGCATCCTACCTCTCCAGGTTGGACCCCTCCTGACAGTCTCTAAAGCTGCCCTTTCCTCTACACTCTCAAAGAACCTAGGACACTACACTGCAATTTCCTGTTTACTTATCTTCCTGCAGTGGACTGTATGTCTGATTTCTAAGATTTCATATTTTGAAGCCCAAATACCAGTGTTACACAGTATTACTCAGGGATGAAGCCCTTGACTTTAGGTTACGGGAGTAAAGCCCTCATGAATAGCATTAGCTATTGTTCTAGTTTCATTTCTGTTATGTCCCTCTACTCTCAAGTTTATAGTAACTTTTTCTTTATTATTGCTACATATGTGTAAGTGTTTATATTATATATATGCATGCATATGCACACACACATATAGATATATGTATAGATATAGATACAACCTGTGGAGCTCATTTTTGTTGTTTGTGACAAAGTTTTATGGCTTGGCCAATATGCATTGGACAACCAATAAGGTTCTCATTCCTGGGAGAGGCTATTTCTCTTTCCAGTAGCAATTAGTTGCTTAGAGGTAGGAACCCCTCAAATCCCCCCTTCCATATTAACATGTCCATTGATTTTGTCATTGTTAAGTCTTGCCTATGCAGTCATTTCTAAGAGAAACTGTTTCACAACAGAAATTCTGGTATTCTGGCTCTTACAATCTTTCTGTCCCTTCTGCTGCATTATTCTCTGAGTCATGTATGCAGGAGCTGTGATGTCGATGTATCCATGGGGATGGGCTCTCCATGATCTTCTGATCTCTGCATTGTGCCTAACTGTGTCTTTCTGTAACAGTCTCTGTGTGCTGTAAAGAGAGAATGAGGGCTGGGAGCTACATTCAACTGCAGGTACAAGGACACAGAAACAACCTATTTTACATTTACTATTTATATAAAGTAGTCACATTGATGATTCCTTTTATTTCCTAAGGCTTTTCTAAAATTGAAAATAAATGAAGATAATCACTAATTCCATCACTTCAGGCAGGATAAGGTGGGGAAGATTCAAGTCAGACATATTTGGGATCTTGTGGGAAATTATCTGATCTACATTTATTCCAAGTTAGACAATAGCCTTCTAACAAACCCTCAACTTTTTTTTTTTGTCTTGAGTAGCAGAGTGGAGATCCCAGTCCAATGAATTGGGAACTCTGAAGTGCCACATAATTCCCATAGTTAGGTCACAGTGCTTAAATCCTCATAACAAAATCTTAGGCAGCCTTTAAAATTCATTCACTCAAAACAGTAAATAACGCAAGGAAAATAATTGTAATTTTATAAATTTTGTAACCACCCACACAAGGATCAAGCTGTTAAAAATTCCAGTATAAGAGGACAGAGCTCCCAAGGCTTCTTAGATGAGAAGCAATTGTCAGTGGGAGGCTGCTGGAGGAGGGACAGTCACTTCTCTTCAGGAATGTGACTACTAGAAGGCTGTCCACGCCCCTGTGGATGACCCCCCTCAATGTGCATATAGGCAACATTAATTGGACTCCATTTGTTAAAAATATACACATATGTACATATGTATTATATATGCATTTTTATATATATATATATATATATATATATATATATATATATATATGGAAGATATAGGTTGGGAGGGAGATGAGATGGGAAATTGGAAGAGTTGTAGAAAGGAATGAGGTATGGATATGATCAAGATACAGTGTATACATGCATGAAGTTTTCTAAGCATAAAGATCAAAATTTAAAAATTAGGTTGACCCAAAGAATGTCATGAGACCAATTTTACTAAGAATTGACATTCATATGAGCACATGTGTATACATAAAAAAGAAGAATAAAATGCAAGGGTAAATATACTTAAATTTCATTGGCATTTTTCTGTCAAACAGGTTGTTTTATACACTTACATTTATTTTGTCTGCCTTCTCTATTTCTCCCTAATTTTTTTTAAACAAGGATTCTATATTTTATAACACAAAATACAAAAAAAGAAAGTGGTTACAGTCACATGGCCAGATTTAAAACTTAGTTTAATAAAGTTAATTTATTTTGTCACAAATTTTGACAAATATATAATCTTGTTGAGAGTCTTCTTAAAAGAAGTAGAGAAGCTTCAATGTTCTAAATAGGAAAGAAGACAAAACAGTCACAGTACACTCAAGATCAGTTTGTAGATTAAATGTACATATTTGACATTTTAATACATGATTATCAGAATATCTACACAGATAATAAAGCAGAAGTGATACTCCATTTTCAGAAGAATCTATTGAAGTTTTCCCTTTAAAATACAGCTATTTTCCTTGAATGTTAAGTAGCCAAATTTGATTCATTGTTCTAACTACCACAGTCAAGTCTCAAAAAAATTACCTTGGAAATATATCCTCTATTAGCTCCACTTTACAGGTGAGGAAATTATGATATAAAAAGATCTCATGGCTAAGATGCAATGGAACCAGGACATGAATTCATATATCTTATTGTCTTAAGCCAATATAAACAGAGTGATATCCACAAATATTTTGATAAAGATCTCATACTTGAAGTCAGAACAAAGATGAGCACTTACTAAACTGAGAAGTAACATAGTTACGTGGGCAAAAATTCCTGGAAAAGAGAAAATACATTATTTAGTTCTGCTTTCCTTTCTCGGTGTACTTTAAGAAGCCAAAGGCTCTGCTCCATAGATGCAGTGCATGTTCAGACAGAGGCACAGTTCACAGGGAGGCTCTGAGGCTTTGACATCTTCTGCTGTCTTCGCTCCCCTCCCCCAACTTAGTTTGCAGTGCTCATGAGGCAATTTGCAAGCAAACCTTAATTATTCTTAAAATTCTAGATGCAATTCTGTTTTCAAGTTGGAAGTGGCCAGGCAGGAAGTACTAGCGTATGAAATTTGAAGCCAACTCTCAGATGCTGTGGAAAGTCCCTGCCATCAGTGCTGTTTCTGGTCTCAATACTACAGTCCAAGGAGAGAGACTTTGGTATTCATTGACATTTAACATTGCAAGACAGTGAGTTTCATGACCATCTTTAAAGAAATGGGAATTTTAATGTAGTTAATGGTGTTGGGGTGTACCTGAATGGCAGAGTGCTTACTTAACATGCATAAGGCTCTGAGTGTTATCGTCAGAGCCTCAGAGAGGGTGGAGGGTTAAGTGTGACTATAATGTATTACCTACATGTGTTATGTGACAAACCTTTTCCTGGGGAGACACTACACACACATCCACTCACCCCAGATAGGGAACCCATGACAGACCAAAGTTCTACTTGGTGAACCAATGAATTTTATTGGGGTTATTTACAAGAATATGGGAGACTGGTTATGTACATGAGCAGAAATGACTCACAAACAGCTGCATCAACAAGGCCCACCCCAGCCTGAGTGACCACTTACAAAAGCTGTTTGGAAACATGGAACACACTACACAGCCTGCAGGCAGCTCAACTGGTTGGAGAGGGTCTCTTCCAAGTGACTCAGTTGATCTAAATCTTTCCCCCAAGAGCTTGGCTGGTTTCTGCTTCTTCCAGGCAGCTAGTCAAGTCTCAGAGTGTACTTTGTAGCTTGGCTTGTCTGAGGGTTAACTCTCAGGTTTTATTACATATTCAGGCAGGAAGGGGGTCTAGTGAGCCTGGTCAGTTTCAGGCACTTCCTGAGGCTATTTTGAGTTGTTTATCTTCCTGTTCAAGGACCTTCTCTGCAGGGTAGAATGTTCCAATTTCAGAGGAGACTGTTACATAGCAACTTGTAGGAAATTGTCAATTAATAAATTAAAAAACAGACAAGCAAATGGGTTTTAGAATAACAATAGATATAAAGAGACTTCTGTCATTTAGAATAACAATCCAATGTCAAGTCTTTCTGATGAAATGAAATGGGGAAAACTAGATTATTTCCTATGGAAACACAACCTTAGGTGGAAATCCAACTCAGGTTCTGGGTTCCTACCCAACCTGGTAGATAGCTGCAACCCTTCCAAGCCTCCATGACTAGACTTGCATAGTATGATTTCCACAGGAAAAGCTGATTAGCTTTAATATTCCAGATGTTTCCAGTGATGCAGACTTCTGGTGTGATGGCAAGCCCTAGCCAGATGGTTACTGAATGTTTAATCTTTTGCCCAGATATGGTTGGCCATCTGTACACCCAGGCTTAGAACCTAACAGAATCAGTCAATACCATGTTGTCTGTTAATTAAAGATTTACTTGAGTACATTTTGTCCACTGGGTGCCTGCTGTTTCAGTAATTGTCCAGCCAGACACATCTACCTGAATATTCATAGTCACTTAGAAAGCACTTTGCATTCACATGCTGACTAATCATACAATCCTCTTACCTACCTGCCAGCACCAGACCTTGCTAACTGTTCCTTAGGATGTTTTATTTCTCTTTTTTATTATAAGTATTTCTGGAGAGAATGCTATAGAAAGGCTCAGTGATTGCTTGAAAATATATATATATATATATATATATATATATATATATATATATATATATATATATATATAATGTTTACCTGAGAAATTCCTATTTGCTGGTAGGCAATGCTCTCTCTCGCATAGCCCTCAATAGCCTCCCACTTTCTATTCTTAGCCATCTGCCTCCCATTGAGGCACAGATCTTTTCAAATACTTCAAAGAAGAAGCCAGGAATATCTGTCTATGTCTACATGTGTGTGTATACATGAATATGTGTGTATGGTGTGGTGTGTGTACATGGATGGTGGTGGTGGTGGTGTGTGTATATGTGCGTGTGTATGGTGTGGGGTGTGTACATGTGTGGTATGGTATGTGTGTATGTGTGTGTGTGGTGTGTGTGTGTGTATGTGTGTGTGTGTTTGTGTGTGTGTATGGTGTGTGTGTGTGTGTGTGTGTGTGTGTGTTTGTGTCTGTGGTGTATGTGTGTGTGTGGTGTGTGCAGGCCAGAGATTGTCAAGTGTCTTCCAACTTTCTTCTCCACCTTATTTTTTTGAGACAGGGTCTCATTGTACCTAGAACTCATTAATTTGTCTTGATTGCTGGCCAGCAAGCTCTGACAATCCTCCTGTCTCAGCTTCTCTGGTGCTGGAATTACAGGCACACAGTGGCAAGCCTGGCTCTTTACCTGTGAGCTGCCGTGAGGCATCTGCAATCAAGTCTTCATGCTTGCATAGCAGCCACTTTACTGGCCAGACCTTCTCCCCCGCCCAAAGCCTAAAATCTTACTGGTAATTTAAAGTCCTCCTACAATTTAGGATCTAGACTGTAGCCTTGATTTCTCTTTTACTCTTACTCTACTTTGTTTTCATTCCCAGGCAGCATTCCTTTTCTAACATCAAAACCTTCCCACATTCTAGGACTCCCATCCCCTTCTCTCTGACTCATTAAATCCTACTCTTCTCTAAGATTAAACCCCCTTTGCTCTGGGAAGATTTTTCTAAAGCCCCAAATTTAACAACCTCTCTATAACTCACACAACCTATACTTTTCACTCAGCATTATTCCGAGATTATAGTATTCTGAAGGATTACAACTATGGGCATTTTGAAGTGTATATCCTAGCAGCTGGTTACAGAATAGGCACTTAATTATCATTAAAAGAAAATGAAAGTCTTAACTTGCATTTACTGGTGATACAATAACGCAATGACATGGAATCAGTTACCTAACTGAATCAATAATTCAACATCACCAAATATTTTCTTAAGTATTTGTCTTATTTTAAGGCACTATATACTATACCAAAAAAAGCACATTATGGTTTACATTTCCCAAGAAACTATCTAGTTAAGATACCTCCTATGTGATGATGCTAACTTTTGCCGATTTAATCTGTAGGCATAGGGTGACACCACTGACTAAGTGGACATTTTTTTCTTACCCCCATTAGTTTTGCCAGTTGTGGAGTCTGAGGATGCTGGTTCCCACACTTCACATCTGGAAGTCTAAACACTCTTTCCATATGTTCTCACTGATGCCTGTTTTTAATAAGCCTTAGCAATTAACCCTATAAAGATCCCATCAATTCAGAAAGTATGATTTGAAATCATTTTTTCTTACTCTTTAACAATATTTCATTTTAAAAGTTATTCTATCATCTGTACTGTTAAAGTTGGAGGCATTTGTGTGAACCCTTATTACTACCAACTACACTGCTGGCCTTGTTACATTGAAATCACCCACCCCTTTCAATCAACACATAAAGCCATTTATAAGTTAATGGCCTTTAGCTGCTCTGCTTCACAAGCTGGTGATGGCATACATTTTACTGGGGTAACCTTAAATTTTGTTAGATTTGAGAGAGGATCGACGGGCATCCCAATATCCATATTTTTTCTATTTGGGGTTTCTTGTGGAGAAATTCATATTCTACTTCTTGAAGCTTGAATGTTCCTAGCTCCAGTCCCTGGTGCATGTGACTGAGGCCTGAGCAAGTAGCATTTATTTATCTCTATCTTCTCAGACAGGCAGTAGATTCCAGTGGATAGGTTTTGGAGTGGGCCTCTGTTCAACCAGTAAAAACAGAAGCTAGCAGCTACTTGCTTTGTTCTACTCTAGATGCTAGGAGTACTTAGGCATGGAGCTTATGTGGAGAAACACAGCATTTGAAACCAAAGGATGAGGGAGGGAAGAAAATGAAACTAGTGTCTGAAAAGCCCAAATCATAATAATCACCTAAACTCTGTTTCTAGTCATGTCTGAAGCTATCTAGCCTCTCCTACGCATGACCTAGTGATTTTTTCCTTTACATGGAATCTGTCTGAGAATTGGTTTTCATATTTATTGTAAAGCAATTTTCCATTTTAATATCCTACCTTCTTCACCCTCAGGACATCTATTATTGTACAGATTGGGACAGTTGTTCCTTCTACCCATAGGCAATAAAAGCCCCACCCAGTTCAAACATGTACAACCATGATGATAGATTTGGGCCCTGTGATGTGCATTGGTAAAATGATGAACTGAATGCTTCCTGCCACATGGGGGCAAGAATTAGGACAACTAGGTCATAAGAACTAGGAAGGCAGAAGCAGGTTGGTGTCTCATGCCTGTAATTCTTGCACTTGTGAGCTTGAGAGAGGCATTTCCCCAAGTTCTGGGTCAGCCTGGCCTGAAGAGATCCTATCTCAGAAAAACAAAAATAAACAATCCAAATGATGGTAGAACATTGTTAAAGAGAACACAAGAAAGTCAAGATAGGGAAGAAAGATGGCCTCTTTATGGGAACCTTTAAGGACTTGGCCCGTGGGCATCTAAAATGAGGATATCAAGCTAGGAAAATTCACTGGCCAAAAAAATCAGCCAGAGCTGAATGTTGGTTAGGGAAGTGTTCCAGTCCTGTGCGATTTCTTGCATGCTAGACACTTTTCTCAGCACTGCTGCTATAATTACTGGACTTACTGGAGTATTATCTTGAATCTTTTCATTACTCCATGAAACGTTTTAGCTTTCAAATGTATGTCATGACCAAAAAACATAGTTTTCTCCCTGATATTTTCTCCCTCAAACTGTAATTTGTGGGTAGACCTTACTTCTGTTTATGAATTTTAATGTCCTCAAGGACAGATTCAAGATTCACTCTGCTGCTTCTGCCTTCCCTATCGAATGCCATTTGAACATGAGTGGCAGTCAAATATTTTTGGAACAAATGAATCTGCATCCTCGCAAGCAGGAATCTTAATGACAAATCTGAAGCACTAAAAAAACACACACTTTATGAGTATGGATTCTTTCTTGACATTAGAGCCCCGTGATGTTGAGAGATGACTTGATCGTACTTGCAAAGGTCCGAGTCTTCCACTGGGAATGGGAGACATTGCAAAAGAGTCTCAGTATTTGGTTTTTAGTGCGCTGCGATTCATATCTGCAGCACAGAAGACTTCAGAAGTAGCAGGTTTTTTATATTACTGGGGATAAGAAGTGTTAGGAATAGGAATTTTAATGAGATTTCTTTTTTTAGAGAAAGGGAAGAGAAAGGTGGTTAGGGATCCAGGAATGAAAAGAGAAATGGGTCACCCTATAAGAAGTCAGAGATCTCTTTCTAGTCTCATCAGAGCCTATGGTTAAATCTAAACTAGAAAGTCAGAGACTGTAAACCTATGACTCAAGGTTATTTTTTTATCTTTACTGGCATTTGGATCAATGAATTAAAATTTTTAAACTTGAACTTTTACGATACTTGAATTTCAGAGTTCCAAATCCTATACACACCCACACAACTCATATCCTAAAGCATTTATATTGATAAATGTGTAAGAAGATCTCAATATATCCATTCCTAAAAATGTGCTCATACAAATGCATGCATATATATTGAGAGTTTTAACAAATGCCCATAGATAACTATACGTAAGAGCTTAAATGGGAGTTTTATAAATGTTACTCAGTAGTATTGAATCACCCTGTAATTGCAATAGTTCATTCAAAGGCTGTGAAGAATTGAATTAAATCATTCTGCTTCTTGCAACTTGGGGTCAATTAAGATTGAACACCACTTTCACAGAGAGAAGACTCTGCCATTTTACACAAAGGATGACCTCAGGTTATTCCTGCATGAGTAAGGGTAGAGACTCGGTCCTGTCTACAACCTCCTTTCATTGAACCTGCCATGGCCTCTTTCTGAGAATGAGACTACAATGAACTAGTTGTGGATCCTGGGATCAGATTCTGAGTCATCTGTTGCTAACTTACGTTATCTTGTGGGCTCTCATTTTGCAAGTATTATTAATGATAGCTACAACTTAGGGACAGTTATGAATTCATAAACATCAGTGCATATGTTAGTGCAGTCCTTTCAGTCATGTTGGTCCAGGCTAATATGGCCCCAATGCTATCCCCTTTAGCTACTAATGACTAGACAAAAGTCACTCCCTGACCTAATAATATATAAGTAACATTAAATGTATCAAAGTTAATTAATAGAGTACTCTATGCCTGAAATAACATAAGAGAACAGAAGTCACCATATTTGAGTCATGGACATCAATAAGTCACCAAAGGTAGCTTATTCTGCGGTTCTGAATGGATTTGTAAAGTTGTACAAATCCCTGGTATATGTATCCATATCCTCAAGGTGATCCTCAAGGAGACATATAAGGTAGAGTTGGCATTTTTGTTCCATTTTTCATAGAAAATTAAGGAACAGAATGGTGAGAAGTCAAATCCAGAATTCTGGTGGCAGAACCCACATTCTTACCTACTATACATCCTAGTGTGGAATGGTGAATAAACGAGAGACAGACAGAAGATGGAAGAGAGAGACTGGGAGGCAAAAGCCCATGTTCAGCTGCAGTTCCACGTCCACATAATTCATCCAGATAGACCATTTCTAAACATGTTCTTCTTCTGCACAAAAGTCATTTACTATATTTTGTTTGCTTGCTTGCTTATTTGTTTGGTGATAGAGTCTCAGGTAGCCCAGGCTGGCCTGGAACTTGCAACGCAGCTGAAAATAATCTTGAACTTCTGATCCCCCTGCCTCTACCTCCTAAATGCTGGGATGACAGGTGTGTTCCCTCACATGTCCTTCATGCAGTGCTGAGGACTGAACCCAGGGCTCCGTGCTTGTGAGGCAAGCACTGTACCTATTGGGTTGTAGTTGTTACTAAGAGTTTTTATGATTAGGGGCAAAGAGATCAAAATTGATCAAGGAAACACCATGTTTGCTCTCACAAAAAACTGCAGCCCACAGCTTTTGAGGGACCTGTGAAGCTGCCAACAAACTTTTATAAACATAAGCAGCTGTGGAAATAACTATCACCGTGGCTACCATTATGAGGGTAGTTTCAGGATCCACTCAGTCACCAGAGGTGCAGGCCATTGTTGAAAATAAGGTGAAATGCGTTTCTCCACTTTAGAACTAAAGTTTGCCTAAGAGCAGAAGGTACCATGCCCCTGCATCTCCATGTCACCTCAGATCATTTCTATTCTAGCCTTTTAGCTTCTTGAATAAATAAATAAACAGGTGCATAAATACGTAAATAATGTTTCATAGTTAAAGGAAATGAGTAGCTCGAGTTTGGAGTTTGGAAAAAGATATTTTAAATTAGGAATCTAGGCATCTCCATGGTAATCCATGCCAGCAAAATGGGTCAGAGATAGAATATATATATATATATTGCTGGGAAGTTAGAGAAGACAAGAAAAGCATCTGTGATGCTCCAAAAGGAAAGTGGGTATATATACCCACTTTCATATATATATATATACACACATACATACATACATAACTAAAAGCTTTAAAAAATTGAAAGCATCACATGAAATAACATGTTGTTTGAAGAAATACCAAAAGGAAAGGAGGGATACATTTGGCCAGTCAAATATGGTAGCCATTGACAGAAGAACATATGCAAGGACTTTTGATTCCATACAGTTTCCTCTGGTTGTCTCAATATTTTGCTTTATTTCTTGAGTTTTATCTAAGCTTCATTCAAGTCCTCCTTGCACTTAAAAAAGAGTCAAATTCCAGACTTTCTGGCAGCATGCTGTGTTCCAATCCTCACGTATGAACTCAGCCAGTGGAAAGAAATGTGCAAAGAAGCACTGGGAACGTGTATAGCTCCGTTCTTGAACAGATCAAGGAAGGTGAATGCATTGAAGCTGGAATAAAAGATGGATTTTCCCTCCTAGGCAGTAGGGAAAAAAAAGTAAAAATTCATGACCACAATAAAGGTCAAGTTAATTAACTATTACAAAGCACACCTCTCTCTGTGTGTCTAATCCCTTTATAAACAAAGCTAATTGGAAGATTGGTGAAGGTACCATAAAACTCAGGGTCTTTCAAGCCACAGGGTGGTTGTCCCTTATTGCAGCTTGGCCAAGTCTTTTTGTTTTCTGCTTGCCAGGTTTTCCTGATTCCTAATTTTTTCAAGGTCTCTGCACATTATTCCTCTCCCTCAGTACTTTCCCTTTCACACACAGCATTCATACTGCATTTAGAACAGGGGTGAAGAGAGAAGTTAAGATGGAAGGGAGAGCTGGGCTGTACTGAAGGATGTGATAGAGAAAAGTTGGTTCCATCCCCCTGAAAGGAAGGAGGCTTAAGTGACTGCCTTCAAAATCATGTAACCTTACATTCACTCAGGACCCCATGCTGAAGACAACCTGCCCTTGTCTCTGAGCTTTGTGGTCACCATCTAGAGATTCTTCATATTTCTGAACAAATATTTACACATTGAAATCTATAGACTATATAGTTGATCCTGAAAATCAATGAGAAAGGAGACCTAGGGAGAAGAGGAAAGATATGGGGATTGGGAGATTATGGAGAGGAACTCAAAGTGTGAGTTATCAGCTCACTAAGACTGAACACCCATAAGCAGCAAAGCAAAGCACAAGCAGGCAATGAATGTGAACTTGTTCTGTCCATCTGTCTAAGCTTCTGAGCCACCACCTTTCCCTTCATCCTCCAGCACACCAGCATCTTCCATTCCGCGTGTAATTAATTAGCCTCCAGCACAGCTGTATTTGGAGAGAGGATCTTTAAAAAGTGAATTTGAATGAGGACAGATAGTTGAGACTCCAGCCCAGTAGGCTGCTGTCCTGATAAGAAAAGGCAACAGGAAGGTTGACAGATTATAGCATCATTTGAAGACCCAGCAAGAAAGCAGCTAGCTGGAAGCCAGAAGGGTGCCCTGAGAGAAGCCCGGCCTGCCAACGCCTTGAACTTTGGATCTCCAGAACTGTGAGAAACACGTTTTTGGGGTAAAAGCTACATATATTGGTGCGTTTGGTACGGCAGCACAGTCTCTGTGTTTATTACTGTAACTTGTCATTTAACAAAACATTACATGAAACAAATAATGGTTCTGAACAGAGTTGATTTATGAAAACTACACTGAATACTTTGGGAAGGTAACAAGTTACTTAAAATTTTTATTTTCTATTATTCTGAACAAAACAACTCAAGATTTAGAAAAATCTAGAACTTCTGCCCTTGGATCATTCATTCTTAAGTATTTTAAGTTCTTACCCTGAAGATATTAAAGCTAAATTGAAAGATGATACAATACACTCTGTTAAAAGAATTTCAACCTTTGTAATCCAAGTGATTAACAAATGAATGAACACACTTATGCTAGTTAAAAATGATACCCATCTTTAGTTGCCATCTTTATTTATGGTCATATAAGAAGGCATTAGCTAAAAACCACTTAGAAGGAAGGTAAGATGCATTGAATTATCATTTGGTTAATGCCAAAGAAGTTTTCGGACACATACTGATGATGTTACCATTAGCACAGGAAAGAATGCGCAGAGCGTATGAGGCAGGTATGTTGCTGGAAATGGGAAAACAGAACCTCTGGTCATGTTATTTTTCCCTGTGAGATCTAAGGCAAAATCAGTAGGAAACAGGAGAGAAAGTATAGTTGAGATTTACACATTAAAAAAAAAGTGCATTGGTTGCATTGAAGAATAAGAATGTTAGTGTACTTGAGAGGTGACTAGGATAGACCTGCCACATGACTCCTTATTTGATATTTGTGATGACAAATTCCAAGTGTGTTCACTTAATATGGGAGTCTAATTTTCTTCAATAGAATTTATCTGCATAAAAGTCAACACACATTTAGAATTATGTTGAAGTAATTATGTTTGAATTTTGCCAGGTATGACATAAGGGGTCTGGAACACAGAAACCAAAATGTTTAGAAGGAGATTAATAATGATTCCTTGGATTTGGATGAGGAAAGAGGAAAGCTAGGCTGCAAATGGTGGAAATGATTCATGAAAACCACAATAAAATGGGAGCAGGAGCCAAGTAGAGGCAAGGTATTGCTGGAAGTAGACTTTTACAATAGAGCCATGCAGAAAAGTTTAAAGCTTTAAGTGGTTTAAGAAGTGACACTGCTTCGAGAAGTGACCATGAGTGTCTGGCTCAGGTGAGATGAAACATGACCATCTAGACTAAGAAACCAAGAAGTGAGATAGTGACTCTTCTTCAAGTAGAGAAGTTTTCCCAGCCATGATAGTAGAAGTAGGTAGTGCCACAGGAGAGAGACTCAGGTCATTGGTGACTGAAGAAAGTAAAGGGAGTTCTGTAGCTAACAGGAACATTTGGGGTGAGCAGTTCTCAGTGCTCTAGTGTTCCAGGTGATTCTGTTCTGAGCAGTTTTAATTGGCCAATGAGAAGGAAGCATGAAATCCCTGCAGGCCTGGGCAAGTGTGTCTTAGCACTGAGGATCAAGTCAGAAAGCAAGGATGGGCAGACTAATAGTCTGTATATTTCAGTGGGCTTCTGTGGTCCAAATGAGCAGTGGTTCTCAACCTTCCTAATGCTGCAATCCTTTGATACAGTTCCTTATGTTGTGGTGACCCCCAACTATAAAATAACTTTTGTGACTACTCCATAATTGTAGTTTTGCTACTATTATGAATTATAATTTAAATATCTGATATGCAAATGGTCTTAGGCGACCCCTGTGAAAGGATCATTTAACCCCCAAAGAGGTCACAACCCACATGTTGAGACAGAGAGAGAGAGAGAGAGAAAAAGAGAGAGATAGATAGAGATAGAGATAGAGAGAGAGAGAGAGTGAGAGAGAGAGAGAGAGAGAACATAGAGGTACCTTTGTGAATGCCAGAACCCATTCTATGGAAGCTAATTGGTCAATGAGTAGCAAACGCTCATTCATAATTCCCATCATCAAAATTTTAGCCTCAATAATGGCACAGGGCAGGATGTATGGTTCAGTCAGTAGAATGTATGCCTAGCATGCATGAAGCCCTGCATTCCATCTGCAGCACCAAATAAACTATATGTGATAGTGAGGTATACTCATAACCCCAACATTCCAGAAGGGGAGGCAGAAGGATCAGAAGTTCAAGGTTATCTTCAACTGTATATGGAACTTGAAGCTAATCTGAGATATGTGAGATCCTGTCTCAAAAATAAAAATGGTCTAAACCTTGTCTGAGGTACTAAATGGGTAGGAACACCAGACACAGGGAATTTCTTACACTGGACCTAGCTCTTGGCTTTTGTGTGCAAAGACTTTTTTCTACTCTGAGAATCTTCAGTGCCAAGTAGAGTCTGTATCAGCCCACATTCACAGAACAAGGGGGAAAAAAGACACAATCTTAAAGCAGAATGCTGTCACCAACTACGAAGTCTTCAATAAGAAACAGATTCCACAGTAAAAATTCATAAGTAACCACACATGACCTCAGCATCACACACAGTGACAAATGCTACCAGGGCAGATGACAATTCAGAGAAATGTTTATACTTACAAGTACACAAGGACAGTGTTGTTGAGGCGTCCCGGACTTTGGACAAGTAAGTCAGTAACTTACTTTGGAGCAACTGCCTGAGGGATTGACTTGGAACCATTTGAGGTAGCACAAAGTTGTATTGTCGAAGCTGGGCCCTCTGGCCAATACTGCTCAAACCGAGATAATACTTTGTCAGTCAAGTGTAAGAATGAAGTATCAGCCCAACTTTGTTCAGACAGAGGGCTACAAGGTTGTTATGTCTACTGTATTGTGGAATAGGTGCTTGGGATGTGCTTTTCCAGGACATGAACTACTAACCACTTTGGCCTATTTCTCAAAGGAGTTATCAAACCTCAGGGAACATGTAGACCAAACAACTGGCTAACTCCTCATTTTGATCACTGAAGTGTCCAAACGTAGTCCAAAGAGAGGTTCTGCTGTTGGCGTAGATTGAAAATATTAATATATTAATGTTCAACTTCCTGCTCTTCATTTTCTGTCTCCAATGAGTAGTTGTGTTAGAAATTTCTTTGAGCTAACCCCAGTTAATACATGCTTTGAAGCTGAAGTTGAGGTCAAACTATGTTCTATGGTTTGCAGCTTGTTCTTACTCTTAACATTTACCAGAGATTTTAGTCTTAGAAGTATCTCATTTCTGCTTAGTTTTTTTTTTTTTAACTCGATATAAGCTAGAGATGACTGGCAAGAAGGAACTTCAATAAACAAAATGTGTCCAGCAGATCCCTATTGAGAAGGTCTGTGTGACATTTTCTTGATTATTAATTGATCTGGAAGGGCTCAGTTCCCTGTGGATGGTGCCACCCTTAGCAAGATGCCCTTAGCTGTATAAGAAAGCAGATGGAGCAAGTTATGAGGAACAAGCCAGCTAACAACATTCTTCCATGGCTCCTGCTTCAGTTCCTGCCTTGAGTTCCTGCTCTGGCTTTCCTCAGTGATGTGGAAGTGTAAGCCAAGTAAACTCTTTTCTTCCCAAGTTGCTATTGGTCATGATGTTAATCACAGCAATAGAAAGCAAAGTACAACACTCCCCAAAGATGCCTTACATGGCTTTATAATAATTCCACCCTGTCTACCACGCATAATTTACTGACTACCAAATATCTGTGTCCATGTGGCATCTATCTTTGAAGTTTTACTAATGTAAAAATTAATAATGATAATCATTTTTATAAATATCTTACACACACACAAACACACACACACACACACACACACACACCATTGATTATTTCCTTAAGAAATACTATACTATACTATAGAAATGCAATTCTCAGGTCAAATTGATTTGCTGTGTGAAAATGCAGTGTCTTCCCTACCACTTCAGTAAGGTGAAGTGGGCTTGCTTTTTGTTACTTGACACATTTGCTTGTTTCTGTTTTCTATATCTTTTCTTTTTCTGGGTGACTGTAAGTGTTTCTGGGGTTCATCTAGATGTGTGCTTCCTTTTAATATTGCTGAGTAGTGAGTATGAGCACTGAGCTGGAATTACACTACTGACCAGTTCTGCACTATGTTTCTTTGATCTTGTGCTAGGAACCTGCACTTACCTTGAATGAGTTTTCATACCTATAAAGTCAATGCCATGATTTTGTAAGGTTGTGAGCACTAAGGAAACGAAGTGAGACTGATGTGAGGTGTTTCTATAAACGCCTGGCATAGTATATGCTCAGCAACTCCATATGTTTTATTTTCAGGTTAGTGTATAATGTGTTCTTTAATTTATGTTTTACATTTATTTGGGGTGGGTGGGCATATTCACGACATGGCATATGGATGTCAGAACACAACAGCTTGCAGGAATTGGTTCTCTCCTTCCACTATATATAGGTTCTGGGATTTGAACTCAGGTCTTCAAGTTTGGCTGCAAGTACCTTTTTGCACTGAGGCATCTTGCCCTCCAATATAATGCACTCTGTATTAATACTATCATACATTGTTTCCTTAAGCTTGTCTAATGCCTAACTTGCAAGACTTCCTTCTTCTCTCCCACTTGCTTTCTGTGAGGCTTAGCGCCCAGGGTGCTAGCTCATGCTAGGGATGTTTCAGAATTGCTATGCTTCTCAGGGTCCTGTTCCTCTTTTCCCAGTCTCTCTCCCTCGATCATCCTTTGATCTCTTCATAGTTCCCTCTTATTTTCGGAGAGGATTACAAGGATGTCCCTAACAACACTGATTCAAGTTTCTATGCCAACAAGCCTGATTGATCTTGAAGAATTTTTGTCTCCTTGTCATTCTTAATTGTATCATCCACCTCCTGTTTCCTCCAATATGTGTATGTTTCATTTTGTTTCCACCACAGCTTATCCTCCTGGTAAGTTTGCTTTCACTTCATGTAGACCACAGCATCTAATACCTAATAATGAATGATATTCTCGTATTTTCTTCAGACTTGGGTATAAAGTCATTTTCTGAAGTCCCTTCTTCTAGAACATCAGATTATTTTGTTTTTCGCCATTTTATATCATTTTTCTCTTCAGCATTGAGTTTTGGGTCTTGACATCCATGTTTAGGCAAGGGAAATCATTTGGAACCTGGCGTATATCTACAGACAGGTGTCACTGGCTTTCCTCGTCTCTGTCACCACTCTTTTGAATGATCTAATTTTGTTCCGAATTCCTCTGGTTATTATCACTAACCCAGCTCAGCTCACCATGTCAACAGCTGTGCATTTGACCTTTTCTTGTACATACATTGTCCAGTTCTTTGATATTCTGACCTGAGGCAGTATTTAAAAAACCACACCAACTACCATGTGTTGTTTCTAAGGGTTTCTGTCTTCGTAGGCACAATATTTTACAGGACATAGTTTGAGAAAATGAATCTCAGCCATCATATCCTGCTAATTTTGTGGGAATTATTGACCAGCAGAAAAGCGAGCAAAGAAGATTACCAAGTGATGGAGTCATGCACTAAGGTCCAATCGGGTGTCTCTGTGGTGGGGATTCTGGGTGCTTAAATGTGGGAAACCAGCTTTTCTGTCAACTCATTGTGGTTGCAAAACCTGTTTAAGAGACGACAAGTGGATCCAGGATTTCCGGATTGAGTTTCCATGGACCTGGGTACAGTGGGAAATGGTGAGAAGTCTTAAGAAGTACTTCTTCCAGTATGTGTTCACCGTGGGTAGCCTTTCAGGATTTGCTGTCTTCTTAGCTACTTCTGAGGTAGGGGCATAAGGCAGGGTGTATCAGGAACTCAGGACTGTACACTTTTTATGAGAATTGTATCTGCTTAAGTTCTAGACAAATTATTGTTTTAAAAGGCAAATCACCAAGTCACCAAAATAAAGCAGATTCCTTTGACAGGAAAGACAGTTCTTTCTTGTCTCATGATCACATTTCACTCCATCTTCCTTCCCCCGTTGTGCTATCTCTTTCCCATCAGACAACGAATTCCTTGTGGGTAGGATCCATGCCTGGATCATGTGCACACCCATTGACCTTCCTTGCTCACAACATTGTTCTGGAGCTCTCCAGATGAGCAAATAGCAAGAGTGAAAAAAACCTCCTTATGGCTTGCTGTTGTACCAGAACAAAGGAAAGCCAGGTGTCGTGTCCCCCAGTGCAGTTGCAAAAAATGTACATACTTTGAGCTCATACTTAAGGCAAGAGGCTTGGATTCCAAGATTTCTAAGCCTTTTCATGGCCTTCTCCCATCTCGGTAGCTAACAGACAAAGTGGCTCTAGTAGAGAGCACTGTTTCTACTTACTTATGGAACACACAGAGATTAATGGCTAACTCCAAAACAATGTAATAAACACAAACACTCACCTAATTCTAAGTATCAAGGAATCAAAAGTCATATGCAAGTGGTCCATCTAAAAGAGAACACACATATTTCTATGGAGTTTATCCATTGTTGAGAGACCCCTGACCCTGCATCCCCAAGTTCTCCTTAAAAACATAGTTAGGGAACCAGATGCCTGTCTAAACATATCTATTGTCTCCTCGCTTCCCACTAGGTTGGGACAGTTTCTTTTCTCTTCTTAGCAAGTGTTATTGGCTGCAAGAGACTGAGGTGCTACCCAAGGCATCTATATTTGTGGGTTGCCAAAAATAGCTTGCAATTTTTAAAGCATCCCTTCTTAGAAGTAAGTGTTGTTGCTAGAAGCAGTTTTGCCTATTTTTTTCTGATGCAATAATTTGCCCCATTTAATATTTAATAGATTGATGTCCTACTCACAAACAGATGAAGTAGAGGGAAGGAGTGATTGTCACTATTAGAGAAAGAAGTTTAGAATATAGGTGTTCTTTAAATTAGTTCTTTTAGTATACAAAGTAATCCCCCCCTCTCGTGTGTGTGTGTGTGTGTGTGTGTGTGTGTGTGTGTGTGTGTGTGTGTCCAGCAAGCCCCTGGGATCTCTTAGCTCCCACTTCCAGCACTGGGTTTGCAGGCATGCACCACCATGTCTGGCTTCTGCTTCTGGGAGCTGGGGATCTGAACTATGACCCTTATACTTACTCAGCAACCATCTATGTGACATCTTCCCAGGACAAGTCATGATTTTCTACTCAGCATTCACATACATACTTTCTTCTTATGCATCTGCCTTCTGTGCTCTTGTCCCTTGTCTCCCGCTTGGTGATTCTCCAACTCTTCTCACAATCTCCTCTTCTTTTGGCATGTCACAGGGATTCTGTTGCATTCCCTTGTCCCCTTACAGTCTCTTCTTCCCTCCTCATGGGCTCTTTTCTAGTTTCATGACCTACAGCCACCCCCATCCGACACACACATATATGCACCTAAACACAAATTCAAATCTCAAAAGAACAAACACAAATGGCTGATATCTTAAAAAATGTTCGGCACCCTTGAAAATCAGGGAAAGGCAAATTAAAACCACTCTGGGTTCTATCTGACCCCAGATAGAATACGTATCAGCAAGAAAACAAGTAACAAATGCTGCCAAGGGTATGGGGGCGGGGAGAAGGGAGCCATATTCAAGGAGGCTGAAAATGTGAACTGGTGCAGCCACTGTGGAGATCAGGATGGCAGTTTCTCAGAAGGCTGAAAATAGAACTACCAAATGCATGCTTGTTTCTAACTATGCTGTGTGTTTGAAAGGGAAGCAAAAGTGGTACGCTGCCCATTTGAAGCCAGAAAATCAAGACACACCAGGAGAAGTATATCTCATGAAGGGATTCAGAAAACAGGGCAATTAGGAGGATGGTTTTGACTTTACTCTCATTTAAAGGCCTTGTCTGGTCTCCATCTGTGTTCATAGGCACCACACCTGGAATGAGGGAAAGGACAGAGAGATTTTTCCCCAGAGCCTTCAGAAGTAGCATATCTTTGCTCCTGCCTTGATTTGGAGATTCTGTGCTCCAGAACTCTATGAGAATAAAAGGCTGAAGCCATCAACCTTTGGGAAATCTGCAGTGGAAGCTCAGGCAAGCACCTCAGCCTCAGTCACTATGCATCTGCATAAACTCAATAGTCTTCAAACCAGACCCCTGCTTCTACTTGTGCTTCCTGATGTATTTCTCCAAATACTTGAGTATCTTCCCAAAATAAAAGCATAAATAAAATCATATGCTACCTTGTTCAGATCCTCCAGGGCAGTGGTTCTCAACCTGTAGGTCACAACCCCTTTGGTGGTTGAATGGCCCTTTCATATGGGTCACCTGAGACCACCTGTTTATTAGATATTTACATTATGATTCATAACAGTAGCAAAATTACAGTTATGAAGTAGCAACAAAATACTTTTATGATTGGGGATCCCTACAACATGAGGAACTGTATTAAAGGGTCACAGCATTAGGAAGGTTGAGAATCACTGCTCCAGTGGTTTATATCACTCAGAGCACACCTAATTCTGTTAATAGTCTGTCTGTGAGGATCTACAGAATCTTATGTGCCCCAAATCCTTACCCATTTCCTCCCGACAACTTCTATCTTTTTCTCTGCTCCAGTGACCTCCCTTCTTCCTCCTTATTTCAGACACATGGATGCTTTGCCCAGGTCATTACCCTTGTTGGTTCTGAGTGCAGATGTGGTACTGTAGTATTTAGCCATCAGCACTCCTAAGACATGGAACAAATCAGAATAAGCACTGGGTCCTAGAGGCCTCCTGCGGTGTAAGAACTCCATCCTTTAGATGCCTGCAGTTGGAGAATGGGCTGTTTCAGACATGGGGACCCACACCTGTATGTTCACAGCTCATTTGGTGCCACAAAGCTTCCTGGATAAATCTCAGCTTCAGCTCAGCTGAATTTTCATCTCTCCTGCAAACTCAAAAGGGTTCTTCATCTCCTTTGGGTCTTTTTTAGATGCCACCTTCCCAGTGAGCCCTGTCCTACTGGCTATATTTAGCACTTTTATCTTCTATTTAATTCTCCTATTTCTGCATAGACATTATTGTCATCTGGATATATTTTCCTTATTTATTGCCCATCTTCTTCCATAGAATATAAGTTCCAGAGAAAGGTTTTTGTTCTTATATTCTTTTGTTTTGCTTAGTTGGTTTTGTTGTTGTTTTGTTGTTGTTGGGTTTTTTTTTTTTTTTTTTTTTTTGTCACTTTCTGTGATCCCAGCATTCAGCAGAATAGTGGGCTGGGATTTAACAAACACCCAGTGAACCTTGTTATACTAATGAATGTCTTCAGATAGTTCTGGCTGCATGCACATCTATGGAGTGCAGAAGCATTCTGAGGAGCAGACTGTGAGCCTGTCATTCATAGCATCCTCACCTAGAATAAGGAAGCCTGAGAAAGATCCTCCCTCCCACTCTGTCATTACCTCCACCTCCAGAGATCCAGCTGGGCAGGGGTATCCAGGAGGCCTTCTCTCCAGCAGCTCCCTTCTTTAGTATACTTGTGATTGAAATGAGTCTTGCTGCACAATCCCAGCATCCTCCTTCCTGACAAAGTAGTTTTACTTCGATTTTGTCAGATAATGTATCATTAACAATTTGTCTTGTTTTGACAGCATGGGGCTATAATTAGTTTCCATAGGAAAATGCACCAATTAACACAGCGTTTGCTTCTTGAATTGAATCTAAATGGGAATCAAAGGGAGCTAAGAAAATGCAAAAAGAAGCTGCATTAACATTAGCTCTTGCTAATCACCTGCCTGTGGATTAGGGGATGGTTGTGGATAGGTACTCTTACTTCATAGGAAGAGTTGTCCTTCCCCTGTCAACTCTAAAAAATATTATCAGTGTATATGTTCTCCATATGGTCACTCATACATAGCACTTAAGAATATGTCCTGACCTTTTGTTGTTTCCAGTGTGTTACTTAGATACATTTCAAAAGAATTTGGAATGCATTGACAACATTCCAACAGATAAACAGGAATGAAGTTAAGCATAAAAGACCACCCCAAAGAACAGTATATTACCATACATACTTTGTGCTTGAAGTAGAAAAATAAAAGACATTATACCTATATTTGCTTTACTTGCAAAAACAGAAATACTTGCAGGGTAATCAAGAATATAGACAATGCATTTTGTAGAGCAGCGGTTCTCAACCTGTAGGTTGCAACCCCTTTGAGGGTCAAATTAGTCTTTCACAGGGGCCACCTAAAACCATCTGCATATCCAATATTTACATTATTATTCATAAGAGTAGCAAAATTGCAGTTATGAAGTAGCAACAAAAATAATTTTATGGTTGGGGATCACCACAATATGAAGGACTGTATTAAAGGTCTCAGCATTAGGAAGGCTGGTGAAGAGACAAGAGAGAAAAGGAACGCTGAAAGGGAATGACTCTCTTAAAGTGCTGCTTTCTGATACAGCTGTGCCTTTGAAAGTGGATACTGCATCATTGAATCGATTCTGCTTCACAGAAGGACTGTGGCACTCTAAAGAAACAGGACTTCACACAGAGCTGGTGACACCAAACGCCAAGTAGCTATGCTTGACTGATCTCCAGAGGAGCAAGAGACTGGTATGCGTTCATCAGCCAACCTCAAATGGATGTCATGTGGTCTGTGGAGAAAATCCATCCTGGGCCCTGGACCTCATCTGCATGAGATACAGAATTGTTGGGGAATGCCAACTGCCACATTCTTCTTACAATAGCACTTTGGCAGCTCTGCTGTTCTCCAGAACCCCCCTGGCTCTTCTGTTAATTTCTTTCTTTGGGCTGTTGTTTGTGGAGATCATTTCTTTGTACCATTTTACAAGCAGCTAAGTATCATTGAGGACCTGGCCAGCCTTAGGGAGAAATGTGATAGGAAATAATGGCAGATTCTTATTTTGAAAGACCCTGGTTGAAGTTTCAGACTGAACAGTTATTTGACAAGTAACCATAGACAAGCTATGTCTGTCCTAATCATTGTATCCTCACCTGGAAATGCACCATAATCATCCTTACATATGAAGATTGTTGTAAGGCCTCTATAACTAAAATAGATAACACTATGCCTTCAACATGTGAGTGCCCAACAAATATGAATGGCTCATTCTTATTCTTATTGTGTGCATTCATGTCAAGTGCATCCAGAGGACCTTACCCACCTCTCCTCAATCGTCGCCTTACTCCTTGGCACAAAGCACATGTGAGCATTAAAGATACATTACTCTAGGTCCAGTAATTGCTTTGCCAAGGTGTTCTCATTAAAAATGAAAAATTACTTATGAACTATTGATCCCATAACTTAAGTTAGAGGTCTTTTCCAAAGATAATGCATTAAGAGAAGTTATTGAATGGAAAGGAAATGAGAGTGGTTGGAGAAACAGAAACTCTGGAACACAGGTATGTTCTCCCCAGCTACAACAAATCACGGAGCCAGAGGAAGCAGGGACATCTGCAAGCCATGGAGAACAGGCCAGCACCAGGCTCTAGGAGTAGTAGTGAAGAGGGGGGGCACTGTAAAGAGCCCAGGGGCCTGAAGGTGAGTCAACTCCATGAGCCTCACAGCACGTGCGTGTGCACGTGTACACACACACACACACACACACACACACACACACACACACACACAAACACACATGTACACACACATGCGCGCGCTATACTGCTATACTATGAAACAGCCAGTTGAGACTCTTGGTACCTGCTTTCTCTGCTATCAGAGTTTACGGGCTGGTGATTCATCACATTTGGCTTTTGGGGCCCTGCTACAGGAAGTAAGTGGGTGTCCCATGCATCAAAGTGCTCATATCCACTCTCATAAATCATTACAGGCCTGGAAAGGATATGACCAATTATTCTATGTGCTTTGAAGGATGGGTTGGAACTACAGGAGATTAAAGGCAGGAATATAGATTAGAAATGGATACCCTAGTCCAGGAATAAGGGAGGAGAGCCAGGCCTTTCCTCCACTGATGACACAAGTCTAAGGCCATGTTTCTGCACGGTCACCATGTTGGCATATTAATGATTCATTCTTACCAACATCTTGGGAATCTTTTACACATTATTCATCTTGGTTTCTAAATTGCTCCTTTTTTCCACTTTCAGGATTGATGAGCCAGCCATATCCGCTCCTTTCCCTTGAGTGTGCCCTTACAGTTACCTTAGACATGCAAGAGTCTGTCTTCCTGAGCCAGCAGGTGTCACTATTGATCAACTGGAAATAAAGATGGTAGCCTCACTAAGACAGGGATACATTACCTCTGATTAGGGAACAATTGAATTTGACATTTCAGGTGAAAGAGCCATTGCCTCTGGTCTACTGGCTTCCTGGTATACGGCTGAGTTCTCAGAAAAAAATGCACACTGCTTCACCTCTGTTTCCCTCTAGGTACAAGGAGAGTATCAGTGTTGGTAGAGCCAAGGAGAGCTAATGGTTCTCATGGGTCTACTTTCCAGGACCAATGATGAGAGTGAAAAACAATCTTACTTAATTTTATTTTAGGATGTCAGGAATTGAATCTGAGTCCTTGCACATGCTAAGCACTCATTCTCAACAATTACTCTATCAACTGAGCTATCTCCCTGGCCCATCGTATTCTTTAAAACCCTTATAGTTAAATATAGCTCACCTTGATTAACCATTAAGTTAGAGTTCAGAAAGCCCCAAATGACTTTCTTCCATTGGTATATGCCCTAGGCTTTATACTTGACTTTAGAGAACAGTATGCCTGAAATAATCATCTAAATAAACCATCATACTAAAATCAAAATGTAAAACTGGAGAGAGCTGACCTATATCTCTTCTTTGTCTGAGGTACTACTCTGTCTGCTAGTAAGAGACGATTGTGAAACAGGTCCTTGAGCACCCCTTTTCTTCCCAAATATATATACACACTAGGTATTTTTATCTGCCAACACCTTTACTTATCTGTGAGGCTTACCCAAGCCCCCTTGCCCTCTAGAGAATCAATTCTCTGCTGCAAGAGTTCTCTGTAATTCATATTTTCCTCTTTTTTATTATTATTTTTGGTGTAAATGACTGTCATTTTATTGCTTGACTGTTGAGCTATAAATATTTTTAAAAGATGAAGATACTAGGTTTCATTTCTCTCAGACTCTCTTTCACTGTGCTTTATGCTAGTAACTGGAACTTATCAGCCCACTTTTCTTAATAAACTGCCTAGAACTATGCCTGATGCAAACAAGTTATTCCCTAAATACTTAACTGTCAGGTATGTGAGTAAAACAAAAAGACCAGTCCTTTGCCCAATTAATGAGAAGCTTGTAGAACAACAGATAACATAAAACATGAATTCAATTAGTGTTTCTCACCATTCATTAAGATCTGTAGGAACAAGGGCTGGAGAGATGGTGGCTCTATGGTTAAGAGCACTGGCTACTCTTCCAGAGGACCTGGGTTTAATTCCAAGAACCCACATGGCAACTTACAACTGTCTGTAATTCCAGTTCCAGGAGATCCCACACCTTCGCACAGACAGACATGTAGACAAAACATCAATGTACATAAAATGAAAATAAATTAATATTTTTTAAAAGAGCTGCGTGAACAGCACATGGGAATCAGAATGTTTCTTGGAGTAGCTGCTCATAGAGATTAATGGAAAAATCAATGTTTTTAGCTTAGAAACATACATGTAGAAAACAGACAGGGAGAATGGAGCTACAGATCTTTGGGATAGCACTGAGGCATACGGACAAGAATGTCCCGAAAGTGTATTACATATACTGTTCAGTTGGATAGCATTCAATAGGTAAAAAATGCATGAGATAGCACTACAAATATTTTATACCTTAAACACATTATATATATTTTTTAAAGAACAAAGGTTTATTTGTTTACAGAAGCATATTCTACTAGACTGGTGAGTAGGTTGTTTAAATCTTCCGAACACAAAACTGAAGCAGTAAGTACTGTAAGACAGAGTCAACGGCTTATTTATACTGGGAGTGAAGGATAGAGGAGGAAAGGTCATGGGGAGGACTGGCCAAAACAAGAGAGCAAGAGAAAGCCACGTGGAACCCCTCCCCCTATCTTGTAACCAAATCAAAAGATATGCAATTTATAAAAACACTTTAAATTGTACATAAACCACACGAAATTGCTGAGTTTAGATCAGAAAAATAATGCTTAAAAAAACTAATGAATGGCATTTCATGTCTTCAGAAAACAAAATTTAATACTTAGAACAGAGTTCTTGGGACTTTTGGATTGTCCTGGTGCTTGCAACGACATTAAGATAATCTTAGACAGCTACCTGGGAAGATGGCAAGCCTTTTCGTTTAATCTGTGACTTCCAAACATTTCATAGGTAAGAAGTGATAAGCAAGAAAAAAAAAAAGACTTCAAGTTTACTTTAGGGAAAGAAGAAGAAGGGGAGAGAAATAAGCAGAAGAGAGAGAGAGGGAAGAGAAGAGGGAGGGGAAGGAGAGAGTAAGAAGAGAGGGGTGGGAGGAAGAAGAGAGAAGACGAAGAGATAATTGAATGAAAGTCGAGGACTTATACTTGGAAATGGGCATGAAGCAGGAAGCACAGAGTGGGCTTATTAAGCCGCCTGGCCTGGAGGCTGCCACCTGCAATCGGTGGCTGCCAGCTTTCTTCCTCTGTCCTTACATCCAGAGCTCAAGAGCTGTTGGTTTTTCTGGAAGGTGTCATCTGCTTGGCTAGGCTACAGTTACCTGTCTGTCCGCAGGCGCAAACCAGCGCAGTGAGATGAATAATTCCCGAGTGGGACCTGGAACTTCCTGAGTCTGCTCAGTTGATGACAGTACCTGAGATTTACCAAACCACCACAGCTGTGTGAATTAGTTAAACCCTCGTCAGAAACCCAAGTACTGCTCTGGAAGAGAGGAGACAATGCTGGCCATTTAGAAAACACGAAGATCACTTCAAAGAAAGAAGCACTGAAGATTTCAACAAAACAAAAGTGCCTAATGGAGAATGCCTAGTAACCAGGAGTCAGCGTCCTTCAGAGGACCATGCTGCTCAAATCAGCGTGAAAGGATCCTTGACTTTTACTCGCCTTTGTAAAGACCTCCTCAGCTTCTCAGCCCTCGAGTATTCAGATTCCATTAAGTGAGACATAAAGAACCTGCTCTGCAGTTATGTGTTCTGAACAGAAAGGAGGCGCTCTAAAAAAAGAAAGTCATTGAATGACGTGGGTTTGGAAATAATAACATGTAAATAGTGACAGTAGTCAGAGGACACAATGAAATCATAAACCTTGAGGAAAAATATATGGGATGCTGATCCAGAAAGAATTAACAGCTGCTGTGTGAAAACAGGTTTCAGTCCCCTAGTGAGGACACTTAAATGGAGATAGTTGGCTACAGACACATCATCAGCCCAAACACAAAGCTTATACTTCCACACTTATATAAAACACTTCCTTAAATCAAATTGGTGGCCACCCTATTTATAGATAGCTGAAGGAATGCTTGCTTCCAAGTTCCAGAATCAGAGTTGATTCTGAATCCTGCCTCAGATGCTCAGTCATTTTGAAGTATGAATGAGTCAGGCTGCAGTTGTTTTGTCTGTAACACGAGAATAACAGCATCATCTTCATGTAAATGAGAAGGCTAGAGAGATGTTTCAGCAGTTGAGAGAGCTTGCTGCTTCCACTGAGGCCTCGGGTTTGGTCCTCAGCACCCCTGTCAGGTGGCTCATTGTAACTCCAGCTCCAGGCAGACCCAATGCCTCTAGCCTCTGCAAATACCTCCATACATTTGTTTAAAAGTTAATCAAAGTACACTACAGAAAATATTTAGTGTTGCATTTATAAAATGCTCAATGAATGTTGACAGTTGGTAGATGGCATTGTTACTATCACCTGGTTGCTCCCCAATCCTGGATAAAAGCCTCTAGAGTACATTAAGATGCTCAAACTTTTCCCCTTGATAGTAGGTAGGTTCAGTACATAAACTTTGTCCTTCCTTCTTCCTCTTGTCTCTCTTCTTTCTTTCGTTTCTTCATCCCTTCTATTTTTCACTGACTCCATGGCCATACATTGAAAATCTAGCCGAGATCTACACCAGGTGGGATGCTAATCTAACAGGTGTTCCTCAGTAAGTCACAGGTCAGTAGCCAGCCGCGTAGATTAAAAAAATTGCAGAGCATTGTGACAATTGCAAGAATGGGTGCCCACGGTACAACAGTAGTGTGAAAGAAGCAAAACTCAAGAAGAAGGAGCAATGGGCAAGTGAGCCCGATGAGCCATTTCAACAGAGAAGACAACAGGTGTCTGTGATAGGCTGTATGGCACGCGTGGGAAACCACAGAGGTTTCATCAGCATATGACAGTGCACGGAGAAGTGCGCTAGGTCAAGAGGCTGAGACTGCAGAGCCTCAAGTAAGCTTGAAATTAAGAAAAAATGGTACACATTGCTAGGTGCTAGGTGCTGGAAGGAGTAGGGAGAAGCAGCACCTGGAGACAGGAAGAAAAGGAAGGTGATGCAAACATCCAAAGGAGTGAGTTAAGGTTACTGTATAAAAGAGATCCTGAGAAGCTGAGGGAGACATGGTTAGGAGACTCTGGAGATGTTCTCCTTTGAATGGAGGAGATCCCATTCAAATGGCCAGGTAATAAGAAAAAAATCTATCAGGTAAAAAAAAAAAGTAAATCTATGAGATATAGAGTTTCTTTCCTTAGTTAAATTAGTATCTTATTCATCGTATAATTTTTTTTTGCTTACTTTTTCTCCTGAACTTACTTTCTTCCTGGTTCTAGTGTGGCCTCTGTGTATATACTAAATCTTACACACACAGCAATTCAGATCTGAAGTAGAGAATAATTTAATTGGCATATCATTTAACTGGACAGAGTTGTATCCCACACTCATTCCTAAACCAGTTGCTTCCAAGGAGAACGGGAAAAAGTGTTACTTAGACTGTAATCCAGATTCACCTAATCTTTTACAAAGCACAAGACCACTTGGGCTGGGAACAAACACGGATTTTATTTTTTTCTTTTTGGAACGAAAGAAGAAAGACCAGAAAGCTGTGGAGTAGAGAGCATCACTGTTGTCTGTTCCTGAAGTCCAAGAGTCTTCAGCTGATCAAGTGCCGTTAGCACTGAGGATGTAAGAGATGACTCCCAGTGTTCCAGCTTAGGCCTTTCACAAACCGCTACCGTCATCTCCATAGACGCGTTCTAAGAGGTTTGGATTCAAAAGAAGGGCTCTATTGTACTGCACTCACATGCGCTGAAAGGATAAAGAGAAGCCTTGAAATGTGCGTTTATCTTAACTGCTCTGTGGAATTGAGTCTGTTTTGAATGAGAACTGAATATTCACTAAATTATTGCACTAGATTGAGCACATTTGGGAACAATATGTGCATATACAATGGTTTCATCTCAGTTGTCAATAAAGTAAACATAGCTATGGATGCCAGCATTAATGTGAACTAAAGTATTCAGCTTAGGGAGAACATTTTTTTTTCCCTCTTTTTAAAGGCAGAACAAATTTGTATTTTCATCTGTGTATGATCCTTCAATAAATGTTGGACATATTATTTTTTCCTTATATACTCAGTACAAATCCTTCAGCTTGAAAGAGTTTATTTAACATGACCTAAATACTCAGATTTCTATTTCCCAAACAATCAATCTTTTCTCTCAGATTCATCAGTTGCTAAAAACAGCGCCCTGCAAGCAAGGGCAGATTCGATCTGCTTCTATAGCAGAAAGCCGGCTTCTACAGATATGTTGCTATGCTACAAATGCATCATCCTCTGCTACATGCAGGCAGATGATGGCTGGAAATTAGCCTTCCTAATAGAAAGCATTAAACCTGAGAGTTCCGCACCATCAGGCCTTGTTTACGTTTTCTTCTCTTTCCTTTCAAACAAATGTGTTTTACTATCTTCCTTTTCCCCAATTTTCCCCAGAGAAAGTGCACTCCACGTCAATTAGACATTACGTGATAGGTTTTTCAAATCGTGAGCCTCTTTTATCCCGTGAATTTTCTGCCGCATATTAAATGTAGAAAATTAACACCAGTATTTTGTTAAATAAAAATTATCTCCAGCAACATGCTAATTTTAATTTGTGGTGCAAACAGTACATAGGACATTTTGGATGTTGATTCATGTCAGAGCTATCTCCAATTACTGTAAGTAGCTTAGAGACATTGACACTAATTGTACCATGAGAGTGTTAAAGCTTCCAGGGAACACGAAGCCCTGTAGGGTAAGATTTCACAACGACAGCCTGAAAGACTTAGTGACGTGTTCAGAATGGCTCTGAGGCAGCACAAAGGGACAGGTGTCCTCTACAAATATGACATAGTAAAAATTGTTCTTGTTTTATAGATTTCAAATTAATTAACTTCATAGAAAAATAATTTTATTAAAATTTATTAAATTTGGAATCTTTTTATCTGCAGACATAAAAACACTTTGTTCTCTAAACTGTTATCTTCCAACTATGTACCATGCAAGCTTTTATCCCAATAGTACATAAAACCATAAGAACTAGTGAATCACCCTCCTCAGTGGCGTTGTTGCTCACCTTCTCTCTCAGCTTCAGTCCATTGCATAAGTTGTTATTATGGAATTATACAGATCATACAACTCAACTACTACTACACATACACACACATATACACACACATGAGTATGTAAATAAACAAAGTATATAAGTAAATGTGTTTTCAAAATGGGTTACTAGTATCTGTTCCATAAGAAAAGTCTATAATTGATCAAGTTATAATTAATGTCACTGATAAAATACTTCTGAAGAATAACATGGTTTAAAACTTAGGATAATGTTTATAGTTTGGATAATAATTGACTACTAGTTGGAGATAATTGTTTTATGAGCTGAATAGATAAAGATTAACAGAGGAAATATATCCAAGTTAAACGTTCATTTAATGGAAGCTTTATATATAATGGATAGACAGAGTTTTTACTAAGACATATAGGGGAAATCACATTAAAATTCTAAGTATTATTAAAGTGATAGACAATCCCTAATACACTTTGTATGTGTGCTTGTTTATGTGCGGGTGCATGTGTTTTATCTACACACATGTGGAGGCCAGAAGTAGATGCTGAGTATCTCCTTTAATCTCTCTTCACCTTATTTTTTTTTTGAGACAGTTACTCACTGAACCTGGAGTTGTGGATCCTGCTAGAATGTCTGCCCAGGAAGCCCAGGGATCCTCCTGCCTCCACCTCCCCAGTACTAGGATTGTAGATGTCACACTCAGCTTTTCACATGGGCTCTGGGGTGTGCAAGTATTTTTCTGACAGCTGTTTTCCCGGTCTCTCAAATCTATTTCTTTTGTGTGGAGTTGTCCCAGTTTTATGGTCCCATAAGCAAATGGATAAATACTGTCCTTGAAAAGCGAAAGTAAACAAATGAACAACCTCACAGTTTCATATGTGGTCACGTGAAATAGCATTTGTTTGTTTTGTTTAGACAGGGTCTCTTTATGTAGCCCTGGCTGTCCTGAAGCTCACTCTGAAGACCAAACTCACAGTTCTTGCACGCTTTCATGGTAAACAAGCATGGGCTTCTACTATTAGGCCTACAACCTAGCATTTTATTTAATCTATATTTATACTATAGAAATCATATTAATCGTTTTGGAATTGTGGGGCGGTTGAATCAATGGAACGAAACATTAAGGTATTTTTAATATAAATGACATATTAATATTATTTATATAATACAAGTATTTTCCTTGTAGTGTTGTGATTAATGTAAAAAGAGCATAGAGAACCATAATAAGCATATGAAGGTTTGATTGGAATAAAATATAGAATGATTGATAAATGAAATGTCACCACTAATTCACTGATTAAGTTAATAGTAGGTGGAAGAGCCAGGTGTGTTAGACCAGCTGAAACTCACCATGATGATATTGAGACTAAAATTGTAATCTTCAGGCCCAGAGTATAATTCTTCTGTGAATTCCTTCATGATTGTAATCAGTGAGGCAAAACGATGTAGATGATGGGCTATTATTGAGGCTGTAGCTCCTGGATATCTGCACGCTGTTTGAATATTCATAGCTACAACCACTATGGTTTTATGGCTAACAGGTGAACAAGAATTAACAACTTGAAATCTGTCTGGCTTAAGCAAATAGAGCTCAATATGTATGCTTCATGAAGATAATTGTAAGAAATGTATGCCAATATTTTTGATGAAGGCTTTTAAATAGGAGCAATTCAGTTTTACTCCAAAATGCCTAGTTTTAGAAGAATTACTTCAAGAAATATTTATTTGACAACAGTTGGTATATTTACTTTAAATAATAGGAAGTGAAGGCTGTATAATGCTATTTTTAGTATAAAAGCTATCGTGCATACCAGTCTTAAGTAAACAATTGACCACAAAGGATTTATCCTTAATGTTCATGTAGTATAATTAAAAAGTTCAGTGGCCCTAAGTGTTTTTAGTATAAATCAATACTGCAAGTACTGGAAGAGGTCCAATGAGGTTATAAAATAAAATATATAGTACTGTGTCTGCTTGGGTAATAATTAGAGTCAGGATTAGTGTAGCTTAGGAAAGGATATAAATTAGGATTAGTTTGAGGCTATAAATGTTATGATGAAAGATATGTGAAGTAAAATTAGTATTCGATCCAAAGTTTCTTAAGATTCTTTACATAGGTGACAAGGACTTGTTGTTTATATTAGTGAAAGATGCCAGGCAATTGATTTAAGAAGGGAAACCAACCAGAAAAATCTGAGCTATTTCCATTATACTGATTAGGAACATACATAATTGCAAGGTTAATTATTAAGCACCGGGAAACAGAATCCACTCAGATTACAGAGTTCTTTGAGAAGTCACATCATATGGAATGTTGCTTCCATCATCCCTTTATTCTTGGGATCAGTTCTTCCATTTTTCTGGATTTCTTTGTTCCCTCTCCTCCTAAGGAGGAGCTAAGCTGTGGCCAGCAGCACAGCTCTGGGGAAGAAGAGGTTGGGTCCCAGTGGATCCAGGCTTGCCTTTGGTCAGAGTGCTGGGAGCCGCCGGGAAACATAATTCTTGGGAGACTGTTGTCATTGGAACATCTCAGTTTATTGAATCAAGGATGGTTACATTTATAAGAAAAAAGGCAGGGGAGGGTCATTGGCACCCAGGGTTGGGGCCATTGGTTAAGACAGGGACACTGGAGTAGCCCCATTTGCATGTTGGGGCTCATTGTCTAAGGGTCAAAGTCCTGTAAGAGCACCTTTTGCATAAAATGTGGCCTCATAGGAGAAAGAGGAAGATTCCTTATCAGAAAATGGGCTCAGCCCTAGGCCTTCCAGCTACAGTGGTCATACAACTACCAACCAGGCCACATTCCTTTGTCACTGACCTGATGTGAAGCAGGCAGCATTTAGAATTTAGCTGGGGAATTTAGTAAACGGGGAACAGCCGAACACCTTCCAATCTCAGGGTTAGAATTCTGTGGTTCTAAGCATGGTTCAACCCTTTCTTAGTTGTAGTACCACCCCACTCATTTTGATGTCTTGAACAGGTAAGAACCTTTTAAAATCACTCTATTTTCCAGGAGAAAATGACTCTGTTACTTTGGTACATGACTGATAGAAGAATTCTACAAGATCTGCAAATGTATATGTAGTTTGTTGTTCAGAAATATAAAATCGATATTCAAACCTTAGGCTCTGGAGTTATGCAACCCTACAATGAGCATGGCTTTCCTGCTTAGCATGTGCGTGATACAAGGCAGGCTTCATATGCATTATAATCCATTCTGTCATAGAGGAATGAGAGTTAAAACTTCTTGGTTGACACATAAAGATGGCTATATGATTGATGGTAGGTGCCAACAAAAACAATTAAATGATATAACCTATGTGGAAATTAAAAAGAAAATTATGAACGTAACATGCCAAGTGAGACAAGATGGTGACCTCCCAGCTAAAATACAGACTTCTTGGGTCTTCAAGTCCTCATGAAGACTTGAAAAATTGATAAATATCCGATCTCAGGTCCAGCCCACTCATCACAGTCATAAAAATTTGCAAAAGTTGAAGTTTATCCTTACTATCTTTATGAATCATTTTTTCATCTTTCCACTTAATTCTTCTGTCCTGGTTGTGCTCACACTGCTATTAGACCTTAAGAATATACACAAAAAACCCCTAGCATATCCAGAAGTGTTTATCATAATATTGAACAGGTCATCTCCCCTCTGGCGTTCCTATAGTCCATCTTTCCTAACATTACCTACATCACTGGTAGAGGAAAGAATTAATTAAGATAATACAGGGAAAACAGATGATGTGAATCTAGAGATATCCTCTCTAAACCATAACTATATTGTTTTCAAGTTACCCTTTTCCTTGAGTGGACACCACAGAGATTTATGGTCAGTTATCTTTTGTCAGACCACCTTTGGTTTTTATTGAGGAGGGCAACAGGAAATAGCACAGAAACAACAGTGGTTTTCATATCAGGAAGTATTATTTAAGAACATGTGAGATCCAAGTCAGCCTCATTTTCCTCAGAATGATCAGTTTCCTTGTTAAGAGATGATCAGAATGGAAGAGAGAAAAGAAACAGAAGGCAGAAAGGGGAAGGCACTCATTTGACATCTCTAGCTAGTTTGTCTGTTTGCTGGAAAATTCCTCTTTACTGTGTCAAGTCCTCATCAAGCAGTGTATAGTATTTGGCACCTAGTGTGTGTCTAGCAGCCTGCTAAATTCTCCGAAGAAATAAAAAGGAAGGACAAGCAAATTTTCCTTTCTCTTTGACCTATTTTTTTTTTGCATGCCTCAGAGCTCAGCAATCCATCTTGTTTTCTGTCTTTATTATCTACAGTCACATCTTTAGTGAGTTTCCCTAGTCTTGTAACTTTCATTACCAAATCCATGTGAATGTCTCCCAAATTATCTACAATTCCACCAACATCACTCTCCTAAGCCCTAGATGCACTAAGTCCGCCTGCCAACTAGATATTTTCATTAAGAGATCAAGTAAGAGATCAAACTGAGATAGGTTTTAGTCGTAACTAGACTACTAATGCCTCTTCTCTTCTCAGCCTATCACCTAAAACAAAATTCCACTTCATTAACCTTCTCTTCCTCTAAGCTAACAGTAACTTCCATTTCCTTAGACAGAAGAATGGTCCCTGATTTTGTCCTGTCCTTCAGCCACCCCAAATACTATTTTGTAAGTCGTTTGCCTGTGTGCACTACTGATGCGTATCCAAATGCTGGCCACTTTTTATTTTGCACACTGTATCCCTGATGTCTGAGCACTGACCAGCTGCACTTCTGAGTGCCTGTAGTCTTCTACTACAGCTACTTTCTTCCACCTTTATGATCTATCTGCAGTTAATCAGATGGATGCCCAAAGAACTTAAGTCAGTGGTCTTGCAATGCAGATGAGCCATTGTATTTCCTACCTGCTCCATTCCGTGGTGACTTCTCATGCAGACTGAAAGCCCTGCAGGGCAACACTGATTATACTTCTATATCACACCTCACTTGTCTCTGCTGTCTCCATTTTTTGCTCATGCTGAGGCACTGCACAGCTCTCTGTCCTCCTTGCTGTTTATCATATCAACAGGCACTGTCCTGCTGAAGCTCCAAAGTGTCCTCAAAGCTGACGAGTTATTCAATATACCATTAATATTTTCAATAAAATTTTCAATATGCCATTAATATAACCCGCTCACCACTGTGAAAAACAGTGGTTTAGTTCATATTCAGTAGAAGTTTAGCTTGTCCTAAAACACAAGCTGGAGACAACTGAGAGAAAATTCTAGCTTTTGTAGGGGCACACTATCTAATTACACAGCCCACGTTAGTCTTGAATTCTAAGCCTTCCAGTCTCAGCTTCTCTAGCACTGTGATTGCGGGCGTATGCTTCCACACCTGGCGTTAATGAACAGAAATTGGAGCACTCTTGCTTGAATCGCTGCTTCTTTTCTATGTTATTAGCTCATGGAGTCTGCTGAAATTTTCATTTCCAACTTCTCTTACATTACTTAATGTTTTAAGACATAATAACAAAAATCTTAATTTTAACTGGTTGGCTAAACACTCCACCACACATTTTTTTCTTCTTTAAAATTTAAAATATAATTACATCCTTCTTCTTTCCTCTCCCCCCTCTTATACCTCCTATGTCCAAAACCTCCCTCCCAAATTCTTGGCCTCCTCTTATTTAATCATTATTGTTACATATACATATAAATATAGCCTACTGAGTTCATTAAGTATTGCCTCCATGTAAATGTTTCTACAGTTAACCACTCTGTATTGAATCACCAATCAGGAGGTATATGGGGGAGTATGGAGGGGACTAATTCTCCCTTTCTTCATTTAGGAGCTAAGACCCATCCAGACTTCACCCATCTACTTGGGATATAAATTGATGCTGGACCTGTCAGGATCTTGCTTAAGCAGCCATGTTGCTGCTGTTTCATTGGTGTGGCTTCCTCATCACCTCTAGAAGGCTCAGTCTCACAGAAGACTTCTAGCAATACATCTATTCTTTGTAAAATGGCAGGTGAATCTGACTCAATATTTTAAGACATATCATCTTAAATAAGTGAAACAAAACAGACAAATATAATATTTTATTTCATTTGTAGATTTAAGGTTTTATATATGGCTGCATCAAACCATGCCTAAATACACAATGGAAGCCAAAAGGAAATTGGGGATGAAATTGGAGACTGGTAGGAAAGGGGGAAAAGGGGAGGCATGGAGATTGAACATGGGTGAAGTACATTATATATTTTAAAGAAATTGTATGAAACCCAGCATAATGTACAGTGAACACAGAATAACAAACATTTTTCTTAAAAGAAGGAAGCATATCCTTAAACATCAACAACAAATATCAAGGAACTTATTTTTCTTGTTCTTTCATTCCCAATTGCTTCTGCAAATATAAAGGATGGCTTGTGTTTTCACTTAATTCTATCCTCCCAAAACTCTTTTCCACCTTGCTATCTTCACTCTGTCAGCTGCTTCAATCATTTCTAATTTTTATTATATGAAGATCTTTAGCACCTCTGAATTCCACACTTCTGTTTCTGCCATGCCAATTATTTGACATCTGAAATAAAAAGGAAACAGTTGGTCCTAACCCAGCAAATAAGAACTTCACCCCGAGAGAAGGAACATCGTAAATGTCTAAATTCATGAATGTTTCTTTTATTCCTCTTGGCTGAGTAGCAAGTTATGTGGACAGAGGAATTTCTATGGATTCCAAAGGTCCAGAATTGGTTCTTACAAGCTGAGGAGACAGCTAAAGTAAGAAAAAAAAATGTAAACCCAAATGTGAATGATTGTGTAAGTTACCCAACAAGGACAACACATTAGGCTTGGGGAACAGGTGAAAATAGGTTGGATAAACGAAATAGATCGAAATTATTGGAACTTCTAGTAGGAAGTGCTGAAGATTTCTGAGTCATGCTCCATCTTGGCATCATCATGAAGCAGTGCTACAGTGACCTGACCATTTGTGGGACACATTTCATTCTCCACACCTGTTCCTTTCCCATACCGGTTCATGGAGACATCAGTAAACTGACTTTGGTAAATGGCGACTTCAGCCTTGAGCCACCTATGCCCAAAGCCTTGACATTATTATTAAATATCCTCTTCCTTTTGCAAGTCTTGCTAAATTTTGAGACAATCCTGACTTCTTTTCCATGGAGATATACCTAGAATCCAGTCCTTTCTTACAATGTCTCCTCAACTCCCACATGATCCAACTAGTCATGCCTCTGCTGGCTTTCTAAGTGGTCCTTCCAGGACTCCTTTGTGCTTCTTTCTCCTGCCCTCCTCTTCCTCTCTGGCAGCCTCCACAGCCTCCTCATAATTCTTTGACTATGTTGAGCATGTATGTATCATAGGGGCTTTGAGCATGCTGTTCTCTTAGTCTAAAGAGTTCTTCCTCTGTTTAACACGTGGCTCAGTTTCTCACTTCCTACTCTCCATCCAAATGCCTCCATTTCAAGGTCTTCCCTGACTGTTCTCCATACAATAGCCAGGCTCTGTTTGGGCCATCACACCCATTCCCCTTGCTGTTTTATTTTTTTCCATGACATATCCCACCATCTTGCACATTGCAGGTTTACTACTATGTGGGTTCTCTCTCTCTCTCTCTCTCTCTCTCTGCTTTGAAATTTTCAGACATGTATGCAATGTCTTGATCATATCTACCTCTCAATCCCCACTTCAGTTTCCCTCAGGTCCTCCCATCACATCTCTCTCAAAACTTCACTGGCAACGTCCCTCTATTTCTTTTTCTGTCTTTCTTTCTCTCTCTTTCTCTCCCTCCCTTCCTTCCTTTCCCTCCTCTCTCTCTTTCTGTCTCTCTCTCTTTCACTTTAATCCACTGATTTAAATTAGTGCTAGATTTTCTTTCTGTTCCTCCAGATTCACTCTTCGTTCTTCTCCACATTCTTCCATGTTCTGGGAAGTTCCCTGGTATGAACTGTGCCACATGGACAGTCCAGCTTTTGAGTTCTCAGGACAAAGCTGACTTCATCCAGTGACTGATACTGGCAGGAGAGGAGAACACGGGAAGAGTGCAAAGTCGAAGTGCTGACTCCCCAGATGCCTTTGTGCCTTGACATGGACTGTTTCTTTTCCCATGACCACAGCTCCTCTTGGATAACACAGTTCCACAGCCCTTCCTCACTGGATTGCAAGGGATAGTTTCTTCCCCAAATCTTTGAAGTCCAGATTGGTAACAGTTCTCCAGTATGGCTAGATCTGGGATACTTCAGTATAACCTGTCAATTTTCTTTAATTCCATGTAACACATTAATAATTCTTTGACATATCACTCAAATCAGTTACTCTGCCAGACTGAGTGACATGTTTCCTTTTTTTTTTTTTCTTTTTTTTTTTTTTTTTCAAGACAGGGTTTTTCTGTTGTAACCCTGGCTGGCCTGGAACTCTGTAGACCAGGCTGGCCTTGAACTCACAGAGATCTGCCTGCCTCTGCCTCCTGAGTGTTGGGATTAAAAGTGTGTGTCACCTCTTCCAGGCACTACTTGTTTCCTACAAAGACAACTATTTATTCTTTTTCTGTCTTTTATTTTGCATATGAACACACCCATTCACACCACTTCCCAACACACACAGATAATCCCTCAAGGGATTGTGACTGGAATAATACTATTATGTAGTAGACACTTGATAAATCTGTTGATGAATGAGTGACTAACTAATGAGCAAATGTACTCTTCTTTACCTTTGCAAAGACTTCATGAAATAGGAATCATCTCCACTTTACAGATGAGGATACAGAGGCTCAAAGAGAAGTAATGCAGGCAATATGGTGCAGCTGGTCCAAGACAGAGCCAGCTGGAATCACTGAGCAACGTTTGCATTTCTGCTATACATTAGGGCTTCCTTATACTACACAATAGCTTTCATATTTCTAATAAGTGCAAGGTTGTTAATTTTTATTTTCCTTGTTTTATGGTATTGCATTATGTCACACAGTTTATGAACTCTTTAGCTGCCACAACAGTTAAAGGCACCTACAGGAAAAGAAACTAGCTTAGCTTTTAACAAACAGTAGATGGGCTTAATGACCTACCAGCTAGTTAAAAAAAAATTAAACTCAGAATACATACCAAAGCAAAGTCACTAGTGAGGGTTCTCACCTGATAAGGCTCTTTCTAAAGCAGGCTTCTAGAACCACTTTGACGAAATCAAACTAAGTAAGACACCAGTCAGAACAGAAAGGTGGCAGAGGTATGGAGTCTGCTCTCAGGAAGTGCTCCTGACCCCAGAGGAGCTGCTGATGTAAGTCAGAGAGGGTTCCAGTTCCCAGGCTGAAAGCCTGGACTCCAGCCCTGTCTGATGGCAGACTAACTGCCTCCAGGGACCCAACTGTGATCTGGGTTTTTCTGAAAATCAGACATTCCACCTCTGTATCCTTCCGAGTTACAAGAACATTTCTCTTCCTGTTACATCCTCCTCCATAACAGCCAGGCCTTGAAGCTACCAGAGGTGCAAAGAGGATGCTCAAGGGGCCAATATTGCTGAAGGAAGGTGATGGAAGACATCCTGAAGAGAATAAAGCAAACAGGCATACTACACATAGACTTCCCAAGTAAAAACAAGGAAAAGATCCTAGAGCAAGGAATAGTTTTTTAATTATTCTTTTTTGTTTTATTTTTATTTTTCAGGTTCAGATTGTTGTTCTGAGACTTAAGAGTTTAAACCTACTGGAAAGTGATCAGCTTCTTTCTCTCAAGTGTCATTTGGGAAATGAAAAAGTCATATCCCTATATCTTCTCCAACATAAAAAGAGCTACAGAGGCAGCTGCCAGTGAGTCAGCAAGTGCTGATGGAGCACACATTGTGCCCAGGGCAGTGGGCACTGTGGAGGGGAACAGTGCTGGGCTAGTCATGCATGGACCCTACCTGGGCAGGAAACAGACTTATACTCTTCTGTTGAAAACAAAAACTAAGCAATTCAATTAGTTACTTCTGGGTATCTGAAGGACTCTGAAGGAGACATGAAGTGATTTCCCAGGTTATTTGAGCTCATCTGACAGGCAGCGTCAGGAAATATCTCTGAGTGGAAAGAATCTGGAAAGATGAGAAGATGTTGAAGGTGATGATTTATGCCTGGTGCATTTCTAATCATAAAAGAGGAAATGATAGAGCACCTGGCAGATGCTGGCATATATATATATATATATATATATATATATATATATATATATATATATATATAATAATCCATCCCCCAAAATTTGTAGCCTAAGAGTATTTTTTTCATAACTCCTTAAGCTGGATGGAGTCCACTATGGAGTATACTACCTGGCATACCATTGACAGGATATAGTCATCTAGGGGCTCAAATGGAGGGAAAGATGGCTGATTGGCATGTCTGGGAGGCTTGGGCTCATTGAGGAGAAATGGCACTCTTTTCTTTCTGTGTATTTCAGGGATGTGCTCTTCCATTTGACCCCTCTGTGTGGCTTCTCCAGCAAGGTCACTGGGATTTTTGCACTACAGTGAAGGTTTCCATGAAGTATAGAAGTATAAGCAGCCATGCCTCTATAAAGCTTAGGCAGGATCTATGCAGTCACCACTGCTACACTACCAGCCTCCTGCTGGTCCAGGTGAGTCCCAGGGTGGGGGCTCACCATGGGAGAGGACAATCAGGAGATGGAGTTCACTGGATGTCTCTTGTAGAGATTAGACATCCCTCTAGTGCTTAACAAGAAGAATCAGACAATCACAGGGGAGTGGGGGCATTAGTAGTATATATCCCATAGGATTCTGATTGATTGGTAAAAGCATGTGTAAATTTTGTCGAAGGAACTGGATTCAATACAGCTAAGAGAGACAAGGCGTTACAGAGAATGAGACAGGTACACTGGAAACAGGCTGAGCCTAGAGGCCAGCTGTCACTAAGCTTTTCAGTTATGTAAGCCAATCAATTCTCCCTTTCCCTTTGCTTGTTTGAGCTGATTTTCTTTTTTTTTTAAATCTTTGAATCAAGAGGCCTGACTAATAACGGGGAGGTGGCAAATCACACTACCCAGGAGAGGGAGGCTCGAGGGTGACCTCACTATTGAATGCAAAGCCTCTTGGAAACAACCTGTTCTGTACCAATGCTGAGAGTTATGATTATACCTGATGTGCAGACTGAACACTCACTCTGAGTATGGGCCTGCTCATGACATCAGAAAGAGAAAGGTCTGTGGGTGGATGTTCCTGAGAGCTGCAGAGTGCCCTTTCCACATACATAATTAACACTGACAGCCAACCATCGCTCAGTCCTCCTCCAATAATTGGTCAAACATTTTAAAGATCTCTAAAATGTAAAATTTCATGTGTCGGCTTCCACTAGACACAATTCCAGCTTTCTAAATCCTGCATTAAGACTGCCTTTAGGGGTCCCATGTTATTAGTTTGGCTCACAGATTCAATAAGATATTTCATGTAGGGTCTTTGAAACAAACAGTGCCTGCTTAGAACCTATTAAAACCCCAATATGTATTAATTTTTACTTTTGTTATTGTGAAGTTAGCCTTGTCTTATTTCTAGAATTCCAAAGTATATTAATAAATGTGATCAAAGAAAAAAATGTTGCCAGGGTCTTGCCAGAGATAAAAAATGATAGGAAGGAAGAGCTAGATCAAATGGAAAGGGTTTATGTGAGACCCCTTTTTTTTAACTAAACTATAACCCAAAGACAATCAGAGTCTTAGTCATTGAGTCTTTGATGGTCACAGAATATGGGGATCTATACACATTCCTTCCTTAACTACTATGTTAAATCTCCAGGGATCAGGTAGGGCTCTCGGACTCTAAGAATGCCATAAGGTCTGCCAGATCTCCCCATTCTCCTCTCATTTCTTACTTCATGTTCCTTGGGTGTACAATGTGCCATGCCGCCTCCCACTTTGTGACCTTCACGGGTGTCATCATCTGCACGGATTCACAGCACCTTTACCACACCCACAGCTCAGCTCGGGCTTCATTTCAGCATCCATGAAGACTTCCTTGGCCAGTAGTCTATGCCTCCTTGTGTTTTCTGTTGCTAGCCTATCACTCACTCCAGTCCTTTCCTTCAGGGCTCTGTTAGTATGCTTGTCTGTTTCAATAATAACATACCTCTTCTCAGGAATGGAAGTGTTATGTCAGCAGAACCCAAGGGATTTGGTTTCCTATTCTTATTTTTCTGAAGGACCCCATAACAGGGCCTGGACACAGTGTGTGCTCAGATAATATGGGGTGGGTAATGGAACATTAGATGGTATTTATGAACATTAGGGACTAAATTCACCCTTTTCTTCAAACAGCCAGGTTGTCTTAGAGAATTCAAGTTTTTAGAAAAGTGTGAATCATTTAAGATACTAAAGGGGAGTGATTTATTATTCTTTGTCTAACTCATAAATCAATTGTCTTCTAAGGACCAATTTTTGCTGAAAACAATTCTTTCCTTAAAAGATGTCTACCTCTAGAGGGGTATATGTCATTTTCAAGAGGGGTGAGTAGAAACAGAGGCTGGTACTTTCCCTCCACACACTCCACACAGCCTGAGCCTCCTTTCTAAAGAGGAATCATTTAAGGAACCATAGACACTCATCTAAGTATGCCAACTAAGTAACTGGCTACTGCTGTGCAGTTGTTTATTTTTACGTAGCGCTCCACTTCAAGTAGAAGGAGTAGATAACAATGGTTGACAGAATGGTTCAAATTCCACAATGTGCATCCTTAGATAAATGGACTTACCCTCCATTTTCTTAACTACAAAGGGGGGTAATTACTTCCTTGAGCTGTTGAGCAGATCAAGTCAGATCTATCTAGGAAACATTCAGTGTCAGCCACTGTCAGTAAAGACACAGTTATATTCCTTTTTTTTCTTCAGTGGATCTCTTTACTATACTGACCAAAAAGTAGGGGTGATTTGTGAAAAAGAGAATTAATTGATTTCCTTATAAGCTGAAAAATACTCCCTTCCCATACATCAAGAAGCTTCTCTGCATATAAGCTGGGCTTGGTATTAGCTGCACTAGCCAGTGGCCTTCTGACTCCCATACCCTGATATTCTGAGCCCTTCTAATAGTTCATAACTACACATTCCTTCCTTTGTGTGCCTAATAGAAACCTTCTGTTCTGATGATGCAAATCATACTGTTTCACAAAAGAGCATTGCTTATTTCTCTATTGGGTATCCATGTTGTGGAGAATGCCCAGCTACAGTCAGGGATTTAAGTCCACCATTTAGTATTCATGTGAACCTGGTGTGTTACTATGTCTCTCTCACCAGAGTCCCACAGGCAATACAAAATGACTTCTACTGGTCAGAAAATGTGAAAAAGGATAATGTAGATACAGTATCTGATGAGTTTGTCTGGAATCAGGTGCTATTGGTGAGACCCTTAATTTTTTCTCCACCTGACAATGGCTCAGGTGCTCAGGTTCTTCACATTCCTTCCATACACCTAGCCATCTACCCTCCAGTCAAACAAAGAAGTCACTGCTTCATATCCACTGAGGGCTATGGGCCATGGACCAGCTGGAAACAAGGAGAGCAAAGAAAGGCATAGTTTACCAGAGACTAGTTAAGGAAACAGCTGATCACATGCAGAGATACTGTGGAACTTAGGATGTACTGATAACAATTCCATAGAGAATTTAGGATGAAGGTGACAGGACTTGGCTGCTGAGCATAGATATGAAAGATAAAATAGAAAGAAAGAGGGTGATAAAAGCTCAGCCTTGACAAATGGGTGGCAGGTGGCAGTATGGGAATGCAACTTAGCAAAAATACAAACCTTTTTCTAAAGAAGAAAGAGTATTTCTACCCATTAATTGCCACATTATAAGCTATCTTGGGAGGAATCTGGGTTCTCACTAAATAGAAATAAGGTAACTGGAGGTTTTATTTATCAATTTGTATGCTCCAAGAAAATCAAGATGGACCATTTATAAAGACCACCTAGAGAAGTCCAAAATTTTGGGAATTAGGCCATATACTTTAATAGACTCAGACATAAATTCCATTACATATTTGAAACACATTATGACTGATCTGAAAAGATGGTTTCTCTCAATTGGGTGGTTTTCTTTAGCTTTAAGTAGAAACACTGTGTTATTAGCAGCAACTTAGCTGTGTGTGTGTGTGTGTGTGTGTGTGTGTGTGTGTGTGTGTGTAATTAAACAGAAGTATTCTCCTGTAACCACAACTTAGATTGCAGGGGTCCAGTAACAAAATGTACTGATAACAATTTCAGTGAGAACTCTGTGTGGGCCACACAGTAAAACGCTTCACTGAACATCAAAAGACTTTTAAACAGGCAAGAAATATCTGGTATGAAAAGTAGACACTGGTGATCTCAAAGTCACAAATCAAAGAAAAATAGATTGTTCCAAGGATGAGATTCTGAATTCAGTAATCTGAACTTCATTGTAATGCCACCACGATGATGTGATAAATACACTTTGCAGGAGATGCTTAATTTTGTTCCTTAATATGTGACCTGTGCCTCTGCATCAACAAAGCTGACAACTGTGTTCATCACCATAGAGATACCCATAGAAGTACTATAAGGGGAAGTATGATGTACAGCAACAAACCAAGCAGAAGATACCCTTGCTGTCATGGAACTGTCATTCTAATAAGGAGTGGAAATCAATGAGGTGAGCACACAATAATTAAATAAGCACCATTGTTCATTAGAAATAAAGCAGAAAAGAGGAATCCTGAGTGCCAAGGGCATCAGGTAAGTGCTGCAGTTACAATATTACTTGACATAGACTTCACTGAGAAGGAATCGTCCAAACACAGATAATGGCAGAGATTTAAACATCAGGAAAAGCATTTCAGGGCATGGGGGCAGTCCTTACACAAGATCAGTGTGAGGGAAAGACATTAAATAAACATCAACAGGAGGTCTCCTGTTGAGGTCTGGAAAATAATAGAGGGCTCAAGGCAGATCACGCAGGTCATTTTCATTTGCCTTCCTAGGTACATAAAGTCAGTCGTGGATTTCAAACAAAAAGACATAGTTCTGGCATGTTTTAAAAGATAACTATAGTTTCTGTGTTACTAATAGTTGGTGAAGGGCAACATGGCAGCAGGAATGCCAGTGCAGAGGTCACTGCAATTATCCAGTAAGCCAACTGATGGCGATTGAGCCAGAATAGCGGATGGATGACTACAATGTGGGATTTCTGGGGTAGTTTGGAAATACTGGCAAGGCAATTTGATGGTGGATTAGTATGGATGGTTGGAGGAAAAAGAAGGAGGGGGGACTCGATGGTATTAATATTAATTCCATGGTGTTATCCTGACATGTTGGATTGAGACACCCTCAAGTAAAGCATGAAAATTTGTGAGTAGAAGAGATTTGATTCATGTCAGTAGTTTGGATTTGAACCAGGTAAAGCCTCAAATATCTATTAGAACTGTGCTATGGGTGTTGATTTGTTTCTGTTTTATGAGACAAGATCTCAAGTGGCCCAGGCTGGCCTCAAACTGACCATGTAACTGAATATGACCTTGAATATCTGCTGCTGCTGTCCCCACCTCCACAGTGCTGGTAGGATAGTCATGCACCACCATGCCTGATTTTGTCAAGTATTGGTGATCTTAAGCCTGGCTCTACACATGCTGGGGTAGTGTTCTGTCAGCCCTCTGCTAGGTTTTCATTGCTTACCCAATGACCCATTCAAATTTAAATCTTTGTTCATTGTGAAGTTGTGTTGAGAGTTGGTAGAATCAAGGGGAAGTGAGGCTTATAGAAGGTTCTTGGGTTACTGGGGGTGTGAAGTACTTCTGATGTGAATCCTTGGTGGTTTTCCTATGAGGATTGTTATAAAACTCCAAGATTTGCACCCACTCTAGCTCTCATTGCTTCTATTTGGAGATGTAAGAAAAACACTTACTTGCTTGCTCCCCAAAAGTTCCCACAATTTCTATGGTTACCCAACATGATGGGCTCACAGATTAGCCTTCATTATAGAGTTGTGCCATGCCATTTTGACTTTGAGCCTCCAAAACTATAAGGTAAATAACCACCTTCTAAAGTTAGCTACCTTAAGTATGCTATTGTAGTAATGCAAAGATGACTAATACAACTTCCAATGGAGATGTGGAGTGGGGAATTGGATACGTGGATCAGTGGATTCAAGAAAGAGGTTGAGTAAAGGCTTAAATCTTAGTATTTTTGGCATAAAGCTGACACTGAAGGCTGTGAATTGAGAGAACTGATAGTGAGTGGAGAGAGAAATGGACAAAGGGCCTACATCTACATCAGAGATTCACGTGTGTCGGTTACCTGCGGCTGCTTCAACAAATCACCATGAACTTCCATGACTGACATAACATGAGAGCTGCAGAGTGCTGGGTGTCAGCACTCTGGTCTGCATGAGCCAAAATCAGAGTGCGGACAGCACTGTCCTCCCCTCTGGAGGTGCCAAGGGAAATGGTTTTGCTTTGTTTGTTTGTTTGTTTGTTTGTTGTTCTCTGATTCTTCTTGATCCTTGCATGTCTTGGTTTGCTGTCTCCTCCTCCTTTGAAAACAGCAATAGTCAATCAAGCTGATTGCAGGCCTCATCCCACCCAGACTCTTTTTCTTCCCTTTGCACTTTTGAGATCACTGTGCTTGTATCAATCCCGTCTTTATACACCAGGATTCAGGAGATGGGATGTAATCACATAAGCCAAGTTCTTGTTTCCATGTAAAACATATTCATAGATTCCAGATACTAGTTTGTGTACACTACGTTTTTTTTTTTTTTAGAGGGAAGACAGTCTACTCAGAATATTATAGAAGGCCATTAATAACGCAGAGTTGTGAGTTCCATTCAGACCTGCTCTCTGAATATTCAAGTTTAGGAACCTTCTGTAAACAAGTTCCAAGGTGACTTAATGTACCATGTTGGCTTAGTGATGGAACAAGTACTGATGAAAAGGGATGAGAGTGAGCATCTGCTCCTACCTCGTCAAGATCTCTAGGTGACATTGTGTGGAGTCATCAAGGTCACCCTCTCAGGGTCACAACTCCTCACCATCCATGTTACATGGCCATTTGAGGAGTTCCCATCCAGGCAGCCAGGTTACAGTTCAGCATTGTTAATCAATTGGACCAATCTGAGCTGTGGCAGATGCTCACTGACTCTTCCTCAGAGCAACCCAATATCAGAAGCTTCTTGAGACTTTGTCAAGGTTTGTACACAAATGGGGTCATGCTGTCTTGAATAGAAGTGGTATTCTGATGCGGACTATCGCTTACAGGCCAGGGACTACAGGATTCAGGTATTTCTGTTCACTTGAGAATAGTTACTAAGCCATGTGAGATGATTTTAAAATAAGAAAATACCATGAAAAATAAAACTGTTCCAAATGGTCAGCCATGAAAACATGTACAAGTAACATTATAGGGACTGAACAGGTTGCATTTATACATTTAGAAGTGTGTGTGCGTGCGTGTGTGTGTGTGTATGTGTGTGTGTGTGGTGTGTGTGTGTGTGTGTGTGTGTGTGTGTGTGTAACAAAAAATAAAGAAAAAGAGGCCATGAATTTGTAAGAAAGCAAGAAGGGGTGCGTTGGGAGAGTTCGGAGGAAGAAAGATGAAGAGTGAAGGGGGAAATGAGTTAATTGTATTTTCATCTCAAAAACATGAAATTATTTAAATTAAAACAAGCTGTTCACCCAGAACAGACTCATGTAAGGAAAGAATGGCTAACTCTCCAAACTTCTGAGTTTTCCTCTCCATTTAGTTTCAAGGACTTGAATTTGGATGCCTCCACTTAAACTCCATTTCCTCACATGAATTGGAGCTGCCAAATGTGTTTTTTAATGTCATTTGTATAAAATATGATAATCACATCTTCATGCAAAAAAAAATCCAATTCAAAAACGTAAAGAACAAAACATGGAGGTTCCTCTCCTTCTCCAGAAGTAGTTAATTACCTCAGAGGTTGGAGCTCTACCTTTGTGTGCATGTACTCACGTAAGAGTAGATGTGAATACATTTATCTCTTGAGGTGAGTGAAGAACCAGCCTGCCTCCATCTTAGGCTTAAAAGCCATCTTATAGTGAAGACAAACTAGGTTCGTTCCTGTTTATGATTAAACCTGTTTCTCAAAGATTGGACTATACCCTTCCTGTAACCTTAACTACAAATGGTTCTGTATTGCCTGTTCCAGGAATGGCAATCATGTCTTTGTTTCAAAAAGTTGTTTACAACCATCTTGAAACCCTACCTTTGTTTTAGAAAGGTTGTTATGACTACCTTATTTATGATTACCTGGTTTTTTCTTTTTTCTTTCTTTTTTTTTTTTTTTGACCATCTTTTTATGTTCTGCTCCTATAAACTTGAGTGTCAAATTCCCCATTTGGAAACCCCCTGCCCCTGAGCTATAAAAATCATATCTTCTTCCTATGCAAGCTGGCTTCTTGAACCCCACTTTTAAGGAGAGGCAGCCCATATACATGAATAAAAAAACTTGCTTTAATTAATTACTTGCGTTAATTACTTTGGCTATCATTGTTTGGATCCGTGGTCTTTCTCCTCCCATCTTTGGCATTAACAGTGAGGTTTTATTTCCTTTTCTCTTGTAATGACATTTTGGAGATCTATGTGTGAAACTATAGATTATTTTATTCCTTTAGACTAGGGTGTATCCTAATTTGGGTAAACCACAATGTTTGGATACTAAGATATTTTTACTTACTGATTATGTGGTCATAGGCAAGTAACTCAATCACTTTAGGCCAGTTTCTTTGTTCACACAGAGTGAGAATGTTATTTATGTCCTAATTTAAAGTAAGATAAAACAGAGTAAAAGATGTAAAAAACAGAGCTAAGCCTTGCAAACATTAAGCTCTTAATTAATTTTGCCTATTTTTATATTTACTGTTATTGTGTTTGTTTGGGTGGGGCATAGAAGTCAGAAGACAATTTGCAGAAGTCAGTTTTCTCTTTTCACCATGTAGATACTCGGACAAAACTCAAGTTATCAGTCTTGGTTGTAAGCACCTGTGGAACCAGCTCATCAACCTAATGTTTCCTATTTTAAACATTTGCATACATATTTATACACATATTTTTGAGATATACCTGATTATTTTTGCTGATGTATGTGTAGATGTGGCAAAGCTGATCGTGGTAAATATGCCTCTAAAATTATCCTTGGTACCAAGAAAATTACTTTTCAGAACCTCTTCCTCAGTGGTTGATCCTATCAGTGCTCTTCTCAGTATTTTTTTTTTTTTTTTGGAAGATGGTAGCAATTTCGAGCTACTCAAAATTCAGACTTCTTTTTTATGTTATGATGGCTTTCATATTTGAATTACTGATTTAAAAAGTAAATCTCAAAAACTACACTTCCCAGTGTCCTCTACAACCAGGAAAACACTAGCTATAATTACTTACATGAAACTGTGATCAGAAAAGCACTAAATGAGAAAAGTAATTAACACAAGGCATCACTGCGCTCGGTACTAGGTGGGATTAAAAGTTAAAATGGGGCCCTATGAAGAGATAGGCGTCCTCACAGAAGAACCAGGTTGACTCAGGATGGCAGCAACTCCCAGTCAGTGTAGTTCTGAATTACGGTTGTGAGGTGTATTCTAGAACACTGCTGCAAACCTTTCCTCAAACTATTCTAAATTATCTGAAATAATTCTTAATAATTCTCACTTTTGGATAAATTGACAACATCACGTTCTGTGTTCTGCAACAAAGAATTCTGAGAGACAAACACATAAAACCCTTAATAAAAAACATCCTTCATATTTTTGTACATATTATGGTCTGTACTTATTTCATTATGATTTCACGTCTAAACAGGCACTTTCTATATTTTGAGGGGAAGACCTATGCCGATAGAGTGTTACCAGGGTTATAGTTTCGCCGCTTGCGAATGGCCACCCCGCAACGCTTCTGCTCTTTCATTCTTGCCATCAGCAAACCATTTCTAAAAATCTAAGTAAACATCGGGATGAATATTTATTTGTAAACACTGAAATGTTTTAATTTTCATCTTTATTATATTACAAACTTTATGCGAACATTTTTTTTCTCTCTGTGAAACATGGGATTTCACCCAACCTCTATTGTTTTATCTTTAGAAGTTTTAGAAAAATATTCTTCAAGATTTTTAAAAATTTCCCTTCTCTCATACAATTATACTATACATATACATATGTATGTATACGTATACATATACAATACAATCCCCAACCCTCTTCTCCCTTCCCTCCACTTCCCAACTCCCCCCATCTCCCCTAGCCTACCTCCCATTACCCCCCACAAACACTTCCCTCTGCTTCCCCCAGAAAAGAACCCCTCCCAGGGTTTACAGCACAATCAGGGCATGGCATAGGGCATGGCATAGTGGGATGGAATGAAGCCAGATGCTAATCCCTACATCAAGGGTGGACCAGGCAGCCTTTTCAAGAACACCAATCCAGACATCCATAAGATATATTTAAGGATCCTGCAGGTTCCATGTGTGTGGCTTCAGTCTCTGTGGGCCCCTAAGAATGCTAGCCAGTTGACAATGTGGGGCTTGTTCTCCTGGCACCCTCAACCTTTCTGGTCTCTGTCATCCTTTATAGAATCACTCTTAAGGAATTCCTCCTTTTCTTAATGATTTTTCCAGATACAATCAGTGCACTGCCATAATGTTGCCTGGTTCATCACAGAGGGATATGGTTTCATCATCTTCCCCCTTTGCTGTCTGGACAAAAATTGTGTTTTAATATAACAAGTATTGACTAAATATATAAAAATGAAAATGTGTTCACGCAAGAAACACTGCTCACTGTGTAATGGGGACAGAAAACTGTCATTTTCAATGATAAAGTAAGACATACTTTGAATCAAGAATAAAGTAATTCTATTGAAGATAATAACATGCAGTTTTTCTTGAGTTTCATACACAAAATTTTTAGAAATCCGAGTTATTTCAAAGGCAAATACAAAGACATTTACTAAACATGGTTATTTCGTGCAACTTTAAATTAAAAGAAATATGGATAGGTAATGTTTTTAAAAATATATTGAAAATAACTTCTTCCATTCACAGTTGCCTCTCATGCCACTCCTCCCAGCCTCCCCCTACCTACCCTCTTCTTCCATACCCACACAGCCCCCTTCCATTTCCCTTCAGCAAAGAGCAAGCCTCCAAGAGATATCAGTTAAACATGGCACAACAAGATGCAATAGGGCTAGGCACAAACCCTCATTTTGAGGCTGGAGGTAGCAACCCACTAGTAAGAAAAGGGTTCCCAAAGCATACAACCAGATACCATAAGTGAGGTGGCTTAAACAACAGACAGATTTCTTACAGTGTTGGAGACTGGGATGTTCAACATCAAGACAGCAGTAGATTCTTCTTAAATGGACATCTTTGCTGCCTTGTAGAGAGGATGGCTCTCTGGGTCTCCTATAAGAACATTAACCTCTGCATAGAGAATCCTCTCCAGTTTTCACTAAGTAGAATTATCAGGGATCCCACACAATGGCATGCATGGGGGGAGAGGCAGGTTAGGGATCTGATGTGTGAATTCTAAGAGAATATAAATATTCCATCCATAAGTACCACAGCACGGATAATGATTCCTGAAGAGGTTTCAGAATTTAAATCAAGCTGACTTAATATAATCAGTCCTTCAGCTTCACTGTATATTTACTTAAGCGATGTATTAAATCATGTCACATTTGTAAACATGCTCCATAACAAATATCTAATTCTTTATTCTGCTTTCAGATCTCCAAATGAGGTGAATTACCTACTTAACATGCACCACTAGGCCATCTGTTTCCATGTGAGGATCCAGAATAGAAATAGCTATTTATCATTCATGTTATTCATCATCCTTTACTCAGTTTTTGTTTCCATCTGATACTTTTATTATTTGAAACTATTATTCCTTTGTATTCATTTTATATAGGAATGGGTTTCATAAAGACACATCTTTCAAGAATTTCACATACTGTACCATACTCAATAATGAAAAGCTGGGACTTTTGTCCTCATTATATTAAATGTCATCTCCTCAACCAGGAATGGATCAATGCAAAATAACCAAGCAAAACTTGTACCTAAGAAAATTCTTAGTCAATTCCATTGACCCATCTCCATATTGCACACAGAAAAAAAGAGGGATAGAGTATAGACTTTAAAGGACCTTAAGGAATGAAAACAAGAAGTCAATATCTCACAGATTAAATCTTGTTGCTTAAGTAGCTCAGATGTTTGTTCCAAGGGTGTCTCTGAAATTCATTCTAGATTATTTCCCTGTCCTCTTAGAAGCCAGGTCATCTTTAGCATTTGCATGCAGTAGGATTGATGAGCTGACACCTGAAATACTAATAGACTATTAGAAGGGAAAAGCACTAACATTTCAAAATAACTAAAGCAAAACTATTTTGATTTATATTAAAACTATATACAGAAAAAAAACCCAAAGTCCAATGCAAAATAAAATTATCACAACTCATCTGTTAGCTAAGACCAAAGTGAAATATCATTTTGTGCTTTCTCACACTTTAATGGACATGAGATACCTAAGATCAAAACCACCTCCCACTCTTACTGTTACTGCTGGGTTTTTTTTTATTTAAACATCATTTTTTTTACAATTATTCATACTGGCTCACTTCTTCCCAGGGACACCATGACACCTTCCATTTCTCTGCGTATTGTGTGTGTAGTGACGCGCTTTGCGACTGTACTCGTAATGCTAAGAAAAGAAGTGATTTCTGTGAGCTTCTTGGCATGTAGAAAAGTTAATCATAAATATTTGCTCAATGAAAGAACAAGACAAACATGACACGTCTTTCTGGCACACTTATTTTACTCAGATATCTGGTGTTTTGTAAACAAAACAGCACAGTGAAATGAAGCACAAAATCCATGCAGATATTCAAGACAGCATTAAACACTTTTCCTGGGGTCGCACTGACTTTGCCAAAAATTCCATTCTAGAGGGGGAGTCAGTGAGGTACTGATGTGGCAGGTCTGAGTGTGACGCCTCAAAGGCCAGGCAATTCAAAGCAATGGAGTGAAACATAATCAGGAGAAAAGTGACTTCTCAATTCCATAGAAGCAAGAGCCACTGACGAAGGGACAGGCACACCCTGCACATTATTTTAATGGATCATTTTTCCAAATGTGAAACAAAGGCTTTAGAGTAGCTGTTTCCCAATGGCTCCTGAAATCTAAGGTTCTGTTCTTCACAAATTGTTGGATTTTCTGTTTTGGTTTTCCTTAGTTTGTTATATTTTATATTTTTAAAACAGTTTCTAAATTTAAATATATGTTGATCATATTCTTCCCCTCCCCCAAGTCCTTCCAGATCCTCTCCCCTCCCTGCCTGCCCAACTTTTTGTTTTTTTGTTTTGTTTTGTTTTTTTCAAAAAACAAGCAGAAAACCAATACAAAACGAAACACCTCCCCAAACCAAGAAAACAAAATGAAATAACACCGAAAACAAAACAAACAACCTCCAAACAGTACCCAAGTACCAGCACACATTAAAAACAAAAACACTGTGGCATCCATTATATGTTGGCCAGCTACCTCTGCACAAGAGGCTTTCCCTGGAGAGGCTGATATTTCCAGTGTCTTCTTCATCGGAGAAAACTGGTTTTCCCTCTCCCAGAAGGTATAAATGACACTTCTGTTGTTAACCTTTACTCCAGTGACTATTTTTTTCATTCATTCATTCATCTTAAATATAACAAAATAAAATATGAGATAAAACAAAAAATCATATTGAAGTTGGACAAGAAAACCGACAGAGGGAAAAGAGCTCAAGAGAAGGCACAAGAATCAAAGACCCACTCGTTCACTCAGGAATCCCATAAAAACACTAAACTGGAAGCTATAATATATAAGTAGAGAATCTGGTGCAGACCCGTGCAGGCCCTGTGCATGCTGCCTCAGTATCTGTGAGTTCATATGTGCTTTGCCCATGTTGATTTAGAGGACCTTGTTTACTTGCTGTCTTCTATCCTCTTTTCTATCCACTCTCTCTGCTTCATATTCCATGGGGTTCCCTGAGCTCTAACAGAAGGGATTTGATGGAGACATCCCATTTAAAGATGAGTGTTCCGAGGCCTCCCACTCTCTGAGTAGTATCTGGCTGTGGGTCAGATATTTGTTCTCATCTGCTGCAGGAGGAAGTTTCTCTGATGATGGCTGAGCAAGACTATGATTTATGAGTGTAACAGAATATCATTAGGAGTCATTTTATCACTACACTACATTTCCTTCTTCTATTTTAGACCAGTATTATTGGGTTTTACCCTAGGTCATTCCCTGAGCTATCTAGTCTCAGATTCTTGGTCACCCAAGCAGTGTTTGGTATGGGGTTCTTCTCCTAGAACAGACCGTAAGTCAAATCAGTTATTGGTTGGTTACTCCTACAAGCTTAGTGCTACCATTGCCTTAATATATATTGCAGGTAGTATAAAATTGTAGATAAAAGGATTTGTGACTGGCTTCATGTTTACATTTCTTTTGATAGCATGCAGAGTACCTTCCTGTACCAAAGGTGCTGGAATCTAGAGGTGGGGACTCTACACAGGCACCAGCTCTACAGTCTCCAATTGTGTAAGTGTTGTTTTCTGAAATGGGACATTGCTGTAGTGGGGCTCCTTTGGCCAACAATTCAATTAGATACAACCCAATCCCAGTATTGGAAGCTTTGTTTGGTGACAAGACATAGCTAGTTGTATATATGTATATATGTGTGTGTGTGTGTGTATATATATATATATATATATATATATATATATATATAAAAGCTTCTACTATATTAGGTTTACATACTATTTCAAATGACCCTTAGTTTTAACCATCTCTCTCTATATTTCCTCCAGCAACAACTTCTCTCCCCTTCCCCACTTGATACTACTGTTCCAGTCCCCTATCCATATCAATCTATCCCAATTTCTTTTCCTAATAAGATCTGTTTCCTCAAGTCACTTACTCTATACCTACCCTCTGTGGTTCTATGAATTGAAGCTTGGTTATCATTGATTTGGCAGCAAATATCTACGTATCAGTGAATACATACCATATTTATCTTTCTGGGTTTGGGATACTCATTCAGGATGATTTTTTTCCAATTTCATCTACTTGCCTAAAAATTTCATGATATTATATTTTAACAACTAAGTAATTTTCCATTGTGGAAATGTACTTCATTTTCTTTATCCATTCTTCTGTTGAGGGTCATCTGGGTTCTTTCCAAATTCTAGCTATTATGAATAGAGCATTGATGAACATGGTTGAGAGGATGAAGCATCCTTTAGGTATATGCCCAAGAACAGTATAACTGGACCCTGAGGTAGATTGATTCCCATCTTCCTGAGGAACCACCACACTGATTTCCATATTGGCCATCTGAGTTTGCACTTCTACCAACAATGAATGAGTGTTCTCCTTACTCCACATCCTTGCCAGCATGACCTGTCACTTGTTTTGTTGATCTTAGTCATTCCGAGATGTGTAAAATGAAATCTCAAAGTAGGTTTGATTTGCATTTCCCTGATGGCTAAGAATGTTGAACATTCCTTTAAATGTTTCTCAGCCATTTGCGTTTCATCGATTGAGAATTTTCTGTTTAGATCTATGCCCCACTTTTAAATTGGGTTATTTATTTTCTTGATATCTAGTTTCTTTAGTTCTTTATCTATTTCAAATGTTTGCCCTCTATGAGATATGTAGAAGATAAAAAACTTTTCCATTCTGTAGACTGCTGCATTGTCTGAATGACATTGCCCTTTGCCATGCAGATGTATCACAGTTTCATGAGATCCCATTTATTAATTGTTGATTTTAGTGCCTGTACTAATGGTGTTCTGTTCAGGAGTCTTTCTTCCGGCAATGATTCAAGGCTATTTCCCACATTCTCATCTATAAGATTCAGTGAATATGGTTTTATGTTGAGGTCTTTGATTTGGACTCCAACTTCATTTGGAGTTGTTTTGTGAAGCATGATAAGTATGGGTCTATTTGCATTCTTCTATAGGCAGCCATCTGATTTGTCCAGAATCATTTGTTGAAGATGTCTTTTTTCCAGTGTGCATTTCTGGCCTTTTTATATTAAAAAAAAAGGTGTCCATGGGTGTGTGAATTCATGTCTGAGTCTTCAATTTCCTTTAATTGACTAACATGTCTTTTTTGTGGCAATAACATGCTGTTTTTATTACTATAGCTTTGTAGTACAACTTGAAATCAGGGATGGTGATATCTCCAGTAGTGTGTGTGTGTGTGTGTGTGTGTGTGTGTGTGTGTGTGTGTGTGTGTTTGTGTGTTTCCATATGAAGCTGAAAATTTTCTTTCAAGGTCTGTAAAGAATTTTGTTGGAATTTTGAATGGGGATTGCATTGAATCTGTAGATTGTTTTTGGTAGGATGGCCATTTTTACCAACTCAATCCTACCAATCCATGACGATGGGAGATCTTCCTATCTTATAATTTCTTCTTCAATTTCTTTCTTCAACGATTTGAAGTTTTTATCATACAAGTCATTTACTTGCTTTGTTAGAGATAACTTATTTAATATTATTTGAAGCTACTGTGAAAGGTATTGTTCCCGTGATTTCTTTCTCAGATAGTTTGTCATTTGTATATAGGGGAGCTACTGATTTTTTTTAGTTAATTCTTTATCCAGACACTTTATAGAAAGTATTTTTCAGCTGTAGGAATTACCTGGTGGAATTTTCCTAGTCACTTATGCATACTATCATATCATCTGACTTCTTCCTTTCCAATTTGTATTCCCTTGATCTTCTGTTGTTTTGTAGCTCTACCTAGAACTTCACGTACTATATTGAATAGGTATGAAAGGGTGGAAAACCTTGACTTGTCCTGATTTTAGAGGAACTGCTTTGAGTTTCTCTCCATTTAATTTGATGTTGGTATGAACTTGTTATCAACTGCCATTATTATACTGAGGTAAGTATTGTATTCCTAATCTGTCCAGAACTTTTATCACGAAGGGTGTTGAATCTTGTCAAATACCTTTTCTGCATCTAATGAGATGATCATGTGACTTTTGTCTTTCTGTTTATTTATATGGTTCACTACATTTATCAATTTACATATAGTGAACCATCCTTATAGTTCTGAAGCCTACTTGATCATATTGGATGACCTTTTTGTTGTGTTCTTAGATTCAGTTTGCAAGTATTTTATTGAGTATTTTATATCTATGTTCATAATGGAAGTTGGTCTGTAACTCTATTTCTTTTTTGGGTCTTTATGTTTTGACTATAAGGGTAATTGTCTTAGTTATGGTTTTCTATTGCTGTGATAAAATACCATGACCAAAAGTCAAGTTGGTGAGGAAAGGGTTTATTTGGCTTATACTTCCATATTGCTGCTCATTATCCAAGAAAGTCAGGACAAGAACTCAAACAGAACAGGAACCTGGAAAAAGGAGCTGATATAGAGGCCATGAAGGGATGCTACTTGCTGACTTGCTTCCCCTGGCTTGCTCAGCCTGGTTTCTTATAGAACCCAAGACCACCAGCCCAGGGATGGCACCACCCACAATGGCTGGCCCCACTCCCATGAATCACTAATTAAGAAAATGCCATACAATGGATCTAATGGAAGCATTTTCTCAATTGAGGTTCCCTCCTTTCAAATAACTCTAGCTTGTGTCAAGTTCACATAAAACTACCAACAGAGTAACTATGACCTCATAAGCAAACTGGGCAAAGTTCCTTCTGTTTCCATTTTGTGGAATAATTTGAGGAATACTGGCATTAATTCCTTGAAAGTCTGGTAGAATTCTATGCTAAACCAATCAGGACTGGGCTTTTTTTTTTTTTTTGACTTTTAATGACTGCTTCGATTCCACCATGGGTTATACGTCTGTTTAAATTGTCTATCTGATCTTGGTTTAACTTTGATAAGTAGTATGTATGGAGAAAACTATCCATTTATTTTAGATTTTCCAACTTGGTGTAGCACAGGTTTTAAAGTATGTCCTTTATGAGTCTCTGGATTTCCCCAGTGTCTAACGTGAGCTCCACTTTTCATTTCCAATTTTGTTAATTTGGATATTCTCTCCCCTCCTTTTAGCTAATTTGGTTAAGGGTTTGTCAATCTTATTTTCTCAAAGAACCCGCTATTTGTTTCACGAATTATTTTTTGTTATTTCTATTTATTTCAGCCCCGAGTCTGCTTGTTCTTGCCATCTACTCCTTTTGGATGCAATTTCTTCTTTTTGTTCTAAAGTTTTCATGTGTCTGTTAGGTTTACAGTATGAGATTTCTGCAATGCTTTATGTAGGCACTAAGAGCTGTGGACTTTTCTCTTAGAACAGCCTTCACCATGTCCCATAAGTGTAAGTATGTTGTGTATTTATTTTTATTCAATTTTAGAAAGTCTTTGATTTCTTTCTTTAAAAATCAGATTTCAATTTTATAATCAAATTTACTACTGTTGTTGTTTTGTGTGATAGGGTTTCTTTGTGTAGCCCTGGTTTTCCTGAAACTTGCTCTGTAGTAGACCAGGCTAGTCTTGAACTCAAGAGATATACTTACCTTTACCTCCCAAGTGCTAAGCTTAAAGGCATACATCACCACAACACAGCATTTAATTTCTTTTATAATTTCTGTCTTGGCCCATTTTTTATTCAGTAGATACATGTTTAGTTTCCATGGGCTTGTAAACTTATTGTTATTTCTGTTGTTGTTGATACCAGCCTTAACCTATGGTAGTCAGATAGGATGCAGAGTTTTATTTTGATTTTCTTGTAGACTTGCTTTGTGTCTGAGTATGTGGTCAGTTATGGAGAAAGTTCTAAAGTGCTGAGAAGAAGGTTTATTCTTTTGTGTTTGGGTGAAATGTTCTGCAAATATCTGTTAGGACCATTTGGTTTATAACTTCAGTCAGCTCCAGGATTTTTCTATTTAGTTTTTGTTTAGATGACCTATTTATTGGCGAGAGTGAGATACTGTAGTCTTGCATCATCAGTGTGTGAGGGTCAATATGTGATTTAAATTTTAGTAGAGTTTCTTTTACAAATTTGAGTGCTCTTCTGATAGGTTTAAAGTCTATCTTTTTGGTTTGAAATCTATTTTGATTTGAAGTCTATTTTGTCAGATATTAAAATGACTATACCAGTTTGTTTCTTAACTCCATTTGCTGTGAATATCTATTTCCAACCTAGGTAATATCTATCCTTTATTCTAAGGTGTTTTTCTTGAATGCAGCAGAAGGATGGATTCTGTTTTCTCATCCATTCTGTTAGTCTGTGTCTTTTTATTTGGGAGTTATGACCATTGATATTGAAAGATTTCAATCACTAATGATTGTTGATTACTGTTACTTTGTAGTAGTAGCAGTAGTAGTGGTAGTGGCTGCTGTTGATGGTGGTGGTGATGGTGATGGTGGTGGTGGTGATAGTGGTGATGGTGGTGGTGGTGGTGGTGGTGATGGTGGTGGTGGTGGGATGGTGGTGGTGGTGGTGGTGGTGGTGGTGTGTGTGTGTGTGTGTGTGTGTGTGTGTGTGTGTCCCTTCTTTGATTTTAAAGGTCTGGGGTTATTTATTACCTATGTTTTCTTGGATGTTGTTGACCTACCTTCTAACTACTAACTTCTTCTGTAGGTCTAAATACACACACACACACACACACACACACACACACACACACACACACACACAGCTTAGTTTGGTTTTATCATGGAATGTTTTATTTTCTCCATCTATGATGATTGAAAATTTTGCTGAGTACAGCAGTCTGGGATGGCATCTGTGGTCTCTCAGAATCTGTAGAACATCTGTCCATGCCCTTCTGGCTTTTAGAGGCTCCATTGAGAAGTCAGGTGTAATTCTAATAGGTCTGCCTTTATATTTCTCTATAAGTTTTTATTATTCTTTCTTTGTTCTGTACATTTAATGTTTTGATTATATGACCTGAGGGTACTTTCTTTTCTGTTCTAGCTTCTCATATCTTGATAGGCATCTTCTTCTTCAGGTTGTGGAAATTTTCTTTAATTATTGTGTTGAAAATGTTTTATGTGTATTTGGAGTGAGTTTCTTCTCCCTCCACTATTCCTATTCATCTTAGATTTGAATCTCTTCACAGTGTCACAGATTGTCTGGATGTTTTGTGCCAAGAGTTTTTTAGATTTAACTTTTTCCTTGACTGATGTATCTACTGCTTCTATCATGTCTTCAATGCCTGAGATTATCTCTTTCATCTTTTTTATTCTGTTGGTGATGCTTGCCTCTTTGGTTCTTGTTTCAGTTTCTAAACTTTTCATACACAGATTTCCCTCAGTTTGGGTTTCTATTTCCATTTTCAGGTCTTGAAATGTCTAATATTCATTTTCTTCTACTGTGTGGGTGTGTGTGTGTTTCTTTAATGCATTTATTAATTTCCTCTTTAAGAACTTCTATCATATTCATAAAGATTGTCTTAAGGTCTTTTGCTTGTGCGTCAGCCATATTGGACGATTCAGAGACTGCAGTGGTAGGATTGCTGGGCTGTAGTGGAGACATATTGTCCTGGTTGCTTCTGTGTTTCTGTTTTTGGTGAGATTGTATTTCTAGATGCTGATATCTAGACTTGTCTTTGTTGGGTGGGTGTTTTGATCCTTGGCTTCTGTTTTTTTCTCTGGTTCTAATGAGAGTGTGGTGGCTGTGTATTGCCTGATATGAAAATTTTCTGGGTTCCTGATAGGTATGGGCACTGAGGGTTCCAGATAAAATGTGTTTCTGAGCACTGGGACCTGAGACTTGGGGATGGAGATGTACTGGGGTGTTTGAGGGGTTTCCCAAGAGGGAGTAAAGCAGGGTGTTCTACCAGTATATGTTCATTTAGTCACTTAAGAATGAGAGTATGTGTTGAGTAGAGGCCACAGCAGAAGGTTTGCTACAGATCTGGGGATGAGACTGTGGGATTAGACTTGGAGGAACGGAGGGATAGGTGAAGATCTGCAGTTAGCGAACTTGTTTCCCTGGTCAGAGTGGACTGTGGGTTCCCAAGGAGAGACTGTTGGAGTTGGGGGCTGGAATAAAGCCATGAGTGGGAGGAAGGAAGTTGAGAGGGGTTCTTGGTGATCCACTGGAGATGAGTACAAGAGGGGAAGAGAGGCTGCAGCAGGTGTTCTGCTGCGGAGCTAGGGATGAGACTGGAGATTGGACTTGGTGGAAGACATGCAGCTCTGCAGTAAGCTTATCTGCTTTTCTGGCAGGATGACCCGTGGGTTCCCAGGGACTGGATTTTCTGTTTCTTACATCCACACAAAGGCAAAAAGAAGGAAGCAGGCAGTTATGTGTCTTTATTCTCTCTTAAGCTTTGAAATGTTGTACTTGTCTTGTATGGCACCCCCTGCTTTATGAACTTGTACACCCACTCATGGACCTAGAGGAAAAGAAAAAGTACAATCAATATCAAACCGCAGAAGTACAGTTTTATGGATTAACCACTCAGGTATTATCAACAGAGAAGTTATGTATTTCATCATCACAACCAGCTGTAATGGAAAATATTGATTTCAAATGCTACATCTAGAGGAAAGTCTATTTTCTATCATCTTTTTGTCCTGCCTCATACTTTCGCCTTTTTTTCTTTATTTCTTTGGACTTCTTATTTTAGTTTTAAAAAAATTCTGCAGGACTGTGTGTAGTAACCACTGTAACATGATTACAATGCCTTAGGTACAGTTGCTCTGTCTCTATTCCAAGCAAAGTCATTTGACATACAAATGAAAGCAAATCAGTCAACACTAGTATAATGCCAAGCACTGATTAAAACACATGTAGTTGGTATTGCACAAAAATGAAATAATGCAAAGCAGCAATTACAATTTTCCAATCTGTGTGTATTTCCTGATGATTGCTTGGTTCGAAAAAACTCTACAATGAAAAAGCATTGTTTTACTCCATTATGTTTCCTTACAACCAAATGTACTCATCAACATGTACCTGATGCATATGTAATCTGATAAACCAATGCTTTGTTATTAATAATGATTAAAAGTATATGCTAAACACACCACACTTTGGTGTGTTTCCTGTATGTAATCTAACAGCCAACAAAATTAGAAAATAAATCTGAGCGACTAAATTGAAAAGTCAGATAATATAAAGTGTTCACAAAACTATCATAAACGGGAACTTAATACCTTGCTGGTGGGAATGCAAAATGATGAAACCACTTTGGAGAGCAATTTGACAGTTGTCTAGCATCACCAAAGATATGAACGCCTACGACTCAGCAATCTCACTCCTAGGCATATATACCTCCAGGAAAACACATGTGCATGCCAGCAAGCTGCCATGCTTTGTAATAAGAAAAAAAATCAGGCTGGAGATGAAGGCATTGTATGCTATTGATACAGACGTATATAAATCCTATAAATAGATTTGTGGCACAGAGAGCTACAAAAAAATTAACACAACTAGAAATGTGTGAATTAATTGCTATATTTAGTTAGAATATACAAAAATCACAGAATACACGATAGAAAGCAGACCATTTTTATAAAATGTAAAATTAAAGACAATGGTCACACATTTGGCTTTTGACTAACCAGTCAGATATGCAAACACGGACTGGATAAATGACCCCTAAGCGACTCTAGGTGGAGAAGGAGAGCAGGGGTGGGTACAGACATGGGAAGGAATCAGAGACACTCCACCTTTCTCTGCTGTATTTTACCTGTTTTTTGTTTGTTTGTTTAAGGTTTAATACAAATAGGAGAAAATGTCAGTATTCTTTGTTCCTGGGATAAGGGCCTAATAATATTTTTATATTATGTACTTTTCTAAATCAATTGCTCTTCTAATTACAACAAAAAATGCCTATCACTTTTGGTCACTCGGTGTTTAAAACTGTATTACTTGAATTTAAGGAACCATCTCTCTATGTTTAAAAACACTGCATTTCATTCATTTACAGTGTTTATACTGGATGAGTAAACTGGAGACTTTGGATGGCTTTCCATGGAATTTCAGCTTGATTGGGATTCATGTCTATGCTGGGTGAGTTTAGGCAAGTAAAGTTTTAAACATCTGTTTATACAAAGTACACAGACTAGAAAATGTTTCCTTTGGTTTTTGCTCAGTATCCTGCGCCCGTGAGGATGTCAGCAGCAAGTTGCAGGGTATTTCACCCCTATTGAGATCCAGGGTGATGCAAATGCTTCTGAATTCTACTTCCATATCTCTACAAAGTACGGAAATGAGAACACTAGTTCATAGGGTCTCATTAAACTACAAACAACGCAAAAGTCACTTTGTGCAGTGGCTCATTCCTATCTACTGCATGAGCTCACAGCTAGTGGTCACCAAGCAAGGAGCTGGAGGAGGACAGAGGGAGGTGGAGATAAACATTGGCCTAAAACAAACTTGGGTTCAAACTCTAGTTCTGTTGTTCACTTAGTGTGTATCTTGACATAGATTAGCTAGTCCAGCTGTGAAGCAGGGATAATAAGAGAGACACCTCATGGAATGGGGAAAAGACTGAATGAACGAACTCCTTCTTGTAGGCAGAGACATGGTGAGCAAGGATGTCCCTGCCATCGTATCAGTCTCTGTTGCCGCTGTAGCCCCCGCCTGAGGGTCCTAAGTCTTTCCTTTGAGCAGATGCAAAGCTGTATCCAGGAGGCTGGCACTCAGCAGTCTTACGGGCCTCTTCAGTGTGCCCACACAGGAGTAGGAGCGGGGCATGCTAGGAAGAAAGGTGTCAGGAGAGGGAGGGGCGTGGGAGCAGGTAAGGGGCTGGAGATGACCATCATTTAGTATATAGGAAATTGTCAAAGAATCAAAGGCAGAGAGAAGAATGGAAATTTTTCCTCAGAGGATTGAAATGTGTTTGTTGATTTTTCCAATTGTAGAAAAGGCAACGGGAAAGTGGAATGTTTAAAGAAAATACAAGGAAAAAAGAAAGAAAGAAAAGAAGTAATGGGGAGGAAGCAGAAAGGAAAATCTTTTCGTTGTGGCTGACGTTTCATCTACAGAAGGAACTTCCATGTGAAATGAAATAGAAAGCAGACATGGGTGTTTTAATCTCAAAATTAAAAAAAAAATGATTCTAATCCTGCTGTTGTTCTGCTTGTATTTCTCATCTCAGCAACTTGTTGATCTGGCAACAACATTCTGGCATTTTCTTGGGTAGAAAAGGACTGTGGAACAGGTCTCAATCCCAGCAAGGCTTAACCGAATAGTGAAAGTATTTGTGATGGGTTGGAAGTGAGCAGAGAGGAGGAATCCACAATGATTTTCAAGTTTTAAACTTGATAACTGGAAAAACAGAGAATCCTAAGCAACTCAGGGAAGTCAGTATGAAAATGGCTTTTCTGGAGAACAGAGAAAACATTCAGATTTGGGCTTTCATTCAAGGGACTTTGAAGTGAGACTGTCTTGGGTGTATCTGGCTTTCCAGGCCTGGCCTTTGAAAGCCTGGGCGTAACAGTTCTGAAATCATATTCCTTGAGGAGATGATAGGGATGAATAGTGACCCATTTCAATCACAGTTCTAAACTGAAAGACACGTTGAACGGTGCCACAAATTGAAAAAGGGCAGATTTGTTTCTTAAATTGAGTCCCTGTGATTCTGACAGACTGGCAGTGGCAGCCCCGGAATTTCTACATGGGAACAGCAAGCCAATTTATGAATGGGAATCAGATTGTGCAGTAAGGAGACAAGCTGACATATGTAGCAATTTACAATATATTGATCAAAGAGATGCTTCTTGCTTTAGACAGATGAAGGAAAATCAGACCTTTCTGAGAGTTTCTAAGGAGCTGTCTCTATTCTGCACATTGACCACACAAGAAGAGCATCCTTATGGATGTTCAGACTACTAGGATCTTGTTAAAATTAAAAATTATTTCTGTGTAAAGAGATAAATATCAAAATCAATAAAATAATTCTTAATGGTATTCTGCTATACTCATATGTCTATGCCTAGCCCAATTGCCATCAAAGAGGCTTAGTCTAGCAACTGATGGGAACAGATCCAGAGACCCACAGCCAGACATTAGGTGGAGCTTGGGGAAGAGGAGGAGGAAGAATTCTAGGATACAGAGGGGTCAAAGACACAAAGAGATCATGACACACAGAATCAACTAAGCAGGGATCACAGGTTCTCACAGAGACTGAAATGGCAGTCATGCAGCCTGCATGGGATTGCACTAGGTCCTCTGCATGTATGGTAAAGCTATTTAGCTTAGTGTTCTTGTAGAACTCCTAACTGTGTGAGTGGGGGGTGTGCCTCTTGAGTCTTTTATCTGCTTTTTGAACCCTCTTCCTCCTCCTGGGTTTCCTCTTCCAAATTCAGTATGAGTGTTTGCGCCTAGTCTTTTTGTATCTTGTTATGTCATTTTTGGCTGATAACCATGGGAAGCCTGCTCTTTTCTGAAGGGAAATGGAGGAGTGGATCTGGGGAAGAGAGGAAAGGTGGTGGGAGCTGGGAAGAATGGAGGGAGGGAAAACTGTGGTCGGGATTCACTGTATAAGAGAAGTATAAATAAACTTTAAAAAAGAGATAAATAACCAGCAAATCATGAAATAAAAATGAGAATATGATTCAACATTACATAACACACAAAACATTTCATAAATATGGCTCAATTGGTCCAAACTTTGAGTTTTTCAAAGTTGTGCATATTTTAATGATATTATGTCATACCTCAACCAGTGTTCTGTAGAGACTCCTGTTCTTACCAAGAGCATATAGAAAGAAATGGCAACAAAAATACACATTGACCTGTGAGATTTGAGTTTGAGTTCAAGGAAAATTGTACTAACTTTAACCAGGAGATCTAAGAACAGTAGCCCAATTGTCATTGACCTCTTAACTGTAGGAATTTGAGTGCTGAGAAGGCTTTTGCTCAGGAGTGACTCATGTTCAGTTCAGAGAGGGTTCAATGGAGTTTCCTCTTGGAGACTTTAGATGCCAACTGCAACTGTGAATTTCCACTAGCTCTGCCTAATGATTAGACTCAAATGTCAAACTAATGGGATTTAAAATCATTGAGGAGATGAGCATTTGGACATGCATATATAGGAATTATCTTGATTACATTACTTGAGGTAGAAAGGCACACCCACTGTGGGTAGCATCATTCCCTGGGCTGAAATTCTGGACTGTCTACAAAGAGGAAAGTGAGCTGAGCACAAGTACTCACCATTCTCTGCTTCTAGAATGGGGATACAGTGTGGCTAGCTGCTTCAAGCTCCCTGTGCTAAACATCTTACCATGATAAAGTATCTCCTCAAATGATGAGCCAAAATAAGGCCTTCTTCATTAAAGTTCTTTTCGTCAGATTATTTTATCACAGCAATGGAAAAGAAACTAACATACTGACCTATGGCAGAAAGATATTTTACATGCAATCCAGAGCATGTCTATACCTGTGCATGCCTCCATATAACTGTAATCATTAATAATTTAATTATGAAACAATGATTTGTTTGATTCAGTTTTTTGAGGCAAGCTCTCACTATGGATATCCTGGAAAACACTATGTAGACCTTAGTGACTTCAGACTCACAGCAACCCTCCCATGTCAGCTTTTGTGCTAGAATTACAGGTGTCACAATGATTCTTACTTCACTGTACATGTGCTTTCATGTCTTCTGTTCTATTTCCTTTTCCTAAATTTTTCATGACTTTCTTATTTTTATGACTCTCAAATAATCATGACTCAAATTTTGATTGAGTGGAGTGCTGTTTTCCTATTGATATTTTTTAAAGTTTCTTTTATATCACATTTTACATATTTTCATACGCACAGTCAACTCTGGATCTTAGACTCAGAATAACAGCAGCTCCTGGGCCCCTGCACCTATGGATACTCATTGTACTAGTGGACGGTACCTCGGCAGCAATGATCTTACATTTTCTTTGTATTTAAGATTGTATCCTTATCACGATTGATTGCAAACACCTTGTGATTGCCAAAATATTTTAAAACAAATGTTGAAGAGTAAAAAGAATAAAAGCTATGAAATGGCGAGAATGTACCCTTACCAGTTATCTGCTCCCAAGTTTTTGTTATTCTGTAAGTCTACAGACAATGAAAATAAAGAAAGGCAATCAAAATAACTTTTATTCCTACAATAGATTCCACCCAGTTTGGAGAGTATCCTCCACTCACTATCTTCCCCGAGGTCAGTGTAATGGCCCTGATCTTTGAGTTTATCTTACCTGTAAATTCTTCTTCAAAATGAATTGATTGCATCCTATTTATTTTTTCACTGAAAGAACTAAATAAATATTTAAATATCCAAATGTCATATCTATATAAATCCACAATGATATATCTTTTGGAAAAAAGACATCTTTTAGCATATTCAAGAGTATAACTAGGAACAGAAGATTCTATTGTATTGAACCAATAAGACAAGTTTGACTATTTCTATACTTGGCTCTTTTATTTTCTTTGTCTTCCAATTTAAGTTCCCCCACTTACTTCTTTTATTGGTCAAATACATTGCTGGTTTCGTAAAGGCAAACTAAGTTCTAGCACCACCAAACCATCTATTATGTTTATGTAAATGTCCACTTTTCCCTCACCAAGGATTATGTATTTATTCATATACCGAGGTATTTTTAAAATTAAAAAGAAAAAGAACTTTAGGGCTATGGTAAACTATAATATGGGGTCTTACTGTGTATTGTAACTGCTGCATTGGAACATTAATGATCAGACTGAAAAGCATCTGCACAGATGTAGGTTTGAAAATCTGGACCATGATGAGGTGGGCTAGTGGGAGGTTCTGGTAGCCCTGTGGTCACTCTGAGCCCAGTTTAGTCACAAGTCTGACTCTTGTTTCCCAGTTTAGCTTTACCAAGAAAATTTATATTTTAATTTCATGCCCCCACAATGAAATTATACTTCAAACTTTACTCAGCTATGGGAACCATATGTTTTCCTTTTTAAAACATCAGAATGGGGCTGGATCAGTGACTCAAAGAGATGGTGCACTGGTTAAGTCTGCATTCAGTTCTTGCAGAGAACCTGAGTTCAGTTCCCAGCACCTGACCCAGACAGTTCCCAACCTCCTGTAACTCCAGCCCTAGGGGATCTGGCACTGTCTTCTGGCCTGTTGTGGGTACCACACTCACACACACAATTACCTCAGTGTGTGTGTGTGTGTGTGTGTGTGTGTGTGTGTGTGTGTGTGTGTAAAATTAAAAATAAATATAAAAAAACAGCTTTATCGGGGGTGCATTTCACATAGCACAAAATTCATCCTTTCACCTTTTTGTTGGTGTTTTTGCATATATCCTCAGAGATATGTAATCATTGCTCCTTTATTTCAGAATACTTCATCTCCCACAAAAGAAATCCCTTACCCATCAGCAGTAGATTCTAAATGAGAGAAAAAAATGACAGACAAGTATCCTATCTCTATGTGTTTGTCTACTTTGGACAGGTCATATAAAAAGAAGCACGTAGTCTTTCATGACTGAACTCTTTTTCCCTTAACGTAATATTCTTCCAATCCATCACACTGTAGCATGTGTCATCAATACTCCCTTTATTTCCAAATAATATTTCTATGCCTTCACATGCCACATTTCATTTAATAATGTGTTCATCTGTTGATTGACTCTGATTTGTTTCTGCTTTGGGGTGTCTATATACAGCATCACCGTGCGCATCTGTCTGCACAGTTTTATATGGATATATTTTAATTTTTCTTGGATATATGTACAGATAAGGAATAGCAAGTCATATAGAAACCCTATGTTCAACATTTCAAGGTTCTGCCAGTCTGCTAAGTTGGCATTTTAAAATCACATGAGCAGTTGTAATAAGGTTCTGATTTTTCTGCATTGTTGCCAATACTCGTCATTGTGGAATTTTTAATTTAAAGTGTCCTAAACACTTTAATGATAGCGTACTAATATATACAATGATAATACATATTGATAATGATATAATGATAATGCACTGATAATGTATAGTTTGGATTTTAACATTCCTAGTGATGTATGATTGGGAAAACTCTTCCATGTGATTTTTCTCTTTTATTGAAAATGGAGTCTTTTCTCATACAATATATCCTGATTACAACTTCCCCTCCCTCTATCCTTCCAGTTCATCCCCATCTCCCCTCCAGTCTGGATCTGTCCCCTTTCTGATTCTCATTAGAAAAGAAGAGGTTTCTAAGAGATAACAAAACATAACTCAATAAAATATATGATGATAAAACAAACACCATCACATTGATGTTGGATAAGGCAAACCAAAGAGGAAAAAGAGCCCAAGAGAAGGCACTAGAATCAGAGACCCACTCATTTCCACACTCGGGAGTCCCACAAAAATATTAAACTGAAAGCTGGAATATTTTCCATGTAATTATGTGCTACTGGGATATCTTCCTATAGAAATGTGTATTCACACTCTTTTTATGCTTTTAGTAAGCAAGTTTGTCATTTGATCATTGGTTTGAAAAAATTCCTTAGATATTCCAGATATTGTGCTCCTATGTATACTTTGAAGATAGCTTCTCCCATTCTATGCTTACATATTTAAATTTAAATTAGAATCCAGTGAAGCACAAAACTTTTAATCCTAATGATTAAATCCATTTTAATCCATCTATTTCTTTTATTGCTTGTGTTTTTAGGCAACTCTGGAAATCTAAGTTCAACAAGATTTATTTTCTTTAAACTCCTTCTTTTTCTTGTTTGTTTTTTGTTTTTTTGTCATTTGAAGCAAGGTTTCTCTGTTGTAACTCTGGCTGTCCTGGAACTTACTCTGTAGACCAGGCTGGCCTTGAACTCAGTAATCCACCTGCCTCTGCCTCCCAAGTGCTGGGATTAAAGGCATGCATCACCACCACCCCGCTTCTTTAAACTTCTTGAGTTTTAAAGACTTAGCTTTTGCATTTAGGTCTATGCCAGATTTGAACTTTACTTTCATATTTGATATAAAGTATGTCCAACATTCTTCTGCATGTAGATATCCAGTTGTTCAGGCCCTACTTGTTAAAAAGGCTGCCTCTTTGACCTATTCTATTGTCTTCTTACAGCTCCAAAATCAGAAAATATGAGTCTTCTAACTATATCCTTCTTTTCCAAGATTTTTTGGCTATTCGAGAGTCCTTACAGTGCTACATGGGTTCATGTTGTCTTCATGTCATTACAGCCAAGGGCAGAGAAGAAATACACTTTAAGTTACCTTTACATCATCCCCTAAAACATGCATATATGTCTATACATATAAAGTGAGCACTTGTTTTTCACTATTCATATTCTACCCTGATTTAATGTCTGAAACCAAGACCTGGCAAATAATTACAATTGAATTGGTTGGTGATTGGCTCAGGAATTGATTCTTTACACCTGCCAAGTTAGTTAGATTCAATTTGAGGATCTTTATGCAAGCTGTCAGGAACATTCAATTCTATCTAGTATTGCCTAAATATGACATCGAAACCTAAGCTTGTCATGAATGGTCTTACCACCAAGAGTGAAAACCTGCCTAAGAACAGAACCAATGCAAAAGCAACATAGACAAATGTTAGAAAGCCTGAAAATGAACCCTGAATACATTGTCTTTAGTTCCTGGGCATAGTTGTCACTGAAGCCTGCAAGATTTAAATGAGCCTGGGTCATTTATACTAAGAAGTGTTTCAGTTAAGATTAATAAGAGGATTGTGGAACAAAACCTATGCACGCATACGCGCGTGCGCACGTGTGTGTGTGTGCACACACACACACAAACACACACACACACACACACACACACACAGGGATAGTAGAATTACAGGTGAATTTTTTTACTTCTCGAACACTAATTTGATAAAGAAATACTTAAAGAACATAATATTTTCCTAGATATTATCTGAAAAATTGGGTGATTGAGTCAATCCACCTCAGCTATTGATTCATGTCATCATTTCAGGAGTGCTTTTTATAAAATTCTGGAGGACTTAATTTTAGTTTAACTAGTTCCATTTACTAAAATCAGCACATACTACTCCTGTGCAATCCCAGCATATACATTCCAGAGGGTATTTTCCTAGATGTTATGGAGAAATAAATAAAAGCACTCAATGTAATAATTCATGATTCTGGTACATAGAAACTAGGGGTCCATATCTGAAGTTAGACTTGATTCTAAGGAGGATGAGGGTCCTTTAACAACTTGACTTCTCCCTTAATGGGAGAAGGAAAGCTAGTGGTTAACTGGCTAGTACTTTTAATTTTCTTGAATTGAGTATGTTTCTTTTTATTTTTCAGTAGATACAGATTAATATGCTGTTGCAAGAAATAATATAGATAACATATATATTTTTTACCCTCCTCATATATAAGATGTGTGTAATACCTTAAATAATCATACAATATCACAATCAGAACTGACATCCTCAGCCTTACATTTTTTACTCTACTTTTGCATGCACCTGTAAATTGCATATAAATTTGTATGTTAATTCTACTCCTACGTTACCACGTACATTAGTTCTTATGACCTTCAACACATCAAAATACAAAAGTTACATTCCCAGAAGAATCACATTTATGGCCACATCAGACTACTACTCATTCCCCCAAAGCCAGGGGAGAAAAGCTAGTTTATTCTTTATCTCTACCATTGTTTTACTTGAAGCATACTTTTTAGTCTTATCCAGTTAAATCAGTAGATATTTCCATGGGAGTAATTGCCATACTGTCATTTGTTTCTTCCATGTAGCTTAGCATTAAAGAAGCAGTGACCCTCATTGCTCCCTTACTCTTTACTAAGGCTTTACAACAAAGTCAGCATAAGGCCATCATATATTTTGTTTTCAGATCAGTACACTCCTGGAAAATTTGGAAAATCAATTCCATTTCTTTTTCTCCATCTCTACTACTGTTCTTCTGATCTAGGCCACCATTATATGATTAGAAAACTTGGCAGCATCTGCTGAGCTAGTCTGTAAGTCTCAGATCTTCTGTGTTGATCCTCACTCTGCAGCCAGCTTGATCTTATAGATCCCTAAACGCCATTGTGCCCTTTCTTTCTGTGATCATTCTCTGATCTCTCACCATCTTAATTACTCCTCACCCATGCTATATTTATTTCAAACATCCCGATGCCTTAATGAATTTGCATTCTGTTTTACTTTAATTTTGAGCATGTACCCTTTGCCTGAAATAATTTTGCTCAATTCCACCTCACCCCTCTGCTCAGACATGACTGACTGTAGAATCCTCTCCCTTCCTGGATCCAGGGTTCCTCTAGAAGGACCCCGAGTGCAGGCTTGATCACTCTTCCCTTCACCTACAATTCCTATCCCTATACTTGCCGTGCTGCCAGTCACTCAGCAGCGCCTTGCTGCAGGCTGCAGTGCGGAAACGCTTTGGCGGGACTGACTGTCTTTACTATGTTCTTTGGGGCCCAGGGGTAACGCAGAATGGAGTTTATAAGCAGGGTTTACTCTTTCATATTTACAAAAATTGTGGGAAATATTATGATGGTTAGATGATAAGTGAAGGAGACCCGGGGGTGGGGAGTTTGGTGTCATCCCATAATACCCTTTAAGGCTCTATTCCCTAATTTTCTCATGAACATGCATTATACCTCAAAGTTTAGTTTACATGCTGATTTTCATAATCCTTTCTGCCACACAACATTTTTGACTACAGAGCAAATAGTCCTGTACACCTCGGGGCTGACTTGTATGAGCTAAGAGGTATTATGAGGCATTATCTACATGTTCCACTCCAATTACAATCTTTCCAAGGGAGGCAGTTGGATATTTCAACTTTCTCTTTCAATATGATGAAGAACCAAGGATGCTGAGTTTGTGATTACCAAGGGAAATTGTGTTTTAAAACATGCATCACTCCGAAATGGAACTAGAACATTAAATGTTTCATTTGTTTTGTAGTAAAATAATATTTTTCTAACAAGAAGCAGTTGCCAGCCAACTCATTCAAGGTCTCTATTTATATTTTTCCTTGAACAGAAAGCTTTTGTTTTCTGTTTTGATTACTTTGTCTTTGATGGTGTGCCCAGTACCACAAGAAGAAATGAGAAAGTTTTTAAAAAATCTTCCTTCAGTTTACATTACAGCAAAGTTCCATGTCCTCTAAGAAGTGAGTTGACATGTCTCATCTCTTTAGCAGTCGTCTTACTCTGTCCTGTCTGGAGAAATGCCTATCAGATGAAGAACTGCCATGAAAAATCCTGGAAATTTCTTACATCTTCCCTCTCTGGCAGCTCATGGGGAAATGAAAAATTTTACAGACACGCACACACGTGTGCACAATGCATGTACACAAGAATGTCTACTACATCTGCTTCGAATGGCAAAGAATTGAAAAACAGATTACCCATTAAAAAAAGAATCACTGAATATATTTCAGCTCATCTTTACTATGGTATACATGCAGTCATATAAGAAAGAGACAGACATATCCATGAACCAAGACTTATTGTTGAGTGAAAAAATAAGGCTGAAGAAAAGTGAGTGTGGTATAATTCCTTCTGAGGGCAAGTCGCCAGTTTGGGGATATCCAATGTCTTTGTGTAGGTAAATGCATAGAGAGATGATGTGTGGAAGATAACTAAGTGATGATAGATAGATAGATAGATAGATAGATAGATAGATAGATAGATAGATAGATAGATAGAGGATAGATAGACAGATGGATAGATGGATGATAGGATAGGGGAGGGGAGGATTATGGGTATGGAAGTATGGGTGAGAGTATACAGAACAAGATTTAACTTGAACTACAGTTCATGGAGAGTAAGTGACCTGAAGTATCCAATTGTTAAAATAACGTCCTACCCTAGAAACTACACATCCCAAACCTAAGCTACGGAAGCTGGGCCATTTTCACCCATTTTTAAGAATGAAAACTACCTAAAACCCAAACGGTGTGTCCACAGGCTCATGTCTTATCTATGTGGTCATGCTTTGCTCTTAAAGATAGATTTTAAAAATGAAATAAAATTAGACATACTGTTTCTCATAAATGATGAAGGTAATGACTGCTAATCCCTATTGTAAGCTTGATGAAGTCTAGAATCACCCCAGAGATGAGCCACTGGTCCTGCATATGAAAGGTTCTCTTGATTAGGTTATACAAGTGAGAAGACCCAACTGCTGTGGGTGGAACCATTTCCTGGGCTGGGATCCTGAACTATATAAAAAGGAGAAAATGAGCTGAGCACAAGGTCTCCTGTGAACCAAAACTAAAGCCTTTCTCTAATAAGTTGCTGTTGTGAGAGGATTTTATCATAGCAACAGAAAAGTAAAGTAACTAAGCCAATGTAAAACTTCTTAAGGTAATTTTAATGTTGTCACAAAATATATACAAATTTTTGGTTAAATCCACCACCTAGAGAAGAAATTACTTCTAAAATAACCATGCCATGTTTGATTGAAACTCATTCCCCTTTTAATAATTCAATGCTATTACTGAAGCTGCCACAATTATGAGCCAGTATTAGAAAGCCTGCCTTACACTGAGACAGTCTCTTGTCTGCAGCCTTATTTCAGACTCAGCTCATTTGAGCTGCACAAAACACATAAAATTCTCCCATAACTCAGTCTCTCCTGAAAAAGTAGTTCCATGGATAATTATTAAGTATTCCATCCCAGAACTAAAGGAGTGGTAGACTAACTCAGAACTACGGGGCTCTGCCCTTGAGAAGAGCTTTGGAGAGTCTACCCTAATTACACAAACCTCCTCTCCAGGTTTAGTGTCACCAATTCCTTTTCATCCACCTCTCCCAACATCCTTGACATAGTTCTTAGGTCTAACACAGGTCTAACACAGACCATACCCTTAAAATGAGCAGAAAACTGTACGCATTTCTCTGGCAGTGATTTGACTAACACAATGGACAGTGGGATTGGTGATCAACCTGGCCTTCCCTCTCCGTTACCATAGAAAGTCTGCGGCCTTCTGCCAGGCTAGTACTTTATAAATATTTATGAAATGTCTCTTTCTCATACGAGCTCAGTGGTTTCTTCTATAAAGATTTGCGTGTGTGGATGCAACCATAGCCTGTGCATGATCGAAACAAATGACTGGGAATAAACAGCAAACCACACGTGTCATAGAAGTCAGGATTTTTTAAAAGAAGAAATTAAATCTACCTGACAAAATCCCAATGAACTGTTTACATAAATTTAGTTATCTGTCACAATTAACTGATATTTTCAATCTAAATGGTTAATGTTTTCAAGTAAAACATCAAAGGTACCCCTGACTTGGTACATGATTCAAAATGAGGATTTACTACTGTCGGTTGAATGCATATAGTGGTAACAGGCTGAGATTGGGGCAAAATATTGTTTGTTTGTTATTAATTCTCACATTTTCACTTGAAGCTGGGTTTTAGAAAGCACCATGCTAATGTAATCACTCAACCCTTTGACTTCTCTCTTTGAATAAATATATACAGGGTACCAATGGAGTGATGAGTGTCAAAGGGGACAGAGAGTTGTAAATGCTTCGTTTGCAGCCAATGTTAAAGGCTGGAAGGTGTCAAAAGAAGGATCTTTATTATTGGATATTATTCTCCTTTCTGGTCTAACCAGAAGCCCCTCTCTATTTCTCACCCTGGTACATTATCTTTGTTTGGTTGTTTGGTTGGGTTTTGCTTTTTTCTGTGCAGGGATTTGAACCCAAGATCAGCAGGCTTGGTCATCACTCTGCCTACCTAAAAGTAGGGGGCTACACTCCCAACCTCTATCAAATTTTTGAGGCAGGTGCTTGCTAACAGTTCTAACAGGCCTGGAACTTGGAACTCTTCTTCCGTAGCCTCCTAGAGAGGTGGGTCTGCAAGCCTGCATCACCATGCTTAACTCATAATTATTTTTGTTCAGTTGAATCCTTTTTATAGTGCTCAAAAAGTAAATCACAGCTTTTCCATAATTATCCTTAATTTTTTGATTATGTAAATGTTTTTAAAATTACGTTGATTCTTCTGCACAGATCATTTACACTATTGACAGAATCAGTAACATTTTACTCACCTGGATACAGTAAATGTCCCTCAGTCAGTTGAAAGGATGATGTATATTCTTATCTTGAATGGCCTGAACTAGTGCTAACATTTAATTACTCATCCAGTCGTTACTGGATAGCTTTTTGATGTTCTTAGTTTCCATGTGGTACTTGTAAACATGACCTTTGATGAAGATCTTAGAAAAATGGGGAAAAAAATAGGTCTTTGCACTGGGAGTCTGCTTTTTGAAGAATAGTGCTGGCGACATAATTAAGAGTAAAAAATATAGAAGAAAATCGAGGCCCCACTGTGTGCTGGAAGTTAATAAACCCACACCTGCTCGGCATTAACAATTTAAATGATCATTTTTGGAAATAATTTGTCAAAGAGACAGTGTTTATAATTCCTCTGGGTTGTGAAAAATGATATGTCATTTTTAAAAAGCTGTTTCAAGCATTCCTTTAAAAACTGTCAAATGGCTTTTGTTTCCCACACTCAAAGCTTAATTGTTGTGGACAAAGGTTCACACCCCCACCCCCCACCCCCGAGCTGTTCATTCTGCTTTGATTTTGCACTCACTCCGTGTTCTCGCCAAGTAACATTTTAGGTTAGCCTGTGTTACCACACCTTCAAAGCATCACTTTCCCTTGAGACCTAAAGCAAGGCAGCTCTGCTATTGTCCTTCCCAGCCCTAACTCTGCTCCCTTCTTTAAGTCAAGTTCATTTGCAATTACTGCTTTTTCCTATCCAGCACTAACTCTCATGTACAAGGAGGAGAGGCAGAGAGAAACTGAACACAGCAGGCTGTCCACATGACAAAGAGCTGCAGGCAGTGTCAAGCGGAGATCGCTTCATGTCTGCACTGGTGCCCACAGTAACTTAGGGTGGGTGCGTGCCTTGTGCAGGAGGCAAAGCGAGGCAGTTTACCTGATGTTCCCACTTTCCCAAAGTTAACTTGGTAGAATCCCACGTCATGTGAATGGCAGGAAGAGCTTCTTCATGAAAAAAGGAATGAGTTCAAATCCCCTTTTATTTTGAAAATAACTTCAGAAATCATATGTACTATAAGTTTATTTTGCCATTAGAGGAGAAAGAGCTTGTCCCAGGTCTCACATCTGGTGAGAGACAGACCAAGGATGAGACCCTGTCCTCACTCTTGCTTTCTAACACAGTTCCCACTTTTTGTGACCAAATAAGGACAATTAGCAGTTACAAGTTGCATAATGTGAAGCTATTCTTTCCTGAAGCCAGGATGCCAATAAAAGTCTATAAAATGGGCCAATAAAACACAAAGCCATCTTTAAGACAAAGCATAAACAACACAACACCTCCTACCTCAGTTACATGCTTGCTCTGAGCATACCTAACTGCACACTGTGTGTGTGTGTGTGTGTGTGTGTGTGTGTGTGAGAGAGAGAGAGAGAGAGAGAGAGAGAGAGAGAGAGAGAAGGGTGTGTACATCTTCGTGTGTGTGTGACTCTAACTTGGGTCAAATTGACATAAAACTAGCCAGCACACTAGGCAAGCACTCTATCACTAAGCTACATTCTGAGAAAAGTTCCAGGTCCCTGAATGGCAAAACTGAGGTTTGACCCTGGGCCTACCTTCACTGCCTACAGTTTTGCCAATTCTCTGTTCCTATACCGTCTATGCTCACCGTAGGGAATCTATACTCACCTGGCTCTTTTTCACACCTGTCAAATTTAGTTTTTCAGACATAAGACAAATGTCTGGGACAAAATAATACATTAAAATTTTAATGAAAGTTTGAGTATTTAGATTATTAATTAAAGCATTTCCTTAAACTCTAAATTCACTCCATTTGTTCAATTAATATGCTAGATGTTGGCTGTTTTCATTGTGTTTTGCTCAGACTATCTCTGAGTTTCCTCTATTTATATCACTCTATAGAAATAATAATGATTATAAGAACATTTTAGTCAAAAGCTAAGGTAAGTACTGTTAGATAATGCAGTAAGTCTAAAACACATATGCACTTAAAAAAGCCATCTAAGGACTAGGGAGATAGCTCACTGTGGGTAAGAGCACTTTCTATGCAAGCATTAGGATCTGAGTTCAAATCTCTACCCCATCCCACCCCACACATATTTGTCCCAAGCTCTCTGGACAATGGAAATAAGAGGATTACTACTCTTTTGGCCACCAGCCAAGCTCCAGGTTTAGGGAAAGAACCTGTCTCAAAGAAATAAGTGATATTTATAGAAATAGTGATCTAGCAGGACACACAATGTCCTCCTCTGCCCCCTGTGCATACATAGGAGCACAAATACCCACATCACATATGCACATATGACACACACACATAGACCATGTGTAGACACTACATGCACATACACGAAAAAAGTAATTAAAATCATTTAAGAAATGTTTAATAGCAATAGTTAAGGCAATTTGTGTACCAGTTACCCTAATTTAATAATTGCACATTGTAGACATATATTGAAATTTAACACAAAGCAATACATAGCTCTCATCTCAAAGGAAATAAGAGATAGTTTGCTTTGAACAAAATGTGAGTAGCTATGACCTGAGAACATGGACTTTGGTTGTCCTGAGTGGCATGTTACAACATGGAAGTGCTTACATGAGCTCTTTAGTATCACAGAAGAAAAGACATTAAATGAAGTATTTATGGAGTACAATGTAGGAAACATGGGGGTTTGGGGTTACCACAGAGAAGAAGTATCTGCTATAGGTTCCAGATGTTATCTGATGACATTCTCTGTGTAAGATGATGAGTAAATTTTAACAGTATTTATATCTTCATAGAATTTAATCTTTTAAAGATAATAAATTTTTGAGAATTCCATACATGAGCACTACATCTAAATCCTTCTTGTCCTTCCTCCCCATGAACTCTCCTTGTGCCCCCTTCCCTTCCAAATTCTTCTTTAATTGCTATATATTTTACAGATAATATACGCATACATATAACCTACTGAGTCAATGTAGAAGCTTTCATATTACATGTGCCCAGGGCTGGCCACTTGCGGTTAGACATCCAATTTATGAGCTTGCTGTTAGAGGAAACTACCTGATAATCAGAAGAATGCTAGACCAGATACAGATGGAGACAATAAATGCCAATCAAGGGGACAATAGATAGTCCAAAACAAGTTTGACTTTGGATCTGCAATAGTCCAGCTCTCTACTATCACAAAGTTTCAATTAGTCAGGTCCAAAATCTTCAACATAGGTTTTATTTTTCTGGAAATTTCAGTCCATATATGATACTCTGTACATGTAAACAGTTATTGTGTGTTCATTATAATTTAAATTTTTTGAAAACCGACATGATGTTGGGATGTTGGGTTCTTGGACCATTAGGTCTGAGCAGATAAAGATGTTAGCAACTAAACCAGACAATCTGAGTTTGATCCCCAAGTTCTATGTTAGAAAGAGAAAGGTGACTATGCTGTCCTCTGATCTACACACACATAATAATAATAATAATAATAATAATAATAATAATAATAATAATAATAAACCATGATTCTGTATACCTTCAATACTTATGATTTTGTCAATTACATTGCAATGAAGTTGAATAGAGAAAGAGTAGCTCCCATCACCTCAGCACCCAGCAGGGGACTTTTCCCCACACTCACCAAATATTCTGAGAGGACAGAAGGACTAATGAAGGGCTGAGAGGATGAACAGTGAGTACAAACAGGAGCTCCATCTACAAGGCAGACTCTCACTGAGTAGGCATGCTCTTGATTTCTAGAGTGTGTCTGAAGAGTGACTCCCTGCATCAGGATACTGGCAGTTTGGAAACCTAGTAGCTCTATATTCGGGTGGCCCTTGGTGCTTTCCTCTAAGAGCCCATCAAGACTTCCTGGAGGTGGCTTCACCTGTGAGTCCCCATATGAAAAAACTTCATTTCATGATACCTCCCAAGAAGATCCACAATTTGTCTTTCTTCCATCATGGCTGGTCCAACTCTGTACTTACTAGTGCATTAATAATGTTGATAATCATGACAAAGCATAGACAGTTACTTCTCTCTTTCCCTTGGGATGAGTATCCTCCTGACCCCAGACTACCCATGCTCTGGTTTCCCTATCACTAGCTCACTAAATTCCCTCTCAAGTTTAGCATTCAGCACACTCACTACCTTCCTTTTTATTTATTCAACTACAAGGTTTCAAAACCTCTTTTAAGGCTTGAGAAAATTTATGAAGTTACAATAAGTATAAAAGAAACATAGTTTTTCCTTTTAAACTCCTTGAATAAGCATTTTTAGAGTAAATAATATTAAATATAAATTTCAAATTTTGTTTGTTTCAATTCCTCCTTCATTTCTAGTCACCAATCTTGTATTATGTTTAATTCAGCCAGAGCTACTCTTTCCTTAACTTACCCATCTACTTGGATGAGTCATAAAGCCAGTAGAAGCCAGAAAGAAGTTCAGGTTGAGCCCTGTATGATGGTGCGCACACAGCATTCCAGGCAGAGGCAGGCAAATCTCTGAGTTCCAGGTTACCCTGTTCAACAGAGTGAGTTCTAGGACAGCCAGGGCCTCAAAGTGAGATATTGTCTCAAAAAAAAAAGAAGTTCAGGTTGAAAGATATGTGTTTCTTGCCTACTTAAACACTCACACTAACTGTGATGATATACAGAATTTAGGGTATTGAAAAAAAATCAAGGAAATAGGAGTAGTCTCAGCAAATCATTGTGAACAGTCAACATGACTGCATTCTTGGTTACATTTCACCTTACCATAATGCATTTGACCAACAACCAACAAACAAAATTTCCATCTGAGCCAAACTACTTACTCATTTTGAAAAGTGAAGAAAATGTGAACTTGAAAAAAAAAATTCCAGCATTGGAGAGATGGCTCAGTCAACTAAGTGCTTCTTGACACACAAGCATGAAAAAATGAGCAGATCCCTAGCAAACACATAGAAGCCAAACATGACAACACAGATCTTTAATCTCAGTGCTGGGGAGGAGAGACATATAGGTCTTTGGGGATTACTGGCCAGTCATTCTAGCCAAATCAGTAAAGTAAAGGGAGATTGAAGAAGACATTTGAAGTGAACTTATAAACTCCTCATGCATGGGTGCACACTGTACACACACACCCTTCCAGTATCCCAGAGCTGTGGGATACTTCCAAGCCCAACACACAGCAGGTTCATCACAGAACCTGCCTGCTTTCTGATGGAATCCTGCAGAAATTCTAAATTCATCTTCCTTGATGTTTTCAACCATGACAAACCTCAAAAGGAACCCAGTTAGCTATAAAAGCCCTGAACTTGAACTGAAAGAGGCAGGATTTTTTTTCAAAGCAATAAAATAGAATAAACTCTTTTTGTTCTCCTCACAAAGATCAAGAGAACTGAAAGAATTGTTTACATAACTGGGTTCAGCTCACTTTGTTGTCTAGATCTCTCTCTTATCTCTCCTCACATTCAGCATGTGGGCTCGCCTCACTGGCCACGTTCTCACACACAGAGAGGACACATGTAGGGTGGAATGCCTAGTTTATGACATAAAGGTGACGCTTGCTTGCTCAAGGTGACTCTGTGCTGGAAATTCACGGCATGGACTTTTATATCGACTCACATTTTGAAAGAGTTATTGTACAGTATGAGTATCAAAGATCTCTACAAGGAATGAAATGATTTTTGTTGAAAAAACAAGTCCATCATGGTAGTAAAGCTTTATTATGGGCTCTTTCAATACAGTAATAATCTATCACTACTTGGAGTCCAGAACCAGTAGGCAGGAGACTTTGCGGCATCTTGAATGTCGGTTTCAGGCAACGATGAGCTGGGAGGGACAAAAGAGTAGAGTAGCAGCAGCTGTGTGACCAGCCAGGAAAGAGACATTCGAGTCACTTGCCCTGCTTCGCCCCTGAAACATTTGCTTTGCATACAATAAACATTTAATTAAATCAAGAAGAAAAGGTGAGAGAGAAAAGTCTAGCCTAGACCCAGCACAAGACAGCGTAAGAGGTCACATCACATGTTTATACTCAGTCCTTCCTGTGTGACAGGCACCGTTTGAGTGTTTTCCTTTTATTAATACCTACCTGTCAGATTTTATTTACTTACTTAATCTAAATTTTTATTCATATATTTAACACGAAATCCTTAACACAGCTCCATTTCACAGAGAAGGTCGAGTGTATTAGGTCAAGTTCACTATAAGCAGAGCCTCAGATGGGTTTTCTTGTGTGAGAGATTTATTGAAGAAGAGAGAGATGCTGGGACCCTGTGAGAATTCTCGATCATGATTAGCACTACAGACTGAGCTGATGGGGAGAATGGGGCTCAGCACTTTCTTCTCCCTGCATCTGTCTATCTTGGCTGCAGGCAAGGGCAGAAATTCAGCCAGAGCCGGAAATGGAGCAGCTGTGAGCTGTTAGCTGCTGATGTGCAGCACATATGGATGCATTTGCCTGGTAAGAGGTACCTGGGAGAAGTTAGACCTGTGTCTGAAGTCACACTGGGTGCCAAAGCCCTTGGGCTTGACAGATGTGTCCTTAATAACCTCATTCCATTAAGCCCCAGAATTGTTTCAGAAATGCATCACTCAGATACCATGCTTCCCGACTGAATGGCACGCGATGTCAACAATTTAATGCCAATGGATTTAATCACATTATCCAAAAAATACCACACTCCAGGAAATACCACCAAGCATAGAGAAAGAATCAGCATTCTATTCCTTAAACAGAAACCCAACCATACTAATCCTATCAGGAAAAGCATCAGCCCCTCCCAATGCTGATAGCACAGTAGCTTTCCTTTGGAGAAGGACTTCCAAAGCACAGCACAATCTGATCTTACCCACTGACCACCTGATGCAAGACCCACTATGTATCCAAGGTTCAGGCGCTTTGGAGTCCTCACCAATCCTGCGACATCCCATGGCTTTCCCCACACTGTTCCATCTGAGTCAATACCATGTTCTTGATGCCACCTACTGACTGCCACGGAACAGCTCCCTCTGCTGGGAAGTTCTTTATCCATTACTACTTCTCTCACTGTCCTCAGCTGGGACATAGACCTCCTGTGTTTAACGCTCCCTGAGTGATGGCTGTGGGCACTAGCCCCATGCACACACCATAACCTATCTCCTCTGACACCTGGGGATTTCCTCACAAGATAGCTATATTCTTCAGAGCAGTAAAAGAATGTGTGTTCTTTTAGTCACAAATAATAGAAACTCAAGACCAGACCAGCTGGAGTTAAAATATATTTTGTTAGTTGCTAAGATAAGTGGTTGATTTCAAGCATGACTTTGAAGGATTCAAAGGATACAAGACTTCCACTCAGCTTTGGCTCTGTCTGCATGACAATGAACATTGCCAGGACGGCTTTAGCTTATTGTACGGGTCAAGTTTCCAGTGGAAGAAGCTAGTATTCTTCCCAACAAGCACACGGCTCTTAATAACTAATAATTACAAGCAGAGAGAAATCTCCAGGGCCCTTAAATGTCCATAGGAGGCCCTGTCCACCCTACATCCATCATTGACCACTTCCGAGCTCACCGTGGCATCTGGAATATAGGTGTTCTGATTAATGGACTTGAGTTATGTGTCTAACTTCCATTGCATTAATGGCCTACCAAATGGAAAAAGGAGTTCTTCTAACAAGACACAGAGAAGAAGCACTAGACAAGCAAAATCTGTAGCCACCTTCTCCAGCTATCAAGACTATATTACTCCTGAAAGGGAAGAGAGTTTGGGAAATCAACAGCAGCAAAGAAAGGGGAGGAAAAGGAGAGATGTGGTGATGGGGAGGGCCCACAGATAGGCTTTAGCAGTTGGCAGCCTGGCTGAAACCTGGAAAGTTAAGCCTGAGGTCTGCAAGTCAGTTCTCTTGAGAAGCCCTTGTTTTGAAAATGAGCAATAGAAAATTCACTCATGTTTTAAGACAATCTTGCTTTTCTGGGCTTCAGAAGAAGGTAACTAATAAGACTTTATAGATATGGGAAGAAGTCATAAGGTCTCTGACTTTAGCAAGTTGTTAAAACAATCATCCTTAGTCTTTTAGGGACCTAATGGAAAAGTACTGAAGTTCAAGAAGGCTTGATACATTCTGGTTAATTTTCTGTCTAAAATAGAAGGGAAGGAAGGAAGGAAGAAAGGAAAGAAGAAAAGAAGGAAGGAAGCTAATGTAATCAATTCTTCAAGTAGCAGAGTATTGACTGTTCTGTGTCCACAGTTTAATTTTTCTTCATTGGTTTGCCTTTCTATTTTTTAAAAGAATTCGGGTCATCTCCCCACCCATGAAAGGTTGGGGGAAGTTTCTCTTAGTACCACAGAATTTATATATAAACAATATTTGTACTCACATGGCATGGTCACAGACAGGAACCATCTGAGCCACATAGTACTGACGCTGGTGACTCACCATCTACAAGCCAGAAGCTAAGTGATGCCTTCTGAGGTGCAGAGACACTGCCCATGCAGCCTTCGAAAAAATTAAGGGAACCCTTTCACCACTCAGCTCATCCATGGCGGTGTTTTCATCATATCATATTTATGTTGCGGCAATTACACCTGCAACTTGAGCCTAACCCCTTCCAATATAGAAGTTTAAATCTCAGTGTTATATGAGTTAACCCACCTTATTGCTGCCATCAGATGATGCTGGAGAGTCACCCTCTGATCAAGTTGAGCCAACAACTGTCATAATTTTATGGGAGCTTGACTTGCTTTTAATCTTTTATCAACATCCTCCCACTAAACAGCTACACAGTCAAGTATCTATGCCCTACACCCCTTCCAACCACATTGCTGTCTTTAAATGCTCTTGTTTGGAAACTCTGGACATACAAGTGTGATTTTAAAAAGGCAGAAAATTTTAGAAATTACCCAGTACCACTCTATCTACAACCTTTTTGGTTACTATGTCCTCAAAAGGGAATAAAATTGTAAGGACATTCAATGTCATAGATGAGCTCAAGTTTCTCTCACAGTGACTGACAGCATCTAATGTCTTCCTGGAAAACAGGTTTTATTCCTAGGAAGCTGAATTAATCTCAGTCTCATTCTTCAGATTTTATATATAAACTCCTTTCAGTGGCTCTCAAACTTAACAGTGCATTAAACTTCCCTAGAGAATATTTTAAAATGAAAACTTAGGCTCAGTAGATATAAAGCACACATATAAGCTGCAGTTTTAGCTATCAGTCTATTTAGAATGTAGTTAGTTGCGAAGTTGAGATCCTGTTTGAAGAAATGCAGACTGTAGTTGAGGGACTGGATTTCAATAATGGGACAGGTCTAAGTTTTGACTTGATGTGAACTGTCTGAGTTCATTAAGCTAGATAATTGCTTAACCACTAAGTAGTATAATACAGTTTCCCCTTATAACATAGGAAAATTGTGGATTCCACTTTCACAAGTTCGTTAGGTGGAATTAAGGAGACTCAATCCATTAAATACAATGTAAAAGACATAAATGTGCTTATAACCATTTAATGCCAGAGTACACATTAGTATATTGCAGACACTGGTAAATGCTTGAAGATTGCCAAAATGGAATATATATATACACACACACATACATTGAAGATACCTCTGCATGTATATAAAATTTCACCAAAACTTTCATGACAACAAAGGGTCAAAAGACTCCATGAGGAGTTGAAAGAGTAAAAGTACTCAAGAGAGAGGAGACAGGGCCCAGCAAGGACACTGGAAACTTTTCAACCAAGAAACATTCACAGTGAGTGACTTCAAAACATTGGTGAATGGCCAAGGATTCTAGTTATAATGTACAAACATGAGAATGATTCCTCTTCTCAAGCCAAGACTAGACTGAACTGGGGAGAGTCAAAGCAGAATCTCCATATCCAAACTGAAATTCAAAGGAAGTGGGTTGTCATTCATATTAGAAAAGTTTCACGTACTACAAAATAACCAAACAACCAAATAACCAAACAACAAAATCCCAAAGTCCACTGGAGCCATATTAGAAATGTTATTGGGAGTAATGATTCATTGCTGGAAAATAATGATTAGTAAATATGGTAATTATAATGAGGCAAAGAGCACATGACACTAATTTGCAGTTTTATGCATTCGATTTTGCAGCAATTTGCTGTCTGCTTTTCTTAAGCTCCTAGAGATGGCTATTTTCCAGTACAGATTGTAACTGTGTTCAGTAGGTGACATGTTTTAATTTACTCTGACTCTGATTTGTAATTACCTCTTATTGAGCACTTACTGTGTTAACCATTTTATGTTTATTACTTTAGTTCTAATTCATTAAAAAAAATACTAAGCAAGAGTAGTTGCTCAATTTTATAAAATATTCACAAAACTTGGAGAGGTTATATGAGCAATTCAGATGAGAGGTAACAGGGAGAAATGAACAGCTATCTCACAGCCAAGAAATCATTTGTTAAAACCATTGCCTCTTGGGGCTGATTGGTTGCTATTTTTACCTACCCTGCCCAAGGACCACTGACCTCTGCCACAGCTAGACTACCTCACACATTGTATTTCTACCTGCAGCCTTGAATTTTCAGTTCTGACTTCTTATGGAAATGTATTAACTAGGCAGTGGCCCACTTTATATATGGCTTTGGGCAAAGTAAATAACCTAATTGTACATCTAGTGATCCCAAAGACTAAAGGCAATAGGATCCTTATATCTGCGGCCATTAGTTCCATTTCCTCATTTATATAGAAAAAAAGGTGAGAGAAAGCTAAACATGTTTATTCAATAATAACAATACTGTTAACGAAGATGATGATCAACATATATCAAATATTTATGTGTTAGGCACCTTGCATGTAGTTTCTTAATTAGCTTACCCTATGCTGTGATGAGGTATAAATTCTATCATAATAAGTAAAAAAAAAAACCCAGACTTTAAGGAACATTGATCAAATGACCCACAACCTGTAAGTAGCCAAGCCAAAAGAGGAAACCAGAACCAGTTCATGCATTGTAGATAAAGCTAATAACACAAGCAATTAACACAGGGGAGGAAGGGACCATGGCTGATTCTATGACACATGCACAGTTACTGTAATCTAAAATTTTGAGTCTGAATATAGACCAAGATCATTTTTAGACCTTGTGAAATCTCCTATTTAAAAAATGTTAGCATCTATTCATTTCAAATATGTTTATTTAAGTACTTTGTGGGCCTACTATCTACTCCAGAGCTGTCCTCATTCTGCCAAGAAGCCACCTTTAAGACAGCTAGAGTCTTTGCTCCCAGACTCTAATGTCTGGTATACCACTGTCCCCTCTATGAACAGTTGTTTCCAAGTCTCTCATTCTTAGATCTACACCTGCCACTTCCTCTGCTTTGGTTCTCAAAGACAATTCTCAGGACACCAAGATAGAAATACATGCAGTTCAAGATAGTCATGTGTTTGTCAAAGGCAGAGAGGTTCAGTTCACAGTTGAAGTGAATAGAACGCCATACCCAGAACTCTTTCCTCCAAGGAGAAAGCTTCTGATGCTCTCACCCAAATACTGACAGATGTTTGCATCTGTAAAAGTAAAAGTGCCAACTTTTTATTAAAAGAAATATGAGAAAAAAAAACACATCAAAAAGTCAGACTCAGAATGAGAGAAAATATTTACAAACTGTATCAGACATCAGCTAATATCCAGCACATTCAAACATCTCACTAATAATAAAAAGCCCAATTCATCCAGCACTTTAACAGGGAAAAGATCTGAATATTCATTTCTAAAAAGAAGACTAAAAATGGCCAAAAGATACATGAAAAATGTTCCACATCACTAACCACTAGGTGATGCTAAACAATACAACAATGGGATATCTCACAATAATCACTACCAAAACAAAGTACTTCAATACTCAAGAGGCAGAAGCGGGAGGATTGCAAGTCTGAAACAGGTTCGACTACATAGTGAGTTCTAGGGCAGCCTGGGATACAAAGGAGATGGGTCAAAAACATAAAATAAATAAATATTTTTAATTGTAAAATATAACAAATGTTGTCCAGAGTAAAGGAAAGTAGGAAACTTTATACACTATTAGTGAGAGTATAAAGTAATAGAGCCAATATAGGTAACAGTAGGGAGGTCCCTCCAAAAAAAAAAAAAAGAGTTCAAAACACAGAATTGTCATAAGTACAGTAATATTGCTACTAGGTATATAAGCAAGAAAAAAATCACCAAGTCAAAGAGACACCATTAGGAATAGACAATTAAAACAGGTGTAGATCAAGAAATGAATGGATCAAGTAATTATTATTATTCAGTCAAAAAGAAAATCAATCCTTCTAATTGTGTTAATGCCTATGAATTTGTAGGGCATTATATTAAGTGAAACAAGCCCAGTATTAAAAGTTAAATACACATATACACTTATTTGTGGAATCTAAAATGTTCTCATAGAAGTAGAAAGTAGAATAATGGTTACAAGGAGGAAGGTGAGAGGAAGAGAAGGATGGAGTATAAAGGTCTAGTTAGTCAAGAAGAACATATTCTGATGATCTACAGCACAGACTTCAGTTCACAGCAATATGGTATATATTTTACCATAGCCAGAAGAGACATGAGCATGATGGTATATGTCTCTCATCCCAGCACTCAACAAGCAAAGTTAGGAAAATACCTGAGAGTTAAAATCCAACTCTGGCTACATAATGGGTTCCAGACTAATGACACCTGTAGTAGTATACCTACTATGAGTCTCATCAAGGATGATAAAGAGACATTCTCATAGGTGCAAACCCTTCCAGACCTCAGAAGAGGGAACCACCACCATGGCAAATGCACTGGACAGTGGAACCCTGAGTGTCTCAGCTCAGGTGTTTTTACTGATCCAGAACTCAAGTGTATCTACTGATAGCAAGTGCAGATCATAAGCAATCAAACATCCCCCCGCCACATAAATCCAACAAATGCAAACAATACAAAACACTTAGGCCTAGGCAGCCCCTTTACCAACAATGCACAAAACAATTATTTTATACATGACTAAAATTAAACTTCCACAACAGATACCTTTTCAAAACAAAGAATCAAAAACTAGCTGGAAGAATCATTATAAAGGAACGATACATGTTTAAGGTAATGGGTATGAAATTATTTTGACTTGTTCATTATACAAGTATAGCATGTATTAAACCATCATTTTAGAAGGGTATGATGGCACACACCTGTAGTCCTAGTCTTGTGATTTGCTTTTTTGTTTTCAATTGCATTTCTCCTCTTCATGACTTTCCCCAAGGACTGCTGGGTTCTGGACAACTTCAACCATCTTTGAAGCAGATGAGGACAGTCCACAAGCTGAGCAAAACCAGTCAGCAGCATTTCATGCATTTATTCTTCTTCCCACTCACGTTTATTAATATCTGGGAAGAAATGTAACAGGGCGAAGTCTTGATGTGCACAGGAGGAAGGCTAACGCAAGCAAGCATTCTCAGTTTCATATGGTACCTACCAAGTGGGCTGAGCTGAGAAAAGGAGAAAAATAGATCTGAAGTCTACTTTGCACAAAATAACTATCTGTCAGCTTAAATCAGTAAATAAAATATAAAATAATGTGAAAACCAAGACCTGTGAGAATCCTTGATCTAAGCCTGACCTGTGGACATGGCAGAGCCATTTCTCTCTGGAAAGTTAAAAGTTCTTTGGGAAATGAAAAATGTTTTTCATTTTTTAAGTAACAATTTTAGTAGATTACAGTATCTACAGAGTTGATAAGACTAGCTCTCTCAGCTGTCATTTTATGACCACAAAGGAGAACAGCATGAGCCTATGAATCTCCACAGCTCTTCTCTTCCTTATCCATGAAGGAAGTGAGGATTGGTGGTCCCTTCTCTCCTCATCACACATACATGGTCTTCCATTGGGGATGCTGAGACAGGAGACAGGGAAAACAGAAACCATGGATTAAGTTTCTCTCCCTAGAGCCCTGAGGAGGGAGCTACTTGCCTGCCTGGGAGTCCTTTGTGTTGGAAGGAAGCACAAGGATCTGAGGGATGGACCCAAGAAGATGAGGGTCTTGAACAAGTTGGTGTGAGGCCCCAAGAACTTCTGAGTTCAAAGCAGAAAGCAGATGGTTTTAATAATTTTGTCACATATGTTGCTGAAAGATGCCACAACTCATTAGAATTCCTTTTGGGGTGATGTTTACATTTCAAGTTTCTCATGGACTGTAGCAGATGGGCCATGCTTTTAAGCTTTAATAGAGTTATACTTCATGACTTTGTCTTCTTTCTTCTCCTCCTCCTCCTCCTCTTTCTTCTCCTTCTCTTTCTTCTCCTCCTCCTCCTTCTCTTCCCTCTCCTCTCCCTCTTCCCCCTCTTTCTTCTCTCCCCACTCCATCTTCTTTTTCTCTGTTCAATTATTGCTAAAGAGATGAGACGTAGATACTTACAAGCACAGAGATAAGGAACTACATTTTCTCAGGCATAAGGGACCCTTTCAATAAATGTAAAAGTCTTTCTAGATTGCAGAAGATGGCCTTTGGTGTCTGCATCTAAGTGTCCCATCAATGGATTTGCTATGATCTTGTCAGGGAGATAGTTATCTATGTGGTCGAGTGATACACAGGGTATGTGGGTTCTTTTTAATCTTATTATTAATTCTGAATCAATAGTAGATCATAAGCCATTTACCATGTGTCACACACATGTCTTAGTCCTGACAATAGAGCATTTAACAGGAACACTCACACACACAGACCCACACTGCTTTATACTCATTATTTTTTTTATACAGAAATGGTTCCCATTAACTAGGCAAAAAAATGAGAGGTAGGAGATTGTGAACTTGATGTTTATGTTGCTTGCAAATTTCAAAGTATAGTTCAGCATCATCCTTGTAGAATTACAAGGAATAAGGATTCCCTTCTATATTAAAAAACTGCCAAACTCAAAACAAATCAACGGCATATTTCCTCAATTTAAAAGAGGCTGGAATGTGGTCATATCCAGGGAGCTGCAGCATCAGTGAACAGCCCTGTTAAGTCATGGTTTGGTCAAGTTGCTGTGCCTCAGGTATGTTGTTCAACATAGGTCTATCTAAACTATCACCCTGTGTGGAGCTGTCTCATTAGTGGAGTTGTGTGGACTGCATGAACTAATTCACATAAACTGCTTGACTCTGCATGCCAGACAGTGCAGTTACTATTGTTATTCTCAATTGAGAGCATTTTTTCATGTAATATATGATGATAAAGCTTTCCCCCAATTCCTCCCATATTCTCCCCACCTCCCTGTCTCCCCAATTCTGTCATTTTTTTTCTCTTTAAAAAACAAATCAATGAGCAAACAAAACAAAACAAAACAAGAAACACACAACACACACACACACACACACACACACACACACACACAAATACACTGGAACAGACTGTGATCTATGTGGAGTGGACAAGTAATGCAAAGTGCCAGGGTCAAGCCTAAGAGGGTGCTTGCTTAGCACAAGGCTCAGCCGATGAAGAGACTCATGTATCTTCAGTTTGTCCAATGACTATTTCAACACTTAGGCTTTCAAACCAAATTCACTCTTGTTGTGTTTTGGGGGTCATCCCAATTCCTAAACTTTCCCCCAAGCTTTTTAAAAAAATTTGTTTATTTTGTGTGCATTGGTGTTTTGTCTACATGTATGTCTGTGTGAGGGTGTCAGATTCCCCTAGAGTTATAGACAGTTGTGAGCTGCCATGTGGAATGAAAAATAAAATGAGTCAGATGGACCTGGTTAGGTGGCTCTGGAGCTGACATGTCATTTGCTCATCAGGAAAATATCATTAATCTCATGGAGGCACTGAGGATCTGTAACTAACATCATATATTTGCTCTACTCTGGACATTGGCATCAGCACCTATCCTAGCTCTGCCTCAGTTTGTTCGTTCTTATGTCTTCTTAAAATGTTCTTTTCTACAGCAGCAGTATTTTCAGAGACGGTATCAGCAACTGAAATGATGCACGTTGGAACCAGACTGGCAGAGTTCGACACCTGTGTCTACAACTAACTGTCCATTCATCTACTCACATGTTTTTAAATTTGGGTCTAAAGATGTGCTTCAGTTTCCCTATGTGGACAATGAAGCTAGCAATTGAATTATTGCAAAAGGATGAAACAGGCTACTATTTTTCATCAATATCTGAAAATTATTTAATATTTTATGTGATCAATACAGTCAGCAAACAGCTAAATAGGAAGGAGAGATGGACCTGGGTGATGAAGCATCAGAGAAGAAGAGAGAACAAGTGTAATTTACTCTATAACTTCCCAAGCCTATGTGATGAGGAACGGAGAATTAACAGTTGCTCAAAGAATTCACTGGACTGCAATCTACCTGACCTGAGCTCTAACTGAAAACAGGACATCTGATCAACTTCATAAAGCATACAATGTCAGACATTGCATTGTAGTAGTATGCTACTGTGGTGGCTCAGCAAGAGAGATAAGGAGGCAGACTTCATAACTACAAACCCTTCCAGACCTCAGCAGAGGGAACCACAGTCATAGCCAGTGGCATACTCAGAGTGGAACCCAAAGCGTCTCAGCTCAGGTGTTTTCATTGATTCAGCACTCCTCAGGTGCAGATCATAAGCAATCAAACACAGGCCACAGAAAACCAACACGTGCAGACAATACAAAATGCCAAGACCTAGGATAGCCCCTCACCCAACAGTGCATAAAAACATTTTAAACATAATTAAAAATAAACTTCCATGACACTGCAATGTAAGTAATCCAATCCCAGGATTCTTTGGATCCTTGTTCTTGCAACAGAGCATCTTTGTCAAAGGTAAGACTATTATCCATGTGACATCACAAGATCCATTTCTCCCCAATGATTCATTCAAAGACCTCCTCCTGTGCAGCCAAATGGTTTTTCTGTGGCTTGAAAGGATCTTTTCCTTCCTTTCACCTTCAACGTGACTCATCTATTTCTTGTGCCCGTAGGACACTTCCATTGTTCATTCCCCAAAACAATCTTGTAAAGAAGGCAGTGAGAATACAAAAATAAATCACTGGAAGCAGAAAGGATGAGAGCCCATTGCCTTGTAATACCCCAGCAGCATGACCGTGGCTAGATGGTTACATACAACTCACATGAATTCAAACAGCCTCTGTTCATGTCCTTCCTCTACATGAGACAGCGACAGTGTTACCTATGGAATATCTTTTCACCTCTCCGTTTTGGTTTTCTACCTGAAATATGGTGCCAAGACCAGTGCCTCCTAGTATTAGGTAAAGATTGAAAGTGCAAACACAGAAAAAGCTGTTTAAACCCTGTCTGTTATACAATGAGAGCTACCCAGGGTGCTTATTTCTGAGATCACCATCAGTTCTTAGCATTGACTGTGTGCATGCATGAATGAAGAAACGAAGGGTCTCAGACTAAGACCAAAGATGCCTGCTGGCCACAACCACTCATCCCACTGTCTTAGCTCCTCCCTTCCACCCACCACCGTGTTAATATTTGTGGCTAATTTGAAGGAGGAAATTCTTCATGTTTCTTCCCACTCCTCTCTCTCACATACATACACACAGCCATTCTCCAGAGCAATTCTGAAGTGGATTGAAATACTCTTTTTTATACTATTGATTCTGAAAACTTGATTTTTTTTGAATCAGCGTTCAGAGAGAGAATAGCGTGACAATTTAATTCCAGTTTAAATCTGTGTCCTTATCCACCAAAAGTCCTTGCTTTCTTCCTTGGCACCCTGCAGTTGATGGTCACAGAGCTATGCTGCTGGAGAGTGTGGAGCTGTCAGCAGGCCAGCATGGTTGACCTGTCTTCCCTTCTCCCTTTCAGTTGCAAATCAAGTAAATTTTTGGAAACCATTCACTATGCATTGACATCTGTGAATAGAGACAGGGAAGAAAAAAGTCAGGGAGGAAGGAAGGAAGGAAGGAAGATGAAAGGAAGGAAGGGAGGAAGGAAGGAAGAAATAAAGGAAAGAAGGATAAAAGGAAAAAAGGAAAAGAAAAAAAAGAAAAAAAGAAAGGCAGAATAGTCATAGTCATCAACTGTGGAGTACTACACTGATTGATTCGAAGTTTTTCAGGAGAGAATCACATTCCATAACTTTGCCCAGATCCTCTGGTTTTACACTCATTCTGTCAGAAGCAGACTAGCAAACACGTTTCAAAATTAATGATGACTTCAACTGCTTTCTGACACCCACTAATGCCTGTGTTTCTCCAGCCCAGAGAGGCTGAGGTGACCACCTGCATTTTCCTGGTTTCTGATGCCTGAGTACCAAGGAGCAAGAGCTGAGCCTGCAGCTGAACTCCTCCAACAGCAGGTGTGGTGGTGAAGAGAGCCAAGGTTCCTCTGGCCGTTTTCTCTTAGGATGGCCTGATACGTCGACTTCACTCAGGCCACATGGAGGAGGAAGGAAGAAGATGAATTGAGGCTTTCTCTATGCGGGTCTGTTCTGCGCCAGATGAGTTCACCATCAAAGAATACAGTACGACTCTCTCCACCCAGAGCAGCTTGGCAGATGCATTCTGTAAGCAGCTATGGTGCCAGCAGTTTGCAGCAGCCTCTGCCACAGCAAATCAGCTGTGATTTTAAACGAAAAGCAGTTACTCCATGCAACACTGTTCCCCCAAACAAGAGCCTTGATTTTGCTTCCCAAGTGACAGTGAAATAGCTGATGAACCTTTGTTCGAAACGCCACCCTCCGCCATTAAAATTTGGTCACTGACTCCTTAAGCCTTCCTACAAAACAGCAGCAGGATGACTCCAGCCCAAGTGAAGGAGAGATTTGGCACTTGCACAGCAAATTAAGCCAGCCAAGACAAGAAGAGAAGACCCGGCTCACACCAGGTAAAGCCATCTACCGTCCTCCAAACTCTCTCTGGGTTGGTTCACCCTGTGATAGAACCACACAGTTTTCTCTTACAGCTCACGAAGTCATCTGGATTATTTAATCTGTATGGTCAGTTTGTTCAGATATATATATATTTTAGATTCAACGCGAATTGTTTTCCCAGTCTGAATAATCTACGAGGCCTAATGAGCCAGTTGTCGGCTCCTCGCTGTGCGTGCCAACTCACCCATGGGAGGAGCATCAGGAAAAACAGGGACAAGGAAAGGGTTTGTGCAGTGACTGAGCCTGTCAGTGGGCCAGCTGGAAAGCCGCTTCAGATGGGAATACTTTATGTGTCTCAGGAGAACACTGCAGGAGCTCAATAAGTGCACATAAGTATCTGTTTTCTTTCTTCTTTCAGCTGTGGCTCGTCTCTAAGTTCATCTGTCCGAGGTTGCAAATGCAGAGACACAAACTCTTTTATCTACCAGACTGAGGCAAGAAACACAGGAAGAGTAGGAGCTCACCACACTCAAGAAGAGGTCAGCCCTCTCTGGGATGGCTGGGCCCTCTGTTCTTTTTGCTGGAACTTTCTAACTGAGGAAAAATGAGCCAAGCTGGTGTCATGCTACTCCATAAAACAAGTGAATAAATTGTGCAGCCTTGGGCACTGACAAGCTGTAGGATTTTTGTCAAGTTACTCAGTTCTCTGAACATCAGTTTCCGTATCCATGAACTAAGCATAGGTGTCTAAATAGTGCTGTTGATGTGAGAATTAAATAAGCTAATACATGTAAAGAACCTAGCGCAATGCTTGGCACGAAATTCAGTAAATAATAATGGTAACCTGGATGTGTTAGGAGCTTACCATAATATATGCCAAACACTCCTGAAGCTTTACAATGTGGTCTAAAGCCCTTATGAGAATCCTTTAAAGTTGGTTTTATTATTATACCTGCAATACAAAGGACCATGGGTTGTAATTAGAGGCCAAATGACTCTGGCTGTTGCTTCTAACATGAGTGCCAGTCAGTTAATAGACACCTCTTTGGTGTAGTCATTTGTAAGCCTGGGCTCTAGAGTCAAGTAGCCTTGGATTTAATCTCAGTTCTGCTACTTGTAGCCAGGTGATGGCACTGAGCCTCAAATTTCTAATGACAGAAAGGAAGGGCTGATACTATTCTACCCGCATCAAACAACTGGATGGTTATGCAACCATGGAGGTACTGACTGGCTGTGTGACTTTACCCAAGTTACTTTACTTCTCCGAGTGTCTGTTTCACAATCTATAAAGTAAGCCTAGGTATTTACCTAATAAAGGTCTTGAGGTGAGAATTTATTAAGCCAAACTAAGCCTCTGCCATTGCTCTCACAGTGTGCTGAACTCTCTTGAGTATTAAAGCTATTTCCATCCTTATGCTTCTTTTTATCCCAGACTTTCAATACACTAGTGCACTCTCTGTCTTTGATTTTCATAGAGTTTCATCATCATCAAAAAAAAATTGTGTAAAAGTACAAAGAAGTTTATTATTTATTAAGGAGTCTCCAGAGAACGTAAGATAGCTGAGGCCATGGGCATGCAGGGTTCTCAGTATGTCACACGGGGACCTCCTAAGATGCTCTTACTGAAGGAAACTCATTTTGGAGCATTTGGATATTATGCACTGTCAGTACTGACCTGAAATTCTATGTCTTACTCTCTCTCACTTTACTAAAAATCAGGGTTGTTTATCACCTAAGGTCAGCTCCCTGAGTCTCTGGTCTTTAAAAAAAAAAAAGAACTACAATATTCATATTGAGAATTTATATATTTATTATATAAGTGAGAATTAGCATATAATTGAGAATTTCATACATGCATTATATTAGTTACTTTGCTGTTATGATAAAGCACTGTGGCCAAGGCAACTTTAAGAAGAAAAATATATTTGGGGTTTATGACTCTGAGGGGTTAGGGTCCATAGTGGCAGGATCATCAGATGGTAGACATGGCAGCTGGAGCTGGAAGCTGAGAGCTGTGGACTCATATCTTAAATCATAAGCAGGGTACAGAGAGAGCAAACTCAAAATGGTACAAGTCATTGAGTATTCCAAATTTACCTCTAATGACATACTTCCTCCAGTATGGAAGCCTCCAGTATGTGGCCTCCAGGAAGACCACACCCCCTAATCCTGCCTAAGCAGAGTCAATTGAGGACCAAGTATTAAATGCTCAAGTTTAAAGGGGAAATGTAATTCAAAGCACCACGTTCCACTCCTTGGACCCCATAGTCACATGACATATCATAATGCAAAATGCATTTAGTCCAAGTTCAAAAAGTCCTTTAGTTTTTCACAATCTCAATACTGTTTTAAAAAAGTCCAAAGTCTTTTCTGAGACCCAAGTCAATCTTTTAATTGTAATCTCCAGTAAAATTTAAAAAAAAATTGCACACTTTCAGCACATGGCATAGAATATATGTTACCATTCCAAAAGGGAAGAATCTGGACACAGTGAAGACATACATACTGGACCAAAGCAATACCAAAAGCCAGCTGGGAAAACTCCGTCTCATTTAATCTCATATCATTTAAACCACCACATTCATTCAATGCAGCTTGACCATATTCATTCCCCAGGCCTCCCCTTAACTCCACCCAGACCCACTCCCACCTCTTCAACCCTTCCTGCCTCTCCTAACTTTGTTTCTTCCTCTTCCTCCTCTTCTTTAATAATACACAGAGTCCAATTTGTTTTCCTTATACATTCACAGATGTGGCGCCATCTATTGGAGGCACCGTACTCTTATTAAAAACAACTGACTTTCCCAGAAGCCATCAACTTCCAATAGCACCTCAGATCTTGCATAGGTCTTGTGTAGACAAGCACAACTGCTATGTGTTCATGAGCACAGTGGCCCTTATGTGTCCAGAGGACACTGTTCAATTCCTGCCTGACCTCTGGCTCTTCCAATCTCTCCGCCCATATTTTAAGGTGGTTCCTGGGTCTTATGGAGAGAAGATGAGTTATAGGCATCACGTTTATGGTTGAGCACCTTTTAGTCACTATGTACTTTGATGTTCTGTGAGTTTCTGAGTTAACCACAGTCCACTGCACAAACTCTTCTGATGAGGCCTAAGAGCTGGACTAATGTATGGTTATAGAAATAAGAATTTAGAGGATAATTTATTACTATATACATTTAGCAAAATAACAGTAGTTAGGTTCACCCCTAGGACCTATGAGCTTCCTAACCATGGGCTCCTGGCCAGATTTGCAGTATCATACATGTATTTCCTCCTGTAGATCAGACCTTAAAACCATTCAGACAGCAATTGCCTACTCCCATAACATTCCATGTCCCTGTTGCACTCATGGGGAGATTATTATAGATGAATTCACAGCAAGTTAGGGTTGTTAAAGATTTACCCCCTAGCAGCTTAAATAGCAACTTCTATACAAGTTACCCAATGGGGTGGAGACCTCCTGGTTAGTACCAATTTGATCTCCATGTCCTGTGACCAGAGTGTGTGATATCTTCAGCTTAAGTCTTACATCAAGGTCTGGTAGGCAACAAAGAGCAATGGCAACTGCCTACTAAACAAAAATGTGTTTACATAGAGATGAAGAATGTTTCCCCAACAAGACCCTATGATTCTGGGATAAAGAACCAAACTAGACTAAAGCTAATTCCAGCTTTTCTTTTTGTGCCTACCCTTCTCTTCTCTTTAATTATACTATTTTGGTTCTTCACTCACCATATATGTTCAAAAGAAGGGTGTTGGATACCATGGAACGCTTCAGAGAGTGGGACTGGGGATCAACCCTAGCCTAGGGAGGAGACTCTCTTAATAGTGGAGCTCCCAGGGACTCTCTGGCCTATCAAATTGCCTACATGATATGCACAAGGACTGTAGTTCTTGTCACTCACCACTTGCTGGGGTGGGCTTTTAGTGATGCAGCTATCTCTGAGATGTTCCATACTAGTGTGAATAACTCCAGTAAACTGGTTGGCTTATCAAGTTGGCCCTTGGTAGAATTGTTACTTTACTCTGTTGTAAGTACACGTTTGTTCATGTCTCCCAGGAGCAGCCTCAGAAAACAGGATAAAAATGAGTTCTCTCAAATTCTACCATCTAAGTTCTCTGTTCAATAAGGTGGTTGGAAATCACAGTAGTTGAGCTGAAATAACAGACTTCAGGAAAACTCCGTAGGACTTTGTTTTATTAGCTCAGGAATTAGCCATGTGGTCCGCCATGTGGTCAAACTGATGACTGATTGTTTAGACCCCTGGCTATTCAGGCTGGTGTTTCCCCTAGTTCATGAAAGCTGCCAAAGGGTTTTCTAAATCAAATAAAAGTGCTTCTTCACTCCTCTCCAAAAGAAGACACCAACCCTTCAAAGGATTTCTGTAAACAATGCTTTTTAATAGACACGGTGCTTTCCACCATCCCTACGCTCTGTAGAAAAGCTTTAATGTTGTCACCTGGTCACCAAATGTCCTGCATAAAGAAAGGGAAGTTCAAGCATCTTGTTTTCATAGTTTTGCAGCTGTGCAAATACTATGTGTGTGAACATTAATCCATTTGTTAGGTGAGATTTTGTTCTCTAAACAGCAAAGAATCTAAGTGGGGTAAATTATTATCTACATTATGAAAGTTCTCACAAGTTGGGATTCTAGATTTTCATGGAAAACAAATTTACAGTCTGCTTTACTCCTCCTGGCTCCAGAGTTTGGGCATCTTGTTTAATTCTGGCTTCTACAGTGACAATTCTCAATGATTCTAGCTACTGATCATTCATTCAAAACTACTGATTGTTTATTGTGGGCCAGCCTCAGTGAAGAATGCTAAGGAAACAAAACTGAATGAGAACCAAAGAGCCTGGGGTCAATGTAAAAAGCAGATTTTTGAAATAATATTGTAAATTGTTGTATATAAATCATACATGGTACTGAGTTATTAAGGACATTTTCATACATATATACGATACTTAAAGCATATTCCCATAACCCCCGTTATCTCAATTCTCACTCCTTTCACTGATCCTCTTTGCTCCCTAAGGAGGGAGATTATTTTACATGCCATATACACACATGATTCTATGTATTTAACTAAAACCTAGAATCTTCAACTATGAAAATATGTGTTATTTGTCCTACTAACTTTATTTGCTTAATATGATTGGTTCTATTTGCATCCATATTTGTATCCATGAAAACAAAATGACTTCATTCTATTTTTTGCCTAAAATTCCATTGTACATACATGCTAAATTTATTTATCCTCTCCTCTGCAGATGAATACCTAGGTTGGTTCCAGTTCTTAGCTACTGTGAAATGGTGTAAACACTGATGTGTAAGTGTGTCTGTGATATGTTTACTTGGGGTTTTTCAAGTAAATACTCAAAAGAGGTTGTATGTTAGATTTCTATTTCATTTTTTTGAGCCATAGTGTTTCCACAGTGGCTGCTTACATTTCCACTGACAGGGTACTAAAGGTTCTTATCCTTTTGTTCACATCTTTGCCAGCAATTGTTATTTGTTTTCTTAATGACTGGCATTCTCACTGGAGTAAAGTGAAATAAGTCTCAATGTACTTTCAATTCTCATTTCCCTGATGGCTGGTGATGTTGAATAATTTTCATGTTTATTGGCCATTTGTATTTTATCTTTTGAGAACTGCTTGTTCATTTGCCCACCTAATTATTTTTGTTGTTGTTGTTCTTTGGGTATGTACTCTAGAAGACATTAGTCCTCTATCAGATATATAGTTGGCAAAATATTTCTCTCTCTACAGGCTTCTCACTGTTTCTTTGAGGTACAGAAGAGACTTAATTTCATGAACTTCCTCTGCCAATGTCAGCATTATGTCCTAATGGTGTTTTTCATTCTTGTTACTCTAACAGTTTTGGAATTTCAGGTCTTATATTAAGGTCCTTGACCCACTTGGACTTTATTTTCATGCAGGGTTAGAAATAGGGATTTAATTTCACTCTCCTGCATGTGGCTATCCAGTTTTTCCAGCACCGTTTACTGAAGAGTGCCTTTCCCCAAATGCATAGTTTAACATCTTTCTAAGACAACAGGGCAGCTGTGGCTGTGTGGGTTTGTAACTAGATTCTCCATTCTATTCCAACTGCCTGCATTTCTGTTTTGAAACCAATGTCATGATAGCTTGGTTATTATGGCTCTGTGGTATAAGTTGAAGTCAGATATGGTGACACCTCTAGAAATGTTCTTCTTGTCCAAGATTTCTTTGACTATACAGGGCATTTTGTGATTCCACATGAATTTTAAGATTGTTTTCTCTATTTCTGTGAAGAATGGCATTGGACTTTTGACAGAGATTGCATTGCATCTCTATGTGCTTTTGCGAGTACAGGCGCTTTCACATTAAATCTTCCCAAACGTGAGCATGGGTGAGCTTTCCACCTTCTATTACCACCGACAATTTCTTTCCTAATGTGTTTTAAAGTTTTCAGTTGTAGAGATCGTTCTCTTCTTTTATTAACTTTACTTCAAAAGTACTTTTCTGAAGTAATGATGAATGAGATTTACCTTCTATCCTTCTCAAGCTATTTGTATTTGTTTTTGGTGTGTAGGAAAGCTACTTATCTTCATATGTAAGGTTTGTATCCATCCATTTTGCTATTTATTAATTCTAATAATTTTGTGATGAATTCCTTAGAGTCTCTTAGGCATATACACATGGCATGGAAAGGCGGGTGTTTTTAAAGCGCCATAATAATATTCTGTGATACAATATCCAAAGGGGGGAGGGGCCAGCTTTAATAGAGAGGCATGTTTCCGTGGCAAGTCTCAGAGAGCCTGCAGACCGAGGAATAGAAAGGGAGGTGGGCCAGTATTCCAGGCAAAGAGAACTGGGTTGTTTAAAAAGGCCAAGCAGAAGAGGCACGTGGAAAGATGGATGAGAGTCAAGTCATGCCTCCATGATCTTCCTGCATTGTGGAGCTTATAGGGGCTTTCTATCAGAGCAGAGACTTACACTTGTCTGCCTCTATGAAGATCCACTTCTGGGTGACAGAAAAAGGATAGAAGAAGACATTAGACTTAACCCCTGTGCCAGATAAGGAGTGGTTTGTGATCTTCCTTAAAAGTTTAGCCAAAGATGACAAACATCAACTCTAATCCTTCCTGCAGCTGCAAAAAGTGTTGCTAACTAGGGTGAATACCTCCTTTTGTAAGTCTAGAAAATAAAACCTTGTTATTTAACCTTAACATTCAGGGATATAGCAGCACCTGGTGGAAGCCAACACTGAGCAGAAATATGTGTGCTGCCCCTGGCTTGTGGCTTGCAGGAACTCATCAGCAGGTGTGCTGGTCTGCCATCTTCCTGACGCACCTGTCTGCCCTCAGTATCCTGTGCTCAGGGGGAAGGCAAGACAGCCAATGAGTTCTGTTGTTTCTTTCATGAGCATTGTCACATCTGGTTCTTAGCTCTAGCTGGCATGTTGGGCATGACTCCATCATTCCTAAATCCAGGATACAACTTTGGCTTAGTCTGAGGGCTGCTCCCATGCCTGGAGCTTCTTGAGTGCCCGCAGAGAAGCTTCATCACGGGAACTTCACCTCTCTTTCTGTGCTTGTTATCATCTTCCCAGTCTTTAGGGTTACCAATTACCCAATTTGTGCTCTCAGGATAATTAAAACAAGTCAGTGTTTTGTTGACTTCCTCAAATGAATTCCTAGTCAGAACACTTGGCTGTCACTGAAGTCACAGGAAATATCCCCCTGTCATTGGTGTCATTCTTGTTCGGCCATTCCTTGTCCACATCCGTATAGGAACTACATCTTATGATTAATGGATGTAAACCTTTTAAAATCTACTAACTAAGCAAGCTATTAGCTTCCATCAATCCAAAAGCTAAGAATGTCATCAGATAGCATCTTAGGTCAATATAAAAAAGACCTTCCCCCATCTCACTGTACCTGCACTTTGCCTGGATTTGTGACTTTTTTTTTTTTTCGTAAAACTCTGAAAACTTCATGTGTGGGAATGAAATTTAGGGTAACCAAAATCTGGGTCATGGTCACTCAAAATGGCTCCAGAATCAGCTATTTCTTACTCCCTTAAAAATGAGAGCTGTAGTTTTCCTGTCGATCATTATGACATACAACTGTACACAGGAAAAGCATAAGGCCTCAAACCCTCACTATAGGCAACTGAGGAAAGCTTTGAGAGGGAGAGGTGGTCCCTCCTAGGAAAAAGAACATCTACTGGTTTTTCAGGGTCAAATGGAGACATGCATACAAGTAACATGATGTGGACTCAACAGGTTGTATTAGGAATATATACAAGTACATATATGCAAGCAATAACAATTAGTGAAAACAGCTGTGAAATTTAAAGAAGAGGGAAGGGGAATACAGGATGGCTTGGAGGGAGGAATGAGGAGGAAGGAATGTTGTAATTAAATGAAATTATAATCTCAAAAATAAAAATTAACTAATCAATTAATTAAAAGGACTAGATCTACTTTGCCATTCAGTTGTCACCTAGTCAAAAAGAAAATGCCTAGTAAATAAAAGGAAACAGACCAGGACTTGCAGATATCTGATCCTTAGGAGACAGAGTGAAGACGTTACCCTTCTGGTTTTGCCTCTGAGGCAATCTTAGACATCTTCCTCGGTCTCTGTGCTTTGTCTTCATGACCAAGAAAAATGAAGGTACTGGCTATTTCCTCAACTTGTCCCAAAGTTCCTGTAATTCCGTGATGAAGCATAGCACAGAGCCCAGAAACTGACAGTCAAGCAGAGGAGTGAAGGCTGGAGACAAATATTGGGAAGGAGAGACCAGGAAGGTAAGAAAATTCCAGAAAAGTCGGCGGTCATAGAAAACAAAGAGAACAAGGTCCTGAGACAGGAAGGTGAATCACCAGCCCCCACATCCCGTAGAGCTCAAACAACAGAAGGACTCAGAGGAAATGGACTCAGTTTGGTGCCCAGTAAGTACACTGAGCAGGTGAAGGGAGAGATAGGGGTGGAAGGGAATATCCCAAACTATTAGTACCCGTTTTCTTGAAGGAAAGATAGAGAAAATAGTCGATGAAGGCTACAGAGAATGGGGACTTCTAAAAACTCATGATATTTCCCACTGTGTCTCTTTGGTAATTTTTAAAAGTCCAAATAATTGGATAGAAGGTGGAGATGGCTACACTTCTAAAGGGTGTCTAATTAATGTAAAAGTTTATGTAGATTTTATGGATAAACATAAGGCACCAAAGAGGCTGGACATTTGACTGACTTCGCTTTCTGCCACCTTTGTTCTCTTTCCAAAAGCTTCTTGCTGACAACAGAAAAGGAACATGAAGTGGAAGGAAAGGAATCAAAGATGTGATAAAGTTGTCATCCTATTCACAGAAGCCTTTTTTCTGCTCATATTCCTCCAGGCCAACTTGTCATTTCAGATACTTTTGAAATCCTAATCTAGGTAGCTTTTCTCTACTGTGGCAGCTGTGAACATAATCTTAACTTTCCTAATGCTGCAACCTGCAGGCCAGGAAGGCAGGTCAGCAGCCTCTCTTTCAAAGTGCCTAGCTCTATCTGAGGTACTGGGGCTCTCAACCTAAATAGTACACACATCCATAAATCCAGTTAAAACTAAATGGAGAGAAACTGCCCTCTTAAACCAGTGTTTTATAAGGGTCTTTTACATGGTTAAAAACAACTGGCATTTTGCCAGTCTCCTAGGGCCAGAAAAAAAAAAAAGACTTTGATGAATGTGTGTTTAGATGGAAGAAAAATCAAAAACAAAGCAACAAACAAACAAACAAACAAAAAAATTCTGAGGTCAGAAAATGAAAGATAACATTGTAACCTTGGAAACTCTTGAATGCTTTATGAGAATGTGCCAAAAGTTGGGGCAGAAAAGAGCAGGGGAATAGATCTAGGAAACCCAACCATTTATTAGTAGAATTTTTATTTTCTTGATCATTGAATGAAATGATTCAAGTCTTTACCTTGAATTTCCAATCAGCTCAGCATGAAACCAAATGTCCTCTGGCCACAGGGAAAAATGCACCCATCAAAGAACCAACAAGAAATTTTGCTCAGATCATCAACCAGCCTCCAAAATTCAGCTGAAATTCCTAGCAATCAGAGTTTGGAAGATGGTTTGTGAATACAAACATGCAAACACCAATTGACACTAGTGAGAGTCAGCTTAAGGAGGACTAGTGATTAGTGAGTAATGAATAGCTACAGTGAGACCACCCCTCCCAGCTGCCTATCCATGCTTATTGCCTATCCCTTAGGGAAAGCGTAGTTCTAAGGGCAAATGGCCTTAACATTGTTGATGACTACTTCTCAGTTCATACCCACATTCTCCTCTCCGTTAGCCTCTGCTCAATGACAAGAGACCATCCGACCCAAGACTAGCTTGAACAGTTCTATTTCAACTTCTTCAAGGACTTTATGCAGTTTTGCTCCTCCATTCCCTAGTTTCCTTAGTCTCTTTCTTCTCTATTTGATGTCATCATATCCACATTCTATGTAGCTCTTTCCTTCAGTCCAATAGTGGAGAAGCTATGCCCCATACTACACTCGGATGCTGTAGATCAAATCTTTCTTCCTCTACTTCCTTTCCATTACAGCCTCTTGCCAATTAGTTTCCCATTTCTCCAGTTGGCTTCTGCTTGCTAAGTGATCTCTGAGTCCTTCCCAAATGGCCATTGAACACACAATCTGCTCAACTGAGCAGTGGCCTCAAAATTGCCAAGTGTGGTGAGCATTTTCAGCCCTTGCTGATATCCCTGTCTTCTATTAGACTCCATCCAAAATCCTCTCTCTAACAGTACTGAGCTCTGTTATCTCCTCAGATAGATATGCTTCTCCTGCAGAATCGTTTGCACACTCCATTAAATGACACCATTTGGTTCCTGAGCTGCCTAATCCAGAAATTCGGGGGTTACCCTTGGTACTTTCTCATATCCTTCTACCCTATTGCTTCTTCCTTAATGGGTGTTCATTTAACCTGGATACCTCCCATCTGTAAATGGGTTTCCAATCTAACCACTTTCTTATCCTTATAAGCACTGTATTTCTCCTGGACTACTCCAGAATTCTCCTCAATTTCAGTTTTTCTCCTCAGTAGTCATGGCAACGTATAACACAGCTGAAAGACTGTGAAAATGCCTACTTACTTTGTCTGGAAATCCAGCATCCATTCAGACCATTCTTCTCAGCTATTTAACAATTATACAGATTTGAAGTCCTGCCTGCTCTGTGATCCTGCAAACTCTCTCTAGTTTTGTGTTCTTTATCATTGTTTCATTGCCTCTTTCATACATCTCCCTTTAGGACAGCTCCTCTGGCTCTGAAGGAAGTCAAATCAAGACTATCTTTGGAGGCATGGTGAGGGTTTTAAGGTGAGAGTTGGGTGAGTTAGGGGCAGGGTTAGTGTTAAGATGAGGGTTAGGTTAAGGTTGGGTTAGGGTTAAGAGTTAAGGCTACAGCTACCCCTCTACTCTCTCACGTGATATTATTCTCACCACATTGTTGTCAGTATTTCAATGTCTTCTCTGCAGGAACATAAGCTCAGAAAAGGAAAAATGAATAGCAAACTTATGTTCCATGGTATCCCTTGGGACTAGAACAGTGTCATACTCTTTGAAGTTGCTCAATTTGTTTGTATAGTAAGGAGTAAATAAGTGTGCTAACAAATTTGCTTGTAAAACATAGGTTTCCATCCAAAATTTTATGCTTCTAAAATAATATATTGGAAATAGTCTCTCATTTTAAAGAAAAACTTAAGTGTAGAATTATCTTAGGCTCCAAGAAACAACTTACAAACATTGCACAATTACCAGTGATCATGAGTGTATTAATGATGCTGAAGTTTAAATCAAGGCTGAGCACCAAGTTTATACTTGTTCCCCTAATCTGCCCTGTCTAGAATGTCTTCTTTCTCTGCCTGGACACCTATGTCCAGTACTCTAACATTATAGCAATGCTTAACTGTTGAACACAAACGCTCCAGCTAGACAGCCAGGCAAAGGTAAAGATGTAGCCTTGAGCCCTGGCCCAGGTGTGGGCCTGAGGAAACCCAGAGGCTGCAGAGAAAGCAGACTTGTGTGCTCAGAAGGCATGCCTCTTTACAATTTGTGTAAGGGTTTTAGCTGTAGGCATGTGCCACCCTAGAATTTATTTTTTGAACTCACAGTTTAAAACTCACCTTGAATCATGGACAGAGCTAGAAATGGCTCTTCTGCCCTCATTTCTAATGTGAATGCTCTAAAAGACTGATGCCATTGACCAATAAAGGATCTCATTGTTTCAGCAACTTTAAATTAGTTCATTAAGAGTCTGAGGTTTGTTTTATTTTGGCACTTTTTTTTTTATTTTGCTTGTTTGTTTTGATTTTATTTTCGTGTTTTGTTTTTTTTTGAGAGAGAGACCAACACATTAGAGTAGACATAAAGTTAGGTGAGAGGAGAGCTGGAGAGGAGCAGCGGGGAACATTATCACAATTTTTTTAGAAAGCTGGGGTATAGGTCAGAGTTCATTGCCTTTCCCATGAAGACTTAACTACCTCAGCAGTTTTGTTTTTCTTCCTGCAGCAAATTTTAGTAAAGAAATGAATTATGTTTTAGCAAAAGCAGCTCATAATTTGTCTTCTTTTGGGGGAGTCCTCTGCAAATTTTTCATGATTTCAAGAAATGATACAGTAGTGGTGGCTGAGGACATGAGGACTCAGCTTGGTGACAAGGAAGTGGAAATGTGACAGCCTGGGTTAAGAAAGGATTGAACAGGACTATATTTCTGCTTACTAAATGCCCCAGGCACCCAGGCATCCCTCAGGCACCCAGACTTTGTACAGGCACCTGACCATCATGCAAGCACAGTGGCATTCCAAAGGTACCTCCAAAGGTTCATCCCACGGGCACCCAGCCGACCCAAATGTACCACAGTATCCCACAATCACCCTTTAACAGGTTTCTTAATAGCAAGATTTACTGAAAACAAAATATGAATCTACAAAATCGGGAGTATTATAAACCATGTTCCAAAACATAGACAAGAAACCTCTTCAAAGTGCAGTTCAAGGACTGTGTTCTGCAGACCTACCCTGGAAAATGTTGCTCAAAAACTTTCTTTCAGAATTGCTCCTGAATCATCCACCCAAATATCTAGAGTACTGTCATCTTGTCCTAGGACTTTCTTCTCTATTATAGTAAGGGACCTAAACAAATGATGTTTTGAAAGTTTGATTTGCTAAAAAGGAATAATTAGTGTTTGGTAATAGACAATGACAGGGATTCAGGCGTGAAGCAATTAAGATCAAGCTGAACTGAGGAGGATTGGGAAAAGTACCAGGTTTGATATCAATCTCTGCCTTTTTCTTAATTAGGATTAATTGTTGTTGTTGTCCTGATTATTTACTTGTTTGCTCTACTCACCTGCTTTTAATTTGGGGATTTTCTTTTGCTTTGCCTTGAAATTCTCTATGTTGATTGTGATTATCTTTCCTTTTCTGTTCCTGAATTTTAAAAATAATTTATAATCTCCAGATTTCTGGGCATTGGTTTCCAAACATCTCTTTAAAATTGTCCCTCTTATCTTAGAATGCACTTCCAGTGCATTTTAAGACTTTCGGAGACTTCTCTATGGGCCCGTGAAGCCACAGGTAGTATTGGCCCCTATGATGAATGCCTTTTCCATACTAAGGATTCATGATGTAATGTACTATGGCCTTAGCTTCTAAAGTTTGAGATTTGATAGCAAAACTAACTCAGTTTATTTTTTTCCTTCTTTACAATTTCACAGAAAGATTTGTTCTTAGCCACCCCAGCATACCATTTTCTCTTTGCTTCTTAAGTTGAAAACTTCTACCTTTTCCCTTAGAGAAAGCACCTCAGGGCTCCTCTGCGGCTCATCTGCATTGCTAGCATCACTACTCTTGTGATCTGGGGGCCTTAGTCAGTCAGACAGGGGTTCTTAAGTACAATGCTGCCCCAACTTGACACTCAAGACAGACATTATGGACTGAAAGGTAGGTAGTGTATACAGTGAGGATACCCAGAGCAAAGTAACCACGCTCCTCCCGCGGAACAGGACTCCTGCTGCTGGATTTCATCACACTGCTCAGAGAAGCACGCAACTTAACATTTGTGAACTGTATGGTTCTTGAGATTTCCATTTTGTATGTCTGAACACAGCTGACCATAGGTAGCAGAGTACCACAGGTAGCTGAGGCAGCGTGAAACCACAGATGGCTGCTGTCTGAAAAAATTATGGGCAGGAATGGGGAGGAAGATTAAAGAGGGTAGTTAGCCGAAATGGGTGGTTTAGAATTTCTAATGCCTCCTCTGCAGAGCAGACTGATCACATCAGAATCAGGGCAGGAGGAGAATAATCCTCAATTCAGTCTCTACACACTTAGGTTTCTGTGTCAAATTTTTTAGGCCATAGTTATGGCAAATGCCAGTCTAGATATGACTGTGATGTGCTTAAAACCAAATCAACATATTTTTAATAACCAGATTATCCTCCACTATGTGACTGGGGCCTCACCTAAACAGTAACAATGGGGGGGTGCCCAGGCCTCCCACAGAAGGACATTGAGTTCCTGCCTTCTCATCTTAGCTCTGCTCCATCCCTCCCGAGGAGAGGTTTCTCACTGAACCTCGAGCTAGGCTGGCAGCAGGCAGACTGTTGCAATAGTGTCATCACTTCTCCCATGGCACTGGAGTCACAGAGGAGCACTGGGCCATGCCCAGATTTTAAAATAGGTGCTGGAGATTTGAACTCGGCTCCTTATACTTGTGCAGGAAGTGCTTTTACCCACTGAGCCACCTCCTCAGTCCTACCACAGATGTCCAATACCATGCCTGGCTTTTTGTGGCAGCATTAGGGAGCAGGTGGTTGTGTCTATGTGGCAAGCATTTTCCAAGCATCTCCCCAACACTCGAGCTGACTATTTTAAGAGAAAAGACTATGGTTCCCAGAGGAATGAGAAACTCTGCCTTTAAAGTTCCGTAGACCTTCAGTTGCCAGGTACTCTTCCCTGGCTCCCCAGCCTATTAGCCTGGCCTGAGACTTTCCAGCTTCTACTATCATGTGAGTCAATCCCTTAAAATAGACTTTCTAGCAGAGGCATAGATAAGCAGGCAGACAGAAAGACAGACAGACACATATTGCTGTTTTCTCAGCAGCCCTGAATAACATAGTCTTATACTCAGTCTTCTCTACTTTTATCGGGATTAGGGGTTTTAACCCACTACCCCCAAAGTCTTCATTATAATTCAAGAGTAGAATAACTGTTTTTGCCAAGCAACATACTGAATTCCAGCAATAGAACCTTTATATTTGAACAAGAAGAATAATACACTTTTACTTGACCAAATTAGTTCCTTAATTGCCCTTGCTCTTCTAGTTAAATGTATCATCTTGATCTTGAACATTTTTAATTAGGAGATTTATATTGGAGACCAAGTGTTAAAATTGTTTTAACTTGAGAGGCTTAGTTTGCAATGAATTGGAATAGATTCTAGGGGATGTTTCTGAACTACCAATAAGGATTAATTGAGACTCAAATGATGTTTATTTTTTTAATTATGTAATTGCTATTCATCCAAACTTCTTGATTTTCTGTGTTAAATAATCATGCTTGTGTCTCACCCCAGCCTCTTTGTTTAGTTAACCAATTCATTAAGATTAGGGATATTCTGCATTCATTAGCATTCTAATGGACAGATTGATTCTCTCTAGTCCAAACATTTACATGTGTTCGACGTCTGAGCTCATCTTTATTCCCTTGTAAGTGATTATCATTCTTAATTGCAGATGCTAGAAGTTGAAAGCCATGCCCTGAAATATCCAGTCCAATCCATCTCATTAAAACCGCACTTGAAAGTGAGGTTTGATATTGATACAAGCACCACAAAGGGATGACACATGCTCAAGGCTAGAGATCAAGGCTGGAGTCACCAGGGAGTCCTGTGCTCTGGGACATTTCCACCAGGCACCAAGGATCAGCAACTCTGCAGAAGTACCTAAGTACCTTTGGTCCTGAAAAGCTTTTCTCTTCTCTTCCGAGAGGCTTCAGAATCAAAGCCATCATCAACATTCACTCAACTGAATTGTGTCAAATATTTTAAATTCAAGGAGCATCATATGCTAAAAAAAATGTTTTAAGGTCTAAGCACACAGGACATGATAGAACAGTTAAAATAGTCAAAGGAAAGAGAATGTCCAAAATTTAAATTGGCTTGCTTACCTGTAACTTTCCTTGGATTACTTTCCTTCCAAGCCTTAAATAAAGCAGAGGGAATTTTTTTCATTTTATTGTATTTAAATTTTCTTATTGGCAAATATTTTAGCACGTTCCTCTCTCACCACCCTCTTCCCATTTTCCTCCCTTTTTGTGACCCTCTCCCTCCTTTCCCCCCCATCACTGATTCAGGCTTCTTGTCATGCCAGTTGTAGACACTGCTTATAAAACTACTTATCGCCTATTTCTATAATTAAACAGAATGCTAAATCAAATCAGGTAAGCGTGTGTGATGGTTAACAGTAATTGTTGATTTAAAAGGATCTAGAATCATCTAGGTGACAAACCTCTGGACAGAATTTTGATGGATTATCTAGATTAAGTTTATTGAAGTGGAAATATCTACCTTAACTGTGAGTGGCATTGTTCCATGGAATGGAGACCTAGCCTGAATTAAAAAAGAGAAGGCCAGCTGAACATGAACATTGTCCCCTGATTCTGATTACAGATGTAATTTGAATGGCTGCCACTAGCTTCTGACACCGTGATTTCATTGCCATGGAGGACTGCACCCTGGAAATGTGAGCTAAAAGAAACCCCTTCTTTCTTGAGTCTCTTTTTTTCAGATTATCTTTGTCATAGCAATGAGAAAAGTAAGTAACACAGCATGAAAACCAAGGTCTAATTTTTTTTTTCTGCCTGTATTTACAAGACCAATAATTAAGAACACCAATGCACCTTAAGAAATTGTGGGACTTCCTTTGAGAGCTGGTCCCTGCCTGTGGAAGAGAGAGCAAAATGATACTTCCACTGGGTTCATCCTCTCCATCAGGCATATGAGGCTAATTATCCTCTAACAACAATGGAGGAGAAATGAGCCATTCTTTGCCTCCTATGAATTATCTTACTCTCAGCAAGCAGCTTCCCACAGTACAGAAGAATAATCACAAAAAACTCTACTAGTGGGAAAAGCCCAAACTAATACACCATTATATACACTATTTGGAGGCAAATTAGATCAGAGTAGCTATCACCGAGACCAAAGACCAAACTATCCAGAGCAGAATTGGACCCAAAGATTCCCGTGACGTATGAGGCTAATGTAGACAGTAGGACCCGGGTGGAGCATGGACTGACACGCTGGACATATAATCATGCTGCAGAGTTGGCTCTGTTACTTGCTAATCACGTTTTAGGGTAGATGACTTCATGTCTCCTACCCTCTGTTTCCCCACCTGTGAAAGAGAAACATGATGATGCAACCAGTCACAGAGGATTCTCAAGAGGATTATTACATAGGGTGAACAAGTTAAAGGTTTAGCACAGTGGTTGATAGAGCAAGTACTCCATTTCAGCTTTCAGAAATACCATCACTTTGTAAAACCTCTTCCTCCTCCTCCCCCTTTCTTCCTCTCCCCCGACCACCAAGTTATGTAAATGAGCAAATGTAGCACAGCACCTGTCCAATCATGCTACTAAACAAGATGCTTGACTATACCAAGTAACTTCAAGCTCATACTATCTCTAGTGCCATGATATTAAAAGAGAGCCAGCAGGGTATCCCCTCCATGACAGCCATGTCTAACAAAAGCAATGGTCTGTTGCAAGACTTCTGCCCTTGGGCTGAACAAACTACATTTTTTGCTCAGCGTTAAACCTGTAAAATCCTGTCATAGCTGTCTGCTTCACAAATAGAGCCCAGTCCACTGCCAAACTCTAAAATAAGATGCTCAGTAGCTTTACCCAGCTGCTCACTTTAGTTAGTGCATGTCAATACAAGTGAGGTCTATTATGGTTCAGTGATTTTCCATCACTTGTCAGTCAGCACAGCCTTCTCCCTGTTCCCTCTTCCTCCCTTGTGGCGCCTAGACTTCTTAAGGAATTTCTTACCACTTTGCTCAGCTTCTGTTTCCCTTGTGCCTTCTTTTGCATCTGAATGTTTTATGAAAAGCCAGCAGCACATCTGAACATTGGCCAGAAGATGAAAGACCCACGAACTTAGAAATAGAAAAATACATATGCTCGCCTCAAAACAGAGTCTGTTTTGAGAAACAAAACCTCTCTGTTCAGAGAAACTATTGTTTACCTTTCCAGCATTAAGCTAATGTGTCTTCCAATCACTGAGCTAACAATCTGGAGGTAAAAACCAATTCCAGAGCAAAATCCATAATGAGGCAAATCGTTTGAAAAATAACACCCAGGATCCACCTTGTGTGTTACAGGGAGTGGCCTCTGTGGGCTTTGCCTTCCTCATAGCTTTGAGCCCACTTCACAATGAGTGCCACTGCCAAGGAGCCAAGGTTGCACAGGATATGACACCGAAGTTGCCAGAATAGAAAGCCAAGAAGATTTAGAGCTCACTGGGAATGTTCATATGGTCTGGAGGCTGACAGATTCTCACAAACAATTGTGTGTTTGTATAGCATAAGTGGGTTTTGATTAGGTTTTATAACATGATCCTTAATGGTCTTAGCCACATTAAGGCTGAGAGAACAGAATCCTGGAGATGTTATGCTCTGTCCAAAATCACATGCTAAAATTGACAGAGACATCTCTGTTTATCAATGCACACAGGAGAAAGTGGCCATCCTGTCTGACCTACATGGTTATGTAATTCAGCCGAACTACCAGCCAAGGGTGTCAATCTACAGTACTTTGCTTTTTTTGTGGGATTAGAAAGGACTAGAGCTCATAATTACATGGCCACGCCCAAGCAGAACCATAGCTGGCATAGTGAATTTATTCTTGGAATATCTCTAAAGAAGCTCCAGGCAGTCATCAACCATCTCTCCAAATTCACCCTCATGCTATAAAACCATTTGTTCTTTTCTATTCTGTTTTTTTCCTACTGTGTACTACTGATGCCTCTAAATGTAAATCAAACAAAATAGTCTTTTTTAAAATGGACTATTTCCCCTGTCCACACTGTAATTTCAGCATTCAGGATGCTGGTCCAATGCTATAGAATCTGTGGTTCTAGAACAGCCTGGAGTACACAGGGAGAATCTGTCTTAAAAACAAACAAAAATAGGGGTGGGTGTTTCAAGGTCTGAGTGAAAAATTTCTATCACCATTTCTTAAATAGTATTGAGACTTAAAGACATAAATAAATAGCCAAGAACTTACCCTTCTCTAAGCCTTGTATGGGTGGCTTTCCCAGCCACAGAATCTCATTTAAAAACTAAACAGCTACTTTCCTCTTTCTCTGTAAAAAAATAAAAAATAAAAAAAGACTATTTATAGAACATCCACTGTGTGCTAGTTTGTCTTCCAAGACCTGACAAAGAGTAGAAAACAAGATGGGATCTGTAGTCTCATAGAACACATATTTCAAATCAAATATTCAAATGGCGAATGTGATAGGGAATGCTTTGAAGGTTCCTCAAACACAAGAGGAAATTGTTACTTGTAGATATTGGAACAAACTCTTGCAGGAGGTACAAGAAGCAAGGGCTCTGAGCAAACGGTGCCTGTGTGAGGACCAAGCAGAAGGCACAGTGGCTGGAGGACAGAGCATCAGGGATTATGTAAGGCGGTGCAGAGGAGTGAGCAGGGCCAGATTACTCAGTGGTAAAGAGTTTATAGTCCCAATTTTCCATTGATATCCACGGAAGGCTGAATCCAGGACCACACAAACACTTAAACCTGTGAATGCACAGAGCTCTTATAGGACATAGCATCTGCTTTGCATAGAACCTGCATAATGCACTTCTATACTCTTAATCATCTCTAGATTATTTATACCTAAACCAGGATAGGTATCATGCAAAAAGTTATACTCTATTGTTTAAAGAATAATAAAGGAAAGTGTCATTACATGCTCAGTACAGATGCAATGGTTTCAAGTAATTTTAATACATAGTTGATTGAATTCATGAATGTAGAAATGTATGAGACATGGAAGTCTGATTATATTTAAATTTATATTAAAGCTATCAGAGGGCCTTGAGTATAAAAGGGATCTAGAAGGATATTGTATGTAAGAAGAAGGCACAATTGCTGCTCTGAGGAGCTGGTGGCCCACGTGACTGATGGCAATGTGAGGCAGGAACTGAAGGGTCTAAGTGTAAGTGCCGGATGAAAGCTAAACGTACTCTCCACTAGCTTTATCATCTAGCCAGTAGTTGGTACTCATATGTGCAGCATGTTCACGGTCTATCTCAGAAGTTCAACAGCAAAAGCACAATCAGCTGGTGTCTTTCAGCCCAAGAAAGAAACATTTGCCAGTTTTCCTTTTGACACACAATACTGACTTTCAGAGAGCAAAGAACATCCTTTCAGTCCTTTAGAAAGGACTTGAGTGGTGCGAGTCTTGACATCTAGTTTCTCATCTATTTGATCTGTGGGGAAGGAAAGTTTAATCCTCTGAGCATTTCATATTCAATGCAAACTCTCTTCCTTTGTGTTTGCTGATGGGGCTTTTGAAAAGGAATATTTAAAAATTTAACTCTAGCTAATGAAAAGTGAAGTCATAGTAGATGTATGATTTCTTTGCAGGGTCCAGGCATGCCTGCAGAAGCAGAGTTCCTGGGATCAGGATTTCTAGGTCCTTGTAGTTTCTCAGCAACCTTGAACAAACATTTTCTTGTGAGGAATTGGCCTTGGTTTCTCATAGCCAAACTGAAGGGTTTGACTTTAAACCATTTCTGAGTTCTTCTGCCCCAGCCTCAGCTTTTGCTTATAATGAACCACTAATCCTTCTGCACTTGTGTTGATTTTGAAAAGCACCACACTGGCAAGGGTCCTGTACACTGTGCGAAGGCTAGAGCAACTGATTCGGGTCACTCTAGATATCCTAGGCTGTAAGGAGAGAATGTGTATCATTCTCAGCAGGACAACCGTTATAAGGAGGAGACTGCCGATATCTGTGCCAACTATTAACTTTCAAACACTTAAATATTGAAGGGCATATGAAAGCATCAGAGAAATCATGATCCACCTTAGTGGGTAAGATGGAAATAGATGATAATTACAACGTCACTGAGCAAGGCCAGCAATGTGATACACCATGAGATGTCACACAATCAGGTCTATGAAATGAAAAAAATATGGAGCAAAATAAACTTAGGAAAACGCATAACCTGCGACAGATGTGTTCATTTATTTACCCGATTTAATCAATTGTCTAAGGTCTAATGGCATGATCCCTTTGCCAACAGATCCACGAGCTCCAGAAAAGAGGTGGCAAGCCAAGGTGGTCACAGTGCTGGATATGTGCATCAATAATTGGAATTTCTGGAAGGTGCTAGCTCCTGCTGAGAGGCTGGACTTTTCTTCTCTCCCTTGCTGCCAGAGAGACGTGCGTAGATCGGACTGTGAAGTTAATTTATCAGAGTCTCCCAATATTTGTCCCAAGACCTACAAAATTAAAGCACCCCCACTATCACTTACCAATTACCCGCTTTCTTCCAGTGTTCCCTCCAAGGAGCACATGCCCTTAACTCTAGGGAGAAATGCACATTTCTAGTGATTCACTTTGAAGGGGCATTTTAAAGACAATGACTGAGACCTCACTCCCTTTTAACATACATGATGGCATGCCTGGTAGGATACAGGTAGACTATAGCAAGGCTCCGTTAGCTGCGTTTGCCCTTCCGTGGAGGCTGCTACTGTGTTCTTCAAGTCACATCCTCCAGGTCACTTTAGTAAAGAGAACATCTTTAAGCCAAATTCCCAAATTTGAAAGCAAATTTGAAGTTTGTCTTCAAAGTTCTTGCTTTGCATGTTGGCATGAACTGCTTTTTTCTGATGAGCCTAGTTTCCTAGTTTCCTAGTTGCTAATGATTTCTGGGACTCTGAAATATATCTAAAAACAGAGAAAGTGATTTGCATATTTTTAGAAACCCATCACTTTACTCCAGTTACATCTTACAGTGACTTCCATGACAAGGTAGTCTTTCACTCACTAAGTCAGTGTCTATTACACGCCAGGCATTCTACTCTGCAGCAGGGATCCAGCAGTGCACATTCCCTGGTCACCCACTTAATTACAAGAGGGAACCACCCACACCAGTAGGCTCCTGTACGCCATTGGCTCTCAGGCACTGACACACTGTTTGCCTTATAGATTGCAGACACAGCTGCTCACCATCAGGGATTCTCATGTGCCCCGGGACTTGGATTTACCTTATCACACAGCTGACATTCTTCTGTATTAGCTCTGTCGTCACCACATGGAGGCCAGGTAACCACCAGCCTCTCTAAGCCAAGCGTTTCCAGCAGTGCCAGAGAACAGAGGCACAATCTCCAGTTGTACAGAGAAGCCCTGTGATCCAATCTCATGGGCCCACCCTGGGGCACATACACACTTCGGGATCAGTCCCAGTCTAGTTGGAGAACAAAAACACACAATAAAATCAGGCCTGACTCACACCCTGGAGCAGGGTAGCAGGTGAAGTAAGGTCTGTTTGCTGATTTTCATAGCTAATAAGATAGAGTTAGTAGGAACCTGGAAGAAAACTAGGGTGTGGATGTTTGGCAGGCAAACCCAGCAGATGTCTTCTATAAGGAGAAATTCTTTTCTAAAGCAGGTTTACAGCATTTTGAAAGAGCAGACAGTCTCTCAGGTGAGGAAATAAACTGGTGATGAATATCCTATTTCGTTTCCTTTTTTTGTTTGTTTGTTTTTTTGTAGCAGGCTTTGGGGAAAGTTCAGGTCTTTGGCCATTTAGTTCAATTGATCATTTATAAATGGGTCCCTTTTAAAAGTCAGTCACATAATTTGTGAGATATGCTACAAAATGAAAATGTGGGCTCCTTATTAAAAATGTATTGAGAAGTTCAGGATGGCACAGAAGGACATCAAATGCAGAGAGGACATTCACATGAGGCCTGCCATCCTCAGCCAACATGGTTTTTCTTCTGTACAAAGCACAGTATTTATCAGGGTATAGCATTCCATAGAATTATAATACAACACGTAGCCTGCAGTTCTGCCCAGCTTTCAGGCTGGGGTAGAAATGGAAAAGTTACAATAGACACCATGGGAGAAGTGACTTTGGAGAGACACCTAACAGCAGGCCGGTTTGTGTCAACAATGCTAAGCAGGGCATGGTTTCTTGGGCTGAATAAATTGGATAGGATTAGTAGAAGTGGGGAATGCAATCCTGTCTATTTTGTGTTGGCTGAGCCTAATGATAGTATTGGGTATCTAGCTGCCAGTTGCCATGATAAGATTCTTTAATGGTTAAGATCAGAAAGCAATCCTTCTGGTACAATGGTCTTGGACTTTCACAATAGTGAGAAAATAAAATTCTGCTGTTTAAGTCACCCAGATGATGGTATTTTGATATAACAGTGCTGAAGGTAAATACAGCACTCAGTAAATGTATGTCTAATGAATTAGAGAACATTTTGAGGGATTGGGAAATCCAGATGAGAAAACATAGAATCAGTAGTCCAACTGTCAGCAGCACAGATGTATTCTGTGTATCCTAGAATGCTCAAGGCCAAAATTTGGAAATTGTGTAAGTAGAGAATAGACAAATTAGGAAAGCCTTCAGCCAACAACCAAACTTTATTGTAATTCTTCAGGATAAACATTATAAACCTCTAGAATCTAAAGAGCAATTTAGAGAGGCCAGTTGTAGGGGAAAGCCAGCTGGAAGTCTGGTCCCTTAAAAGTTACTGCAAGTGCTCCTGGGAAACAAAACGGAGGGAAGATCAGCCTCACTGGGATGATCACTCTTAGACAGAGAAAAGGCCATGGGGTAGGGGACATGTAGAAGGCAGACATTGCAAGCCAAGGAAAGAGGCCTCTATGAAAAAGAATCCTTTCTGACACTGAGGAAAAAAATGTGAAGATTATATATTCCTTAAAATAGTGGGCAGTAAAGCAGTGTGCATAGGAAATGACTAGAGCTAAGACTGGACTATACAGAATTGTATACTGCTTAAAATAAGAGTTACAATGCAAGCATCAAAAAAGCATAGCTCAAATATTAGACACATTTCATTGTGCTCTATCTTGGTACAGTTTTAGTAATAGAAAAAAGACACATTACATTGCATTGATATGAATAGATTTCCTTAAACACGCACATACCCCTGGGGCATCTCTCTGTTAATCCAGAATCTCAAGTCCAGACAGTCTGTCTTTGTCTCTCTTTCTATTGCTATGATAATATACCCTGAGAAAAGGGACTTAGGGATAATGGGTTTATCTCACAGCTCCAGGTTACAGTCCATCATGACGGGAAAGCAAGTCACACCACATCCACAGTCAAATACAGAGAGCAACAAACAAATGCACGCTGACTGTCAGCTCCCTTTATACAGCCCAGGTCCCGCCCACTGTTAAGATGGGTCTTCCTCCATCAATTAACACAATCAAGGCAAGCCATCTCCCAAGTGTTTCAAGACTTTTGTCAAGTAGACAATTAAAATTAACCGTCATACCATATCAGAGGAAGTACAGTTAGCTATCTGGCAATGTGAGGAAAGTAGAGGGTACAATCGAAGGGCAAGTAAATTCAACCTTTACCATTCGCTTCAAGTGTTAATGGAATTTAAAATATCTTTCTCCCTCTATTGACGAGTAAAGGAAGAAACAGTCCAAAAACTACAAGTAACTAATCTATCCTTTTCCTTTGTTTTCTAATATTTCATCAACTCACTAGGACAGCTCCATACAATAAATACAATGTATTTGTGTATATATACATATGTATATACATATATAAATGTAAAAGAACAGCTCAAGATATGAAATGGACATACCTTGAACTTTTCATTTGCTGATTACTAAAATTTTTCTCACTATTATTAATAAATACAATGGGACAAAATAACATTGTTCTCCTTGAACATCTTGATTTAGCACTTACACATAATTAGGCCAAACCAGAGCTCTGACACTGTTTCGTGTATTTCTAGTCTTTGTTTTAATGTCTGTCGCACCTGAGAACTAGTTTCTCCCAAATATAAAGCAATGAAAATTAATGAGTGCATTGCTGGATGCACTTGAAATCATGATATTCACTTTTCATTCTCACTTAGCACTCGTAAAAAGCCTTTGTAACTATTCTGCAAGTAAATTTCCACTGCCCTGCTGTCAGTCCCTGGATCTTGAAGTTTCTGTCTTGTACTTCTGAGGCTACATAAGGCCACGTAAGTCTGTATTATGAAGATTAACAAAGTGATTGGAAAGGTGTGTTTGGTTACTAAGGCGTTGTACCAGTGCACTGCAGAAAGAGGTGCTTCTTGACCTGGAGGAAGTCGTTGGCATATTAGAGGGGTTGAAGAACAAAGTAGTGCACGAAAGGGACCACTGGGAGCTGTGGCCAGGGGGCCTGCAGCCTCAAACAGTCTAAGACCCCAGTCACAGGATCAGAAGAATGTGAATGCTTGAAGCAGCCAATGAACTTAGAAGCATGTTATTTGCTAGTTGAGCCTCCAGATAAAAACACAGTTCAGCCGAGACCTCAATTTCAGCCTCATGGGAGCCTCAGCATCAGCCACCAACTCCTGTCCACCCAGACCCCTGACCTCAGGAGGCTGTAAGGTGAGGAATGTGCGTGAGCAGTGTTCAGCTGTGACATATAAACTGTCTGCTACATGAAGCTCAGATGCACAGCTTCTCAGTTTTAAGTGTGCAGGATTTACAGATGCCATGTGACCACGCTGAGCAGCAGGCTCCGGAGACAGTGGGAACATTTCCAGACATCTCTTTTGCAAATGTGCTATCCAAATATAGGTTTTCTAAATAGTTTATTCTTCACACATTATTAAAATATAAAGTATAATGAAGGAATAGACAAAATACCCTTATATCTAAATCTTCCTCAGAAACTGAAACTAAAGACCGTGTTTTTACAGACGAGACCAACAAATGCATGGCTTTATGCTTTGTGAAAGTAAAATATGTATCTTGAGGTCTCAAAAATCTTTCGGTGAGCCCCTACTTTGTGACAAGAATGGGGTCATTGTCTTTCTCCAGCTTATTCTGAAATCACACACAGATTCTGCTACAGTTTCTAATGCTTTGATTTTAAAATTTGTTCAGATTTAATTTTTGAAATCAGTGCAGCCACCTGTACTTTAGTGGTTATGACCCCCCCCCATAAACAATGCAATAAATGAAATTCAAGGTTGGTGTCATCTGTGTTGCATTACTAAAGAAATTTTAGAAGTAAAACCAGAAACTCCTCATCATCTTTCACAACATACTTAAATACCTCCTCATAAAGCATCTTCATTTACTCAATATTTACCTGCAAGGCACACCAGCCGAGGTTTAAGAGGCGAAGGGATCTCCAGCATAGCTTAGTAGAGATTTTACAATCATTGGACAATGGCCACGTCTTGAAGCTTCTACTGGCACTTTCCAAACATTCAGTTTCTCTGTGTTTAATGTGAAAATCCTTTCACCTAGCAGGAGGAACTTCAGATTCCTTTTTTTTTTCATTTATAGATTAAGTGGAATAATATATCATTTGGGCCTTTGAGTTATTATATTATATGCACTTGGACAGCCTTAGAAGGTTTTCCTGGTTGTTTATCCCATTTTCTACCTCTTCCCTATAAATAAAGTGGCATTGACATTTTAGACTGATTTTTTCCTCTTCTTTTTGGTTTATGCCTATCTTATCTTAATTAAGTCTGTTAAGTAAACATATAATTAATTAAGATGCATTACATATCTTAAATTAAACTTGTCTTAATTAAAATGTTAAGTATAATCAATGAAAGAGGGCAAGAAAGATGACTTAGTGTGTGAAGGCATGTGCTGTTAAGCCTGGTGACCTGAATTTGATCCCTAGGTCTACATGGTGGAGAGAACTGATTTCCACAAGTTGTCTTCTGACTTCTACATATTCACTGTGGTGCACACATGTGCACGCAAGCAAAAATAAACAAATAAATATAAATAAATGAAGTAAAACATTTTAAAATTGATAAAAGCAGTTAGTCACTCAGAGCTTTTCCAGTCTTCTTAAATTTGATGGCATGCCAGATAAATGCAGGTCTTTATGTTTGTTACCAGAAGCTAGTATAGAAAACACTACATATGAAGACATGCTAGAAATATTTGTATTTCTGACTGACTGTCAAATAAAATTCCTGGAGTATATCATCTGTCCTAAAAGTTATTTCTTCTCCTTTACAGATTTTTTTTTTTTAATATCACAGAAATACGTTGAAATGTTTCCTAGCTTGTCACTGTATTGTTAGTATTGTTTCAACCACAATCTATCACATTGGGTAAAACAAGCTTTTTCCAATGCCATATGGCTTTTGCGTTTTTTTCATGATTACACACCATGACATTAAGAGCATCACCAGATGAACGGTGAAATCCTGAGTCATGGGGCTAAAATTAAAGGTGAATAGACTCAACAAATGGACAAACCAGGTTGATAGAGATCTTCATGGTTTTCCATCTTTTCTGTTTTGTCATATTTAGCTACCTTCAAAATCCCGGTAACATTGTTCAAGGATGCGCCTGTGCATTTGTGTTCCAGCTGGGTCAATCAGCCTCTCACATGCTGACGATCCCCACTCTTGATCTACATGCTACTCATACCTGGTGTGGCCTGAACCCAGATACTTCCTCATGTGAATAGAATATAGTAAGCATAATGGGCTATCACAACCACACTTTGGTGACAAAGGCTTATATTTTTCAGCTTGCTTGACTCTCCCCCTGGTTATACTTCCCTCTCTTGTTTCCTAGCCTCCTTGCTTTACTGAAGAAAGTTGCCCTGCTGACAGCTCCCCTCTGGACAGTTGCTCACGGCAGAGTGGAAGGAAGGAAAGAAGACTAGATCCTCAGTCCACATGGGAATCAATCCTGCTTTTGCAAGTGTGAGTGGATTTGGAAATCAGAGCTCTCCATAATGGAGCCTCAGAGTGTCTGCAGTCTCATAACCAACTTCAATACAGCCTCCTCAGAGACTCTGGGAAGGACTCATCTAAACTGTGCCATGATTCCTGAATGGTGGGAACATGAGACAGTAAATGAGTACTGTTTTACGACACTAAATCTTCAGGCTCATTTGTTATGTAACAATAGGTAACTATTCCCGTAGCCAACAGGAAAGGGAAAAGAGGGAGCCAGCATGTCTTCTCCTCTGAGGGGTCTTTCTGGAAGTCCAAGAGTGTTGACATGAATATGTCATTGGATAGAACTCGGAAGAATATACAACTGCAAGGACGGCCAGGAAATACCATATCAAGGCAGTAATTTTCTCTGTTGCATTTTAGATTTCTGTAATTAAAAACAAGAAAGGAATGGGAAGATAAGTATAGACATAAGCAGTCTCTGCTAAACCTACCAACTAAGGGGCCCCAAATAAGACTGTTAAAGATGATTAAATATAGTGAAATTTCTTAAGTTCTTAGCTTGAGAGCAATATGGCTAGAAACATTAGTTACACTACACGTTATAGTGTGTCTTCATGTTTTGGGTACATAGTTTGGAGAGTTCTATTTAGTTATTGAATAAAACTCTCATACAACCTAAAGCTAATCACCCATGCATTATTCAAATACATTAAGACTAAGGTCATAATTAACAATATTTGCAAATTTGTCTTTCAAGTATTTTCTTAATAATCCTGAAAAGGGGAATTCTATGTTAGAACTGATTACACCATTCTGATCATTTTAGACGAAATAACTTAAAAACAGAAATATATTTCCTATGAAATCTAGAGGTTGGAAGTCTCAGATCAGAGTACCAGTATGGTGAGGTCTTGCTTGGGAACCTCTTCCTGGATTCTAGACAGCTGTATTCTCATTCTCTTCTCCTGTGAAAGGGAAAGGGAGGGTGATTTTGACAAGAATTCAGTTCTATCTAATTACAGACCTATTGTTATAACTTGATTTAACTATTGTTGCTTTCTAAAGAGCCTATCTTGAAATATAGTCATACTGGGGAGTAGAGCTGTGACATAGTCAGGAATATACATTTTGGACCAGAGCAGAGATTTAAATTTATAATGTTGATGAAGAGCTTGCACTAGGACAGAGAAATGACCACTGCTTTCTTGTGTTTGCATTAAGAGTTGTCTTAATGTCTCTCAGAAGCATCTATTAAAGCATTTTATCATTTTTGGACATAAACAAAACATGTGTGTCCCATTGCTAGATCCAAAACCCCTCTTTCTTTAATGTTTAGAATGTCTCCCATGCTTCTTTCATGATCTCTAGTGGTCTATGCATGACAAGAAGCATCAATATGTTTGATGCATACTGCAAATCGTAGTATACTTTTATTTGTAGACAAATAAATGGACACTTTAGTACTTTCTTTATGCACTTAAAATATTTAGTATTATAGCTTGAAGAACACTATTATGATGGCATTAGGCATCTTCAGTAGAGTCTATAGGCTTTAGGAAGTCGACAGCCCATCTGAAATTTTATGCAGAAATCTTGCATATATGCTGGAGGTGGTGGTGATCAATAACACCAGACTTGTGGAATTACTTGACATTTTAAATCAGAAAATCTACTTAAACTGCAGAGCCTAGATTCTACCACCAAATAACCTCCCTACAACTGTTAGCTCAGAGCAAAATGAGCATACTACTTAGCATCGCTGTCACCAGTACTGAGGTGAGCTGGTCAGTATCGTTTTGGGAGAATGTCCAGGCCCTCTCTAGTGACTGTGGTGCCCTGTGTGTAAAGAAACACGGGGAATTCCATTCCTACTCGTGACTGGGTAGATTAGATCCCAAAATAGCTTCCCCTTTTGTTTCAAAAAGATGGTATTAATCATTTGTTTTGTTCTTGGCTTTAGCTAAATGCTGAACACACAATGGTGCAGAGGAAAATATGGTCCCTGTTGCTGTGGGGTTTCCTTTTCCTTGCTTGGACTCATGAAGGACACAGAAGAGAGGCTGAACTGGAGGTTGCAGATTTCACCGAAGGAAGAGTGGCCTGGGAAGGCTTCTTTGAGAAGGTAGCATTTAAATTGAAACCTAAAAGGAGGGAAATGACTAAGTGATGCAGAACTTTAGGGAACAGCGTAGGCAAAAACCATATGGTTGTAGAGAGCTTGGCATTTTTGAAATCCTTATACCAACATGGCCATGGAACATTAGCCGAGGAGGAAAGTTTTAGAAGTTGTTTGGAAGAAGAAAATGGAGAGAAGAAAATCTGTGATTTCTGTAACATGTAACTGGAACTACTGAGTGGCTTTAGTTTAAGGTCCATTTTGATGATACACAGAGAATGACTGAAGAGGGAGTCAGTGCATGAAATTCTCCAAATGAGAGTTCATGATGTCTTAGCCTGAATAATGCCAACTGAGATGGCAATGGTGAGCAGAAGGGAGTTCTTTATCTAGAGTTCTATCTATTTCTTCATCTAGAGATGAAATTGTCCAGACTTGCAATGGGCTTGGTATGTGAAGAAATTATCCTCTGGATTCTGGCTAAAATCACTGTGTCAATACAGTACAGTTTGCCGACGTGTTGATGACCAAGTGAGGATAGAAACAAATTTGGATTGGAGGAAATGGAAAATTCCATCTTACTAATTAAATCTAAGCTGTCTGTGGGACACGCAAGTGAACAAAAATTTATAAAGTCAAGATTATTATGGGAATAGAGCTTAGACAAAAGTATTTAGAATGGAGAATTTATATTTGGATATAATTAGCACAAACATTGTCTTTAAATCAAATCAAGTATTAGGAGAACGTGTACACGACTCTCGTGAGAAGTCTAGCATACAAGAAAATAGAGAGATGGGATTCATATCTAGAAGAATACATGGTCCAAGGAAGGTTTTGATTCTGTTGATTTTATGATGGGATATATTGGAACCTGTTTGGTTTCTGAGAGAAATGAACCAGAAAATAAAGGAAAGAGTGAAGAAGCTACTGAAAAGGGAAGGGCTGGAATCTGTACAACCAGACAAGGTTGGCTTGAGAAAAGGAACGCAATCTTACCGGTGACGGGGAATTAAGAGAGGATTCCAGACTGCAAGTGTGGGTTGATTTGGTCCTTTGGATGCTGGTGATATCTGATTTATCAGTGCAGCCCGAGGGAAGCTCTTTGCAGTGCAAAAACATTTGAGACATGAGGAGATGGGAGGAATATTCTGAGCACACAGCTCAGGGAACGTCAAACTTTGTGGAAGAAGCAGTGCTGGGAGGCACTGGGGTCCTAGTGCAAGAGTGATATGCATTAGAGTGAAGACACGTCCTCTTTCAGGCTTAACTGGTAACATCCATCAGCATAGTTATAAGCCTGGAAAATCCAGAAGGTGGAGTACGGAATGAGAGGCCATGGAGCTAGGTATGTTGTAGGGAACCCAAGAAAGACTATTTAGGGAGATGGGTCTGACACACTTATAGTCTATCAAGTGTCTGAAATAGGCAGATGCTTCCCTCAATGGTATGACAAGCCAAAAGGTTAACTATCAGACAGTAGGTTTGCCTGTTCTGTGGCATGTGCCTTCACTGGAGTTCCCTTTGCAGCCTGGCTTGGGTGTTTATTTATCACCTCTCATCATGACATCAGGGCTTGTTGACCAAGTTAACAATTCAGCATTTGCATCCCCTCCCTCACTTGAAGGTGACGGCCTCACTGCTGATGTATGAGTAATGCCTCTAAATTCATATTCTCTTTGCTTGCATAGAGCATTTAATTCAAAATAATCTCAAAGCCATTTGTTTTCGACTTTCTGCTTAGTGGTTAGTGTGGGCAATGACTGAGGAGTTCCCACAAGGATACCCGGATACCCCAGGAATCTCACCTCATTTACCCATTTGCAGTTTCTTTCCACAAATGGTGTACAAGGAATGACAATGGCAGTGCCCACCTGCGATCTGAATCTAAATTAAAACATGCTAGTGTCATCTGGCTATTGCTTAGGAGGAAGCTTCCCTCCCATGCTCATTCTCTAAAGATGGATGATTTTAGACCCGGGTTATCCTGCAGGAAGCAGTAGAAAATAAGAATGGCTTGGTAATCAGTTCTTTCTTCAAACTTCTGTTCTCAAAGCCTTTCATACCTGAACTTGGAACTCATTCAAAAAACTGGGAGGCTCAAATCTTATTGAAGAAGCATATCATTTGAGCTTGGTCCTACCTAGTTTCATGTTAAATCAGATGGTCCACCTTGCACCATGTACTCGTATTTCATAAAAGTCATTCCCAGACATCCACACTGAGGTCTTCATCCTAATCTGAAGTAGGCTGTGCTTGACTCCTTAGCCTGGGTTTGCCATGACTATAAGTGTGGACAAACAGCATGTGCTTCACCAATACTTTTATCCAGGGGCTTAAATACAGGAAGCAAGTCTTGGACAACTTCCAGTGGTGGATCTTCTGGGCATAGGCTCAAAGCTGAGAGCACTGTCTGTCACGCAGAAGATACTCAACAAACACTTGAGTGTGTTATAACAATAGAGAACATACAAAGACTCTTTACTATACAGCAGTCATGTGTGTGACTCACATTATTGTATAATTTATTATTGATTAGCCTTTGCATCAACCCCTAGAGAGTTGTATCAACTCCATACTTCTGATTATCATGCTAATATTAGACAATAATGTTTTGACTTAACTTCCTCCCCACATCTCACTACTACTAGTCAGAAGACCCAGTTTTTAGATATATCTGAGTTTAATGTATAATCATAGCATTTGCTGGTTGCTCAGTCCTAGTTGTGTTCAGTACAACAAACATTAACCCTGAGGGTCGGATCAGGTGTCCAGGAATCTAAGATCCAGTATAGATAGCTCACATTGTATTGAACACTTTTCACACTCCGGGTCCCAAGCAGGCACTACACAAATATTTTTAATTCCTGCTTTCTTTTCTGAGTTTTGTTCTTCCAGTTTTAAAGTGAGTCAAGGGGGACTTCAAGAGATACGTGACTCATCCAAGGTTACTGAGTAATCTGTGGGGCTACACCTGACCTTAGGTCAATGTGTCTCTGAAGCTATTGTCCTTATCCGTTCTGCTTCACTAAAGCAATGTATAAGAGTTCAGATGCCCAAATGTCTACCTAGGACCCTGTTTATCCTACCTTCTATTTGGGTCAAAGTTGAGAGTTGGCTTAGAAATCATCTCGCCAGGTGAGAGTTCCTGAATGCTGACAATTCTAAGAAAAGGGAGAACTGATATTTTATCTTTCAAGACTGTTTTTCTGGAGCAAATTTTGGAGCTAAGATAACTGAAGCAAACTCTGAGTCTTTGTTAGTTAAAGTAAAGAAGAGCAGCAACTCTGCTAAGCTCTGGCTACAGGAGCTTCCCTTGGTGGCCATAGGCTGCTTGACTTCCTGTTTTAGTAAGTAATGATCCTCTTCCTGGATTTCATGGCCATCTGGATTTCTCTCTCGAAGCTGTCTACCTGAAGTCTTCATACACCTTGACCACCCAACAGACCATTTCCTGCTTCTCTACCTTTTTATACCCAGTCTTCTCATTCCCTTCTCATTCCCCAAGAGAGTTGCTTGAACTCTCTCCCATCTATGAACCCACCTTCTCAATGAGTGACCAAGGGCACAACTATTCTGCTCACAAGATCTAGATCAAATCTCAAAGGCTGGACTTACCATATGCCTTTAAGTAAAGATTTAAACTTCCCCGAACAATTTCTTCATCGGTGATACTGAAAATCATTAGAACCTCTGAGTTCTTGTTACAAGGCTGAAAAGAAATGGTGCATGCAAAATATTTGACTCAGGGTTTCACATTCAGCACATAGTTATGTATTATTAGTCCTATGTGGTAAGCTGTCATGTAACAGACCATGAACAAGGAATTCATACTGTTCATCTGTGTATTTGCTACTGAGATGGAGTGGTTTCAGGAGATAGTCTATGGTAGCCATTTTCAATAAGGTTTACATGAATCTGTTCTTTCCTATATTCACATGTCATTCATGTTATGATGAAGTCTATTCTTCCTCGCCTTTCCAAAGCCTGAGTCAGTATGAATGACAAAATGTAGAAAAAGTGACATTCTTATGTCAATAAGACAGGTCTTAGAAAGTTTCACAGCTTCTTCCCAGGTTTCTTGGAACTTTTCTTTTAAAACAGTCATTATAGAAGAAGTTGGCAAGCATGTGTACTCAATATACACTGTTATAAGACACTCAAGCCATATGGAGATCCCTTGATACTAAGACAACACAGTGAGATACTGTTTGGGTTATGGTTTCTGTTGCTGTGAAAAAAAAATGCCCAAAAGCAACTTGTGGATGAATGAGTTTATTTCAGCTCACAATTCCACATCACAGTGTATCATTAAAGAAAGTCAGGGCAGAAACTCAAGGCAGGAACCTGGAGGCAGGAACTGAAGCAGTGGCCATGACCCAGTGGGTGCTGCTGACTGGCTTGGTCCTCAGAGCTTGCTCAGCCTGCTTTCTTGTAGCACTCAGGACCACCTACCAGAAATGGCACAGGCCACAGTGAGCTGAGCCTCCCCACATAAATCTACAATCAAGAAAGTGACCCCCCCAGGACTGCCCAGAGGCCAGACTGATTGGAACATTTTACCATTGGGGTTCCCTCTAGATTGTGTTGAGTTGACATAAAACAACACAGATACAAACAGTGAAGGCCCCAAGGAGCATGGAAACACCAGTCATATGAATAAAGATGACCTCTTTAAAGTGGCTCCTGCAGCCCCAGGTGCCCTATTGGATATGCAGTAGCTCAGAAGAAAACCACACAGCCACACTCATCCTTATTGCCTCACCCATAGAATCATTTCCAAATTGAAATGGCTGTTTTAAGCTTCTGTGTTGGGGGTAGTTAAGCAATAGCAGACAGTTGAGCAGTCTTAGATATTTTAGACCAAAATAATAGAGGAAAGCTGAAGATAGAGTTCAGTGGTAGAAGAAGTGCCCAGCATCATCAAAGAAGGTACAAAGTTGAAAAGGCAGAATTGTAGTGACTTCTTCCTTATGGCTGAAATAAGAAACCAAACAAGATTAGGTACCACAGCACCCCCTTTTCTCCCTAGGACTGCCCTGGCCTTGCTCTTCTCATTAAGAATGGTCTGAGAATGCTTTTTCTGTTTTATAATATTTTAATATTAAATGAGGGTACCAGAGAATAAACTTAAGTTTCAAAACATAGGTTTCAAACTTTGTTTTGACCCATACTGGCTTGTAACTGTATTAATCAAAGTTTTCTAAAACAGAACGGATAGAGTATGTGTGTGTACATGTGTGCATGAGTGTGTGTGTGTGTGTGTGTGTGTGTGTGTGTGTGTGTGTGTGTGTGTGATGGGAAGATAATAAATTAAGAGAAAGATAGGATGAGGGATACTGGGAAGAAGTTGAAGAAAGACAAGGATGGAGATAACCAAGATACATTTTATACATATATGAAAATTTCAAAGAAAAGAGATAAAAAGACATTATGAAATTGTTACAAAAATCTAAAATGGATTTAGAGTTTGGGAATTAGATTGTCTTACTAGGTGCTAACACAGAGAACATATATCTAAGGGCCATGAAGTTGTATAGAATTCCCCCTCAGATTTACGTGTTAGAAGAAAAAAAGTGATCTTATTATGACTGACACTGCTTTCCCAAATGCCCGGAATATTATTATTCTAACCAGTTTTTAGTTCACCCACCAAACTATGATGTAGAACAGGTTTTATTGAGTGTTTATTATGTGGCAACTCTCTACTACGGCTTTTCCATGTTAACTCCCCATTTCACCAATGAGCAAAAGCTCAAAGAAATTTAGGAATCTAAATAGTTGAAAAGAAAGCAGTCAAGTGGGTATTTGAACCCAAGTCTAACTGACTCCAAAGCCTTTGCTCTTTGCTCTTTACAGTATCACAGTGGGGTGCACAGAGGAAAGAGGTCTTAAAATAAGGCAGGCCCATGCAAAGAACCTTAGGCACGCATGGATTCATACAGTGTTTATAGTGTACATGAGCTGAGTGTGCCAGAGAGAGGAAATCAGATGATTAGAGCCAGATGGTCTCATAAGAGAGAGTTTGACATGCAGCACTGCAGGGGATGGAGAACCCAGCTCTACGGACAGCAAAGTTTTGGCCTGAAAATACCTCCTCATTCTTTACTGCTGTGCCCTGGGCTGATTCCTTTAGGAAAGCATTTTACCCAGAGCATTTTGAGGTAGGAACAAAGTTGATATCTTTTTGATATGCTCAAATGTATTCAGGAAACAACAGGTCCTTGGTATTCTCATGAACATCCTATGAGAGTCAAGTGGGCTTAGCTGATGAACATTCCTTCTTAAGAAAGATAATCATGCAGTCATATCTGTAGTTAATATCAAGAATCTGAGAAATGGACCACTGGGAAATGAAATGTCATTGAGTGTACTTAAACAGATGTGGGAAAGGTCAGTTTTTGACACGGTTTCTTTACCAATCAAGATACATGGTTAAATTAATACGTGTAAGAGTGCTGTTGGTATAGTACCATGTTGTTTATAACCAACTTGTTTTTATAAGTAAAAAAATAATTTTATTAAAAAGTGATGCTGGAGAAGAAAGGTAAGCCTCAATTTCTACCACCTGTGAACCCTGAAAGTTGCAATAATGACTGGCATGAGAAGGTTGGCTCACTGTTGTGATAGTGGCATGAATGTTATGGGAGTAATCAATCACTTTCTGATCAAAAGCCCACTGTATGAGATTGGAACCCATACCTGGCACCATCAAAAAAGCCAAGAACCTGTGGCTAGATAGGTTATAGGTTCTATGCTAAATGGACATAGTATTAAAATGACTCCCAAGGAGTTCTCATTATACCCACAGATCAGAGTATCCTGAAATCTTATTGGAGAAGCTTCTCCTTGCAACAAATGACAGTTAACACAGAGAACCTGTGCCTGGTCACCATGCAGAGAACAAAAGATTGTACAGTGCGCAGTCCCAAATTAGACATTCATTCTAACTCCTGAGCTGCAGAAGAATGGTTAGAAAGATTGTAAAAGCCAAAGGTGGAAGATGCCTTGAAGAAAACAGCGATTTCCAGACATAGCATGGAAGGTACACAGATGAAATCACAATGATTATGATATCATGAACAAGACATATACACGATCCAGCCAGACAAAATTACAGCACAGAGGGCTGGGAGGCAAACACATAATCCCACCACTTCACTTGCTGAGGAGCTATTAGTATTTGATGGCTTCTGGGAGAAAGGGGGAGAAAGGGAGAGTCGGGTGTTTTCTATTTAAATGATATGACCCCTTGGGAGGCTGACCACATACCACAGCTGGCCCCAATCCCAAGACTAGCTGGGCAACACAAACTGGACTTGATGGAAAAAGAAGAAAACGTACCACTGAAAACCACTTTGGTTTAACATTTCTGTAATGTTAAAGGCTCCCGGTGATGCTACAGCATGAGACTTCAGCTCTTATAATCATCTCTTCAAGAGAAGAATGAGCACCAGAAGTGAGAGCCTTCCAATTCCTGCCCCAACCCCCACAGCCCACCATGATTTTTCATTAACATCCTGAAGTTCACTTATAAAATATTTATGAAAATAGTGTTGTTCAAACTGTAGCTCAGCCAGCTACTGAAGAGTGGCTTCTGTGGCAATACTGGACAAGGCACTTTGGGGACACAGAAGGTGCTAATAAATTACATTTTCAGTTAGTATAATATAATTAATTCTTATTTATGGTGTGGAAGTTCTTTTCCAGAGCAGGCAACTGATGACTTCAGGGTCATGACATCAGAAGTAGAATCGAATAGAATAGTTGTGCTTTGTGCTTATTGTGTGCGCTTCACACACCCGAATGTGTTAGTTCCCACTGTGCTACAACAGTGTGTCCTAAGTTAAAGAAAAAGATACTCAGAGGTAAATGAGTGATTGGACCCCTAGTCCACATAGTTCTGACCCCAAAGCCATTCTCACCCTACATGAGCCTTTCAGATATTTGTGTCTCCAAGAGCTGTTCAATGGAAGAGCATATGATTTGCAGTTCCTAACAGGTCTGAGAGTTGATTTCTACAGGAAATTCGGAGGATCGTCCATCTATTGGTCAGTACCTCAGCAAAGAACAGTTAAATAACAGCTGCTTTTCTGACACCTAAGGATGATGTTTGACTCATCTCTACATTCAAGGATAAAGGACTCATTTATTTGCAATGAAGTCCAATAAGTACCAAAATGGGTCATAGTGACTTTATTTTATTTCCCTACAATGGCACAAATGTCAACTGTGTTCTGTACAAGTTCTCCACAAGTCAGAAACAACCAAAAACAAACGTATTTACTTGAGTTTTTACAACACGAAATCAAGAAAATCACTTGGGAAACTCCAGGGCTGACAGTACCCCATCAATCTTCACCTCTTTGAGGCTGAACTCATAACGTTTTATTAGATGCTCCCAGACAGGAAGCAAGCCTGCTCTCCGTCATCTACAAACTCCAGCACAGTGCTTGCAAGCAGACACTGTTTATCATCATGCCTCTTCTCCATTTCCTCTGCCGTCAGTGTCATCACAGTTGTCCTTAAGGACTGAGCCTCGGATATCCCAGAGCTGACTTCCAAGGAGAACTGACAAACACTGCTTCTAGAAGATCCTCCTCACAGAGTTCAGCAAACATATTTGTGACACTAGGTGAAAAGACAGACCCCTCCTCCCTCGAGTTTTAACATTAAAACAGTAAAATGTGCCAAAGAAAACATTGCAGAAGCCAGAGCAAAGGGCTGCATGAGACGCCCTGTACAACTCCCCCAAACTCCCGGAACCTTGACTTCTTTCACTTTTCATTTAAAAATTGTCTCCAATTCATCTTCACCATATTTTCTGTGTGTTACTGTAACAATACCTGGGACATGTGTGAAGGTTGATCTTAACTGCCAATTTGTTGGTATTCAGAAGCACCACGGATGCTTCTGAAACAAATCTCCAGGTGGGGGAGTTCTGGATGGGATTACTTGAGGTAGGAAGACCTACCCTAAATACAGGTGGCACCATTTCATGGGCTAAGGTCCAGACTGAATAAAAATAAGGAAGAAAGCTAAGGAGCAGACACAACGTGGTCCTCACATGGCTCCCTACTGTGATGAACTATACCCTCAAATTATAAGCAGAAAGAAACCCTTCTTAAGTTGTTTTGGTCAAGAGTTTTGTTACAGCAGTGAGAAAAGTAATTAGCGCAACAATCAGCATACAAAGAGGAAATGTTTATTTGGCCTCACAGATTTGTGTCAGCCTGTGATCAGTCAGGCAGAGCTATTGTATTTAGACCTCTGCAGATAGACTGAGGTGTAGGGCAACACATCACAGCAGGTATACCTGCTGAAAAACTATTTACCTAATGGCAGGAGGTGAATGAGATACAGAGGCTGGGGTCTGACCCACTCTCCTCCTCAGGGCATCCCCTCAATAGCCCAGAAGACCTCCTACCAGGACCCACCCATTAAAGCTTCCATAACCTCTCAACAAAGGTGGAGGATGAGCCTACTCCAGAGCATTGGTGGGCATTCCACATACAAACCATAGTTTGTCTCATAATTAAGCATGTTTGAGACATCTACTGCAGAATTTGAATGTTAAAGCAGCAATTGTATACAGCAAATGCCATAATAAAATGAAATTAATGGGTAACTGTGTGTTTGTCTAACAGTATATCACCCCAATAACAGTGAACTCTAGTTCCCAGAAAAGACATTATTTGAAAAAGTATCAAATCCCTGTGTCCAATAAAAATCCCTCTGTCTAATCAAAGTTCTATATAGATTGCAAAGATTTTTTTATGAATATTTCCTAAGTTTCCTTTTTTAAACCAGGTGAAATTTTATATTATTTTCTAGATCCTCAAAGCTCCCATTTCATTGTAAGTTGGACATTGTAGGCCAATGAAAAACATTTAAAAGCAAAACAGAAAGAAATACTACCCATTGGAAGTAATCAGGGCTCTTGGACAAGCCTTTGTTCATAAGGTACAGCGGTAATATGTGCCTATTGTACCGTTTCCTAATCAGTGCCCAGAGAGCAGGCATTCACTCTATTTCACTGGGCTCAGCCCATATTTACTATATTAACCACCCCACGTTGCACATTCACAGGCAATTAACCAGATTCTCACAACGTCCACCCATTCTCCAGGGAAAAAGAAAGAGCCAAACACAGCACTAGGCGCAGAGTAATCATTCAACAAATTCTGCCAATTGGTTGCTTAATTGACTGGAAACTGCTTTACTACTTTCCAGCAATGAAGGTACTCATTAGCACACAAAGCCAAGGAATCGCTAAACTTCAGTAAGGCTGGAATTCACTTTGTATGAGCTTTCATGGGTCTACCTGCCTGCCCAAAACTGACTTGGGAAAACTGCCCTATTGTAAATATGAAAGAAGGATGAGCATACATCACTTGATCTGTTGTCAGCTGTATGATAATTGAATTGCCATAGAATAAATTCTGGATTTTTATCCCAAGATAAAGAGTCATGGTTTTCACTTGGGTTTACCTTCAGCTGTTCTATAGCAAACCAACCACCGGAGCAGTGCCTGGCACACAATACTTAATAAGGTAATTGTTGAATGAACCTCTCAGTGAATGAACACAACAAATCATAGTGTTCAGCATAGTTTGTTCTTTAATGGTGTCCTCATCTGTATATGACTCCTCCTCACGGCTAGTCATGTGACTTTGGCATGTGATGGTGCCCTGAGTTCTCCACATCTAAAGCAGTTATGATATGACTTGTCACCTGTGGGTGGATATTTGCACTTATTATACCTACAAATGAGATGAAAACCAAACAGGAAAAACAAGTTATGGCCAATGTATTTTTCAGACAGATTGGGAATGAGGTGAACTTACCATTTTTGTGTAAGTAATTTTTAGCATTTAAGGTTAGGCCTTCCTTAAAGGTAGAGCAAAGATGATAAATATCTGCCAAACTGGTATGTGGCTCCATAGACTTTTGGTAAATATTAGCACAGTGCTCCAAAGAATTCTCTGCTTCTCTGAAAATGTCTCAGAAAATAAAAACATATTATTGTTTTTTGAATGGTGAGAAGCACTAAGTCCACAATAATGTTGAATCTCCCTGGAGGTGCAATCCCGGAGCTGATGAGACAAGCCTGGCAATTTTTTTTTTTTTTTTTTGAGCTGGTTCCCAAGAATGATCACAGCTTGTCATGTTTGCTGTGAGCATACACAGATCAGAGGGATGTGCCACTGGGAAGATTTTGTCAATGTAAACAGTGAGGGACAGCTCAGAGGTGGAGAGTCAAAAGTGGTTTGCATTACTGATCTTTTCAGGAAACTGGTATTAAAGACGGTAACTGCCCACGTGCAGTGCGTTGGCTTTGCTGGGAAACTGCTTTTATTTTCAGCCATCAGTACAGCTTCTTAATTGTCTTGCTATTAATTAGCTAATGATGCAGCATAAGTGAGATCAAAGTATTCAAAATGAAAGGGGGTTGTTAAGGAGGAAAGGGGCTAATTAGCTTCCTCCAGTTCATAATCCCATTTCTTCCTAGTAATGTGGAAAGAACAAGGCAGAAATCAGACTTGATCATATCATCAGAAAGAGGGGTTGGCTGCAAGACCTCTTTAGATTGTTAAATGCAATTACAGAGTCTAAAGAGAGCAGACACGAAAGCAATGTTGCTAGGGAAAATCTACACTCAGAGAGAAGGGACTTCTGAACACAAGCTACCTAAAAAGGTCTTGGAAACAGTTTTTCTGAATTTGAAGAGTGTTGCTGAATACTCTACCCTTTCATGGTTAAGAGTTGAAGACAGTGACAAAAGTCAGTCATTAATCATTAATTAATCATTAAGAAGCACACACACACACACTTCTTAATCAATGTGCATATATCACTGGAATAAGAAAAAAAAAATCACTTGCAACCCAGTTCCTGGACTTGGAGGACCTCTGCAAAACTCACTCCTCTTTGGTCCCTTCAATGGGTCTTACACAATTAGCCTTTTTTTTATCTCTCACATAACAACCACAAGCAAAAGATACTAAATCAGTGTAGCTCTACGTTGTCAGATTTGTTTGCTTGTTTGTAAAGGAGAAGGCTTTGCTCACAGATCAAGTGCATACTCACGTGGACTAAGGGATTCACAGAATTGAGATCGGATGTGTGGAGTAAATGACTTGGAATACTCACTCAAAGCATTTACTCCTGGAGGCAGGGCTGCATCTGTCCTGCTCTCTGGTATGTTTCAATTCCTAGAAAAATGGGTCGCATATGAAACAGTGTGCATACAACCTAACTGCTGTGACTGAGGTCATCTTGTCCACCTCACTTTGCCCTGGTCTTACCTTGACTCCATATTGTGTCTGCTCAGGCGCTTTTCAGACCCTAAGCTCCTGAACAGTCATGTCTGCCTTGGCAGCACATTTAGGATTTTCTATGACCCTAGCCATGGCCCAGATGCATAACAAAAACATCTGCTCAATGTATAGCTAAAATAAATGTTACCAGGTCCCCAACCTGTGCTTGACAATGATGTCATTGTTAGTTTTGCTATTTTTACCTTTATAAATGCTGTACTCCAGAGATCCAGTACCAAGAGTATTTCTGTGGAACTAGCCTGCTGTTGGTCACCAGCATAAATAAAGGACTCTAATTTGAGGGACTCTAATTTGACCTTATGTGCATGGTGGTCTGCAACTTTCTTGCCTGGACTATTACAAAACAAACAGATGTGAGTTTTATGAGGAAAAGGTGAATACGTAAAATAATATTTTGAAGATCAAATGAAAAATTCAAGTCTCTCATTTTTAATGGCTAAAAGGCTGAATACTTACCATGTTGCAGACTCTGGAAGACGCTAAAAGCTTTGCCTACATCATCTCCCAAGTGAGTGCATTAAATTCTTAGCATAATTTTACCTGGAAATCCTTAGCAGTGAAGGTAGAGGCTCTAAAGCAATGGTTCTCAACTTGTGGTATTGAACGATCAATTCACAGGGGCCGTCTAAGACCATCTGCATATCAGATATTCATATTATGATTCATAACAGTAACAAAATTACAGTTATGAATTAGTTACAAAAATAATTTTATTGTTGGAGGTCACCACAGCATGAGAAACTTTACTGAAGGGTCGCAGCAGCATTTGGAAGGTTAAGAGCCACTGCTTTGAAGGCTAAGAAGGAACAGACAAAAGGAAAAAAGAGCAAAAGAGCATGAAGCAAGAGTCAGAGGAAGTGAAAAGTACTGGCAGGTCCCCACCCCCACCCCACGAAGTACTCACCGAGGTGATCTCTCAACCTCAGCAGAGGATTTGCTAGGCTGTGTCCACATCTCTTCGGCCCTCACCTCCTCTCTGCTCTTTCTTCGACATTCCCAGAAGCTTGACAGACCTAAGAAAGGAGAACAGCCAAATGGGATATGATTTAGTCATTCAGTCACCTTGATTACTTTTTCATTTATTTGTCCCACAAAAATAAAAAAGTGTGAAGTGCTTGTCATATATGTCATATGTCAGACATGGCATTAGGAATTCGGTCACCAGACGTACATGTTTCTTCACATGGGCTGGTACAGAAAAGGGGAAGTATACACAGGTGGCACCAGGGAAGCTACAATGGTGACCTCAGCCATGTGATCATGAAGAATGGTGTGACACACAGACCAAGGGGGCCAACTGGGAAGCCCACAAGGTCTACAAAACATGGTTGTTGCTGTTGGTTTTTTTCTAGAACAGAAACTTTATGTTTTGGAATAATTTTAGGTTTATAGGAAAGTTACAAAATATAATACACAGTGCCCATGAACAGCTGAGCCACCTGTCCCAGTGTCAACATCTTCCGTGGCCTTAGTACTTTTGTACTTTTGTACTTAGTACTTTTGTAAAACTGGGAAATTCACATCGGAACAACACTTTAAAATTTCACTTATTTATATTTCATCAGTTTTCTTGTATTCTAGAATCAATTCAATATATTATGTTATAAATAGCTAATTAACTTTGAACAAAGGTGCAAAAGTGACTAAATGAAGAAAAATGAAATCACTTCTCTTCATAGATGGGAATGAAACAATTGAAAACACATATAAAGAACAGACCCACACAGAACCCCACCCTTTATGTGGGTCACAGATACAAATGTAAGCTATAAACCCTCCAAACACCCTAAGAAAACAGAGATCTTTGTGCCCTGAGGCTAGGTAGTATGATCTTAGGCACAACCTGTACATGAAACCATCGATACATTGCAGTTCATCAACATTAAAAACCATTATTTTCAAAAGACACTGCTAAGAAAATGAAAGGAATATTTTAGATTGCATATTTCCCAAAAGGACATATCTAAAATACATGCAGAAATCTCAAACTTTTAAACTAAGGAAAACTACTATCCCAATTTAAAAAATAACACAAATTGCTCAGATAATTCAGTAAAGAGAGTATAGACTTAAAAAATACAATGGTCAATGCCCCTAGCCATCAGGGCAATGCAAATCTATGCCGAGGGCTACCTATTAGAGTGGCTACATTTAAAGACAATGACAAGCAGCAAGCACACAGTGCAGTACTGTGAGGGAAGATCTCATCTGATCACAAAGTTACAAATGCATGCCTGTGACCCAGCAATCCCACTCCTTGGCATTTACTATGGATTATGGTTTGGCAAACAATGGCCAACAGACCAGATCCAACCCACTGCCTCTTTTGTACATAAACATTTACTGGAGCACAGCCATGCATGCAAAACTTTGACCTGTTTAGTATGTATGCTGTTTTCACACTGCTGTTGCCCCTGACTTACTAAAGTTCAACATGACTTAGTGGTTTCATGACTGCGGAAGCTGTGTTTGGTACAGACCGCACACACATGGGATTCTGAATTCTGAATTTTGTATCTTTTCCCAGCCTCTTGATTTGCAGCAAGTGCTCTTTGTGAAGCTGAATGGCAGCCTCAGGCTCAAGTCCCAGTTAACAACCAATACTCCACAGTTCACTGTCCTGTTAAATTAGAATATTTGGAAAATTAAGTGCAGTAAACACTGTTGTGTCCGTGCCCCCCTCCACTCCTCACACCCACCCCCCTGTCGTGTGTTTGAACTCTTAGTTCCCAGCTGGGGGTGCTATTTTGGAAAGTGTGGAACCTTTAGAAGACAGACCTGCCCTGACTTCCTGTCTCCTCTGTTTTGCCAAAATGTAAGGAGGAAAGGAGTCCATATTCCAACCTCCTACCACCACAGAGCTGCCTGCTGCCCTGCCTTCCCCTTCAGAATCAACTGGGTCCCTTCAAACTGTCAGCCAGAATAAGCCTGACCCCCAAGTTGCTTCCTGTTGGCATTTGATCACACACAGCAACTAGAGATGATACTAACACAAACCCATTTCTAGCTTACAATAGCTTCAACTGATGTTAGCTACGACTCCATCGTGCAGCAAGAACATCTGTGGTAGCAACAGACTGTACACTTCACAAAACTAAAGCAGTTTCTGCTTGCCCTGCTACAAGTTGACATCTTGCTTTAAAGAAACAGCAACACACACACCCCAAACATGCACATAAAAAAAAAATCACCAAAAACTGAGCCAAACACTCTTCATTGCATGGCTAAACAGAATGTGGAACATGTGTGCAATGAAAATATTTGAAAGGAACAGTATTTTTAAAGATAGCTAAGTATTAATATAGGCAAAACTTTTATTAAGGTTTTAATTTTATTAAGAGGAAGAAGCCAGTTTCAAAGGGTTACATACTATCTATATGTGATGGTTTAGAAAAGGTGACTATTTAGTAATAGGTGGTCATGAAATAAATAAAAGGGTATGATTATCAAAAGAGAGCATGAGAGACTTTTATGAGACCACAGAGCTATTTTGCATCCGAACTGCAGCCATGGCTTCATGAACCTATATGTATACGAGAATTTATAGGATGGTACAACCAAGAAGTTCCTCTCATTTTAGATCAATTTCACAAGTAAAAATGATACCTGTCCAAGGACAAGCAACTATCCAAGGCATGGCAGTCTTTCCAGAGTCTGTGTCTGTCATATCACTAATCTCACATTCTTTTAACCATGGATGTTAAAAATGGAAACCCCTCGGGCTTGATACCTTCTAAGCATAATGATTAGCCAAAGTCCTTCCCTGCTCTTCAGTGGAATTCAGTATGTGGATCTCTCAGAGGTTGGTGTGATGTTTGGCAGGACTCAGAGTTTATGTGATATATTACAGACTAAGTCCTCTACATGTTCTGCCCAGACGGACCTCTGCTTTACTTGAACTTTATCATCGCCCCTAAAGAGGGATGGGTTAGGCAGGAAATTGTTTACCCATATTTTTGTAACCAACAAAATGGAAGCAAAGCATGGCTGACCGGCTTAAGCAATTTCTCCAAAGTTATCAGGCAGCATGTGACAAGAGTGCTTAGAACCTATGGAGTCAGATTCTAGAACACACTGAACTTTCCACTACCATTGGCCTTGTTAAGATAAGGGATGGAGGAATTTGCAAAGTTGTTACATAAAATGCAGCTTAGAAGGAAAACTCGTTGATAACCTATTGCTTTCCTGAGTCCTGCATATAAACCCACCTTCTAATTTGCTGAGATCTGCTAGCTTCAAAGTTCACAGGCTTTACACATCAACTGATAGGTCACAGCAAATAAACTCTTGAGGACTCATTGTTCTTAAAGGGAAAAGTTGGGTCATCAAGATAAACAATCTGACTTACTTAGTATGACTTTTGATTTAAAAAACCCATCAAATTACACATTAAGTTTAGTCAGCATGTCAGTACTAACTTTGAATTCCATTGCTAGTCCTCCTTCTTCTCAAAATTACATCTGAAAGAGTTTTTCATAGAATATTTGAATATTGAATTAGCATAAGTTCCTCACTTATGAAGCAGCAAACATTTTTATAAATGGTCAAATCTGTTTGAAGACACAAAGGAGTAGTGTTATGTCACCTAGCAAACCTAGATGCTTTTAGTTGGAATAGAAAATAAGACCTAGAGAATGAAATCTGGGTGTAATTAAGAGATTAAGTAGAACAAATGAAGGCATCTAGGATAATTTTACTAATCCTCTGCTTCCCCTCTGTCCACTTTGCACATAGCATACAGAAAGACAAATAGAAGGGAAATGGTCTGTGAAGGGTAATTTGCCATGTGCTTGAGAAAGAGCAGGTTTGCTGCAAAAGCAGGCTGGCACAATCAAGTGATGTGCGCTTAGTGAGCCAGACAGTAATTCTATTAGCTCAGGGCTGTCTTTGAGAGTGCTGAGTGTCTGCAGCTTCCCCTGGGTGAGTGATTCAGCACCTTCCACATCAAAAGGCAGTGACTACTGAAACTCCATTCTGTGTGATCAGATTATCGCTGCTGAGTCAAAAGGAGACAGGCTGCTGTGTATGCCTATCAATGTGCCTCTGCATGCTTCTTTAATGGGATACCTTTTTTTTTTGCTTGTGCATATTTTCCTTCAGCCTTTCTGTAGAGACTTTGCAAAATATTGGTTCATTATTTCTGATTCCAACAAGATATTGGTTCATTATTTCTGACTCTTGTGACATCCATTCTTTTAATTCACCCTTGAGGACCTCTTTCCAGTCATTGCTAGAAGTAGAAGCAGAGAAGAATAACAGAATGATTTCTGGTTTTAATTTTAATGGCAACTGCAAGCTCTTTCCCTATTCAATTATTTTTCTTGGAAATAACTCCTGAGCGCCTAGTTTCAGGAAGAAACCATCACCAGATAGACAGAATATCAAGTTTGTGGTCGTGTGATGAGATGGCATTTAGTAACAAGTCTTATTACCCAGATTTACAACAGATAGGAATATATGTATGTGTGTGTATATATATATATATATATATATATATATATATATATATGTATGTATATATACATGTGTGTGCGTATATATCCCTATAGGATATGGAGATATATATATATATCTCCACCCAAGGCTTGCCCTGGGGAAAATGAGTTCTCCATATATGCTCTGGTACTCAGCCAACCAACATAAGACCATGACCTGATATGGCTACACATAGTCAGATGTGAAAGGAAGAATAGATGTAGATGAGACTAGGTTATGAAAAGTTAACAAATATCACAAGATATTAACTGCTGCTCTTTCTCCCGTGAAGGATTTTGGAAATGTCTATAATGTACCAGACACCAAGACTACAGTAACAGAAAGGCAAAATCCCTACTCTCCCTGGAGACTCATTCTCATACATAAAGAAACAAAACAAAACAAAACAGTGATTGCTGCCATCAAGGAAATTAATAGGAAAATATAAAGAGGAATAAGGAAGAAAGGAGGATGTTGTGGGTGAGGGTATTTTAAATAGAGTAGTCTGAGTTGTCTCTGCTAATATGAAAGATGGAAGAGATAGCCATTCGGGAAGAGTATGACAGAGAGAACAGTGAATGCAAATATAAAATCCAGCTGTGCTGGAGGCACAGAAGACAGATCAAGTTGGTTGGAATGTGGAGAACCAGAGACATGGACATTCATGACATTGATGCCACACAGAGACATGCTGGCCAGGGGAGGGGCTGGGTTACTGAAAGTGCAGTGAGAAAGGTTTTAAAGGCAACTGATCTGTGGTCTGCCATCAGCTCATTCTGGCTGCTGGAAAGAGAGAATTTGAAGAAGGCTATCATAGGAGAGAGGGGCCAGAGACAGCCATTAGGAAGCACCTGAGTCATCAGAGTAAGATAGGCAACAATGCTCATTAGCAGCAGTTGAGACAGAGCACAGTGGGTAGATACATGACAGACCACAAAAGAGCCCACGTGTATATTGGGAGTGAAGGCAAAGGGGATAAGAAGATGGCTCCTGGCTCCACTATGAATTGCTTTGAGTAGATGCTATAAGCAATGAGGGTGCCTTCTTGGAATAATTTGCATTTTACGGCAAGCACAATGACTTCTCTAATTGAAGAGAAATGGTCTCCAGATGATTATCATATAAGGCTTATGAGACCAAAGTCAGTGTTCAGCTGGGCAGTCTCAGGCCTGAACCTGCTCCTCTGGGAGACACTGACCATTCTCGTTGGAGCTCCAGGTCCCTTGGGGATAATGAGAGTTTTGTTGATGGCAATGGCCATTCCCAAGGTGGACATGGAAACAAGGATACAAGAGGAAATTAGTCAGCTTCACAGGAAGTACAGCACTTCTTTCCCTGTTACATTGTCATCTCGGGAGTGCCCACACATGGAAGGGGCAGCCTGAGTTGTCACCGCCAGAGGGCAGCTTGGAGCCACACACTCCCGGCCCTTGGGAGTAAGACCAACCAATCCTGAGGAATAGCTGGGGGAGCGGAGGGGAGGGGGGAGGGGGTAGTGGAGGTCACTGTCACCTGACCAAACCGTGAATGGAAATGCCCTTTTCAATAAAGATACCAAGAAAAAGCACAGTTTGTCACTGCCAAAAGCAATGACAAGGCCTCAGTACAAGTGTAAACCGTACTGTCCGAATAACAGATAAAACTCTGTCATGATCTCGAGTTAGCATGTATGAAATACTGCGACCTTGGCTCTGACAGATGTCTATATAAATCATCTCACTTCAGCTCCACAGCTGCTCTGTAAACTCCATCCTGGCTTTTGTCCTTATCATTCACATAAGTAGGTAATTACTGACGGCCATTGGTGGGGGTACTGACTACAAAAGCTTGTTTAAACATAAAACCTCCCCCGAGGCTGCTACATGTTGCTATGACTTTCCCAGGGTTTTTCCGGACGCTCCAGGGACTCAAAGGGAGTACTACATATGTTTTACATAGAGAACTTGGCTCCTATCCCTACAATATATTCTTTCAGAGTGGAGAGAGTAAATTAAACAGCTAAGGAAGCGTGTAAACAAGTGTGTATGGCCCAGAGTAGAACAGCATGAGAGAACTGTCTTCACAAGCCTTCCCTGGCAGGACTTCTCACTAGTACCACGCAACTGCTGTGAGCGGAGTAACCTTCCGGTTTCAAAGGATAAATAAGAAGCAGCGAGGGGCAGTCATACCTATGCATTCATCCACCGTTCTCCAAGCACTCTAACCGTGACAGGATTCACACGGAACATCACAGTTCCTGCCCATGGAAAAGGTGCAATCTAGTTTGGGGTGGTGGGAACAGTAACAGATAAATAAACAAATAAATGACAGCATGCTAATGTGTGTTCCAAAATAGAGGGCTCCGATGGTTAGCTATTATCCCTGCAGCCTCTGCCCTGAGACAACAGTTTCTTTCTCTTGAGCCTTGTGACCGCCACGTCCAGTCCAGCCACCAGGCAATCCTGTTGCAAACTTGTCTGTCCTTTCTGTGTTTCTGACGTTTTCAAATTCCCAGATCCCATCCCTGAGAACACGGGCTCTTAGCTCTTATCCAGCCCTCTTCTGCCCACACGAGATCCTCTCTCGTCCATTCTAAACTCCAGGGCATGTCAAACCGTTGATGCTGTTTTCCTGCTGTGAAATCCTGCTGGTCTTTCTCTGTGTCTATTCTGACGAATCCATCTCCCGGATGTAGCCCAGCCCGGGAAGCTCCGCCACAAATACTTCAGGGAATCTTAACCTCACCCTCTGGCTCATTCTCCATAGGCCCATGTCAGGTTTTCTTCTCCAGCCTTCAATTCCTGAACCCAACACTTCCTCTCAATCAACTCCTAGCATACTAAAAAATGTGAACATCCTTACCTTCTTTTGTCTTCACTTCCAAATGTTTTTCCTTTCATACGCATTTGTCTTCTGCTCTGTAAGAGTACAGTTTCTTGCCTAGGCTTCCATGATAAAGCTGGAAGAACTTGAAAGGGATCTTGTAGAGATGGTCCACGCACTCATTTATGCCTAGCAGCCTGTGTCCCTACTGCATCCAACAGGTATGTATTGAGCATCTACTGTGCTTTACAGATGGCACTAGGAAACATTATAGCACTCTAGAAACAGGAGAAGCCTGTCAGTAAGACTGGAGTGTTGCAGGAGAAAAGAGTGTCTTGGTACAAGATGAGGCTAGAGGGATATGATCCTACTCAGCAGAGATGCTGCCATTTTGAATATGTTCTAAAAGATAGAGTGAGACCGGGGAAAAGAGTAGACAGGATCTGAAATTTCTTCCAAACATGTCTAGCTGTTGTGTGGGGACAGGGTGAGAAGGGTCCAGGGTGGAGAAGGAAAGAACAGTTAAGGCTGGGACAGTGACCCTGGAGACAAGAGACAGCTTCCTGAGCATGTAACTCCCTCACTAAGTTCCAAACCCCTGTCATCCTCAGCAGTCCTTGGACTTGGTGACTCAGCAAATCCTCAGATGTGGCCCCAAGGCTCTGGCTGACACTCTGTCCACAATCCATCTCATGCAGAGAGCCTGGTGTCCTCACACTATCCACCATGCTCTAGATGGAATGAACCACTGTCTGTACCGTGAATGTTCCGACATGGTCCCCCCTCCAGGCCTTTGCTCAAGCTGTTTTCTCAGCCTGAGTGTCCCTTACATTTCTGTGTGTTAAATTATTCTCAGAAGACTGCTCTCATAACAGGAGAGACTAGCTCATCTCACAAACTTGCAAGTGTAACTTATTCAGGCATGATTATTGCATTTTCAGCCTTCCACTCCTGCTGTCACCTCAACTGGCTCTTGTTAAAAAAGATGACATATTTTATATGTGTTTTTAATTCTCTTCTTCAAACCCATACTACTTTGCATAGTGGAAATAAGATGTTAGTGGAGGTTGAATGTTCTTTGTTATCAAATCACATAGAATCCAGTTCAGAAAAGTTTAATCTACCACAGCTCAAAACAACCACTTTAATACCTCGAGTATTAGTTAATTCCTTTACAGGTTGTAAACCTCTCCAAGATCGGGCACTGAATCGTGTTTCATTGTGTCCTGCCCCCATCACACCAGGAGCACTTGATAATTATATACAATTAAATTTTCAAAAAATGTGATGGATTTGTAAGGAATTCTAGTCCTTCTCTTAGGATAAATGAATTGAGGCAAGTATGTGTACAAGTACTAATATGCTACACATGCTATTGATTATAGCCTTCAGAATCTTCAGAATTAATGTTTACTGAGAAGGAGGCTGTGGTGAAGATGATATAGAGACTGCAGATGGTATCCCTCCAAATACCTACATCACAAAGGAACCTCCAGTAAGACTAGCAGCAGGAAATGACCTCCCTGAGCTTCGTGGCTAGAGGTATCACCTGTAATTCTACATGTATTTAGGGGCTCTAGCCCACTGACATCATGTGCACTATATTCAGGGGTCTCAGAGTGTGGCTCAGTCTGCCCTGCCACCTTACCTTTCCACTGTATACACACTGTCCATTTCTTATACAGTGGAAATGTTCAATAAAATGAACATAACATAAAGTTTACCTTTTAACCATTTGAATGTAATTCAGTCTCACTAACTACACTCCAAATCCTGTGCCACCATTGCTACCCTTCATCTCCAACCCATCTTCATCATCCCCACAATTAAACTCTGTGACACATCGTACTATATATTTTAAATAGTAAAAGATGTGTTCTAGCAGCAGAATTTTTTTTTAAATCTTCAAAGTGGTACAGAAAACAATTTGCGTAATCTCTCTGATCTGATCCGTATCTACTGTTTTGCAATTAACTGTTTGCTGTGTAACCGTGAGTCCTTTTGTGTGTGCCTAAAACACTCATATCACATAAGTTCATAAAGATATTTTAATTTACAAAAATTTGTACCATAAAATATGCTGTTCTTTTCCTTTTAAATAGACTATATGGGCGTTCTCCTGTGTTCAGCTTATAACCCACTCGTTTTACTGTCTGGAGAGTATCCTCTGGTACAAGTATCCTGTACTTTAAGGCCCTATGACATTTCTCTGTCTTCAAGGATTTTTTCTCTTTTAGAGAAAGGGTTACAATAAAAATCCTGGTAACTCCAAGTAAACATTCCTGTGGGACACATTTCTAAAGGTTAAATTCCTAAATATAAATATTTGCACATTTTTTAAAAGTTGACATGCACTGGCTCCCACATTAGTCTTTGCAAATGTAGCAGCTGCTTGTTTCCCAGGAGAGCGATGGGAAGAAAGACTCTGTGCTTGGCCATCAAGGGCTCACATGCTGGCGTGGATTGGTGCAAGTTACTTCCCTCTCTCAGAGGATGCTGGATGCTCTCAGAGGAGACACTAACAGAAAAATAAAGGAAGCATCCAGGAAAACAGTTGATTCATCAACCTTGGCAGGTTGCCTCTGTTTGGGAAAAACGAGAGACACAGGACCTCAGCTGTGGACACCTCACTTCCAATGATAACTCGTGCCTTCCTCAAACTGAGCCGTGTCCTCACTCACGCCCATGAACGCTGGCTGCCCAGGCTAATCTCAGCCATGGTGTCAACACTCCTGCAGGAAGAGCTGTGCCTCAGATTCACAGCCCATCACTGCAGCTTCAGTCAATTCTGACACACACATGTGCACACGTGCACGCACACATGCACACACACACACGCACGAGTTAATAATTGAGCTTAAAACTCCTCAGCATAATTTCTGCTTATCGTTAGCAAACTAGAAAAAAGAACAGAGCTGTCATTGTGTCGGCCATGCAGACTTGTGTTATCTCTAGAGATTAGTACTTTGCAATAAGGCACATTACTTTGATATTGACATAGCACAAATTTACATTTCATTAAAAATAAGATCATTTGGGTCTGGAGAGGTGCCTCACCAGTTAAGGGCACTGGCTGATCTCCCAGCAGATCTGGGTTCAGTTCCCAATACCCAATGATGACTCACAACAACCTATAACTCTAGTTTCAAGAGATCCAGTGCATTTTTTTCTGGCCTCCATGAACATCTAGCACATATGTGATATCCAGACCTACATGCAGGCAAACCATCCATACACAGAAAAATAATAAAACAATTAACAAACCATGCAATTCACTTAGTGTCCCACAAAAATGATTTGTTTTAAGGAGAAAAGCCAAAAAAAAAAAAGAAAGACAAAAACAAAGTCTATGACTTAGAGATGAAAAATGTTTTGTTAATAAAGACCATGCTAAGCCCTATAAAAACCTAATCACATCATTAATTAGAAGGCAATCATATACACAAGAGGAGACCAGGCTACTAAGCTGGAGAGTCTCAAATAACTCAGCTCTGAGAATAATAATTGAATAGCAGAAAGACACCAAGCCAGTATTTTTCCTAGCATAGTATATTCCATGGCAGATCTCCATGGCAACACCATTAAAAGGACCTTTTATTTTAATGCCAAGCCTATGTGAAGCATGATGATTCTGTTAAGAACGGGTTTCTAGTGGCCCAGGTTAAAAGGACAGACTTTCTGATTTCAGTTTTCTCAAAACTAAGTCAAGGAAAGTGTCTTGAGACAGCTTGTTCTGAGGCAGCCGTGAGTCCCGGTGCTTGAAAAGTCAAAGGGCGCTTCAGAACTGGCAAACACAAATGCCCAGGTACAGTTTAGATGTGGGTGTGGCCATTGTGGCTCCTCACAGAGCTATTGGAGGCCTTTCAAACAGGGATTGGGATTTCCCCCAGACACCCACAAAGAGACTCGCAGCATGGTTTAGATTCTTAGAAGTCCGGGTGTACCCCAGCTGCTGGCTTGGGTTCCAGCTCTGGATCGCTGGCAGCAATATTTTTATATTGTGTAGCTCCGGTGGCCAACAAGCAAAGAGAAAACTAAAAAGAGGTATGAGCAGAAGCAGAGGTTCCTAGTGCTGGTGCATCCCTGTCCTTACAATGGGCCCTGTCACTTTGTCTAATGTTAGCCTTATTATAATTCAGTTATTTGCAGCAAAAGTTCTAGTTAATGCACATCTGTTAGCATGTAATAAAGGAGAGCATACACAGATATAGAGGTCAAAGAAGAAAACATCGAGACAATAAATAAATAAGATCACACACTCTGTATATGTCACCCAATTTGCTAAGGCCTTTTAAAGTATTCCTATTACTTCTCAAAGTATCTAAAAGTAGATATTTCCCCCACTGCCATCCCCTCATGGTTCCTTGTAAGGGATCAGGAAGTCAGGGCTTTCACCTTGAGTCACGTTCAGCTGATGTCAGATCTGAACTTTGCATTCAGACGGGCCATTTGGATGGACTTGATCTAACAACGGTAAATAACGGTCATTTGGACACTTTCGTGTTCTTGAGCTAGCTGATTCACCCTATTGGGTAGATATAATACCCTGTAAGGCCCCTGCCAAATGTATTCATTCTTTTACTGTTTGGGCTGAGGGTGTTTTATACCCAAGCTCCCTTAGATGACTTTTCAAACTGTACTCACCTTCATCCCTATCCAGCCATCACCCAGAAAATTATGATAAACTCTGGTGGGGAGGGGTATGTAGCAGAGCTAGGATTTGAACCCAGAGCTATCTCACTGTTTCACTATGCGGCTGTTCCCTGTCTGACTAATCAACTGGGTCATATTGGAAGCTCAAGTATTTCTCTAAACTGAACTGCATAGATCCTAACCACAAGTCTCTCACTTTTAATGTTTTGCACATCTTAAAAGTTGGTTTGTCCATTTCTAGTAGAGATCTATCTCACTGAGGTAGCAGCCAGAGCAGTGCATGGACAGCTCTGAAGAGCCCAGGCTCCCCACACATCATGCCTTCTTGTCTTAGTTAGGGTTTCTATTGCTGTGATGAAACACCATGACCAAAAAGCAAGTTTGGAAGGAAAAGATTTATTTGACTTTACACTTCCACATTGCTATTATCACTAGAGGGAATCAGACAGGAAATCAAATAGGGCAGAAACCTGGAGGCAGGAGCTGATTGAAAGGCCATTGAGGAGTGTGGCTTCCTGGCTTGCTTCACATGGCTTGCTCAGCCTGCTCTCTTAGAGAATACAGGACTACCAGCCAGGGATGGCACCACCCACAATGGGCTGGGCACTCCCAAAATGATCACTTAAAAAATGTCTTATACCTGGGTGTTATGGAGGCATTTTCTCAATTGAGGTTCCTTCCTCTCTGATGACTCCAGCTTGTGTCAAGTTGACATAAAACCAGCCATTACACTGCTATAACTTCTCTGGTTTTGGTCATCCAGTTTTCCTAACAATTTTGATAATATGATGTGAAGATTTAAAAATTGAGTATAATGTATATGATGTAAATTTGTGACTCAGTGAGTCCAGTCAAAATGGTTGACATTTGATGATGTTGATATGCGAGATCCTCGCGAGCAAAGTTTGCAACCACATATGAAGCTGAAGCATTAATAGAACAGCTATCTTTGAAAACACGATGTATGGCTCTTTCAATTTGTGTTTCGAATGTGTATAAATTGAAATATCAGTGCATTGCTTCTCAGCCAACTGAGTTTCAATTGTGAAAGAAAAACAAAATATCATGCTGGCATCTTTTAATTGAAATTGCATCAAATCTGTCTGAGAAGATTGCCCTTAACAATATTTGGTCTTCTAATCTATGCATTTCTAATCTACTTTTCTATTGTTTCAAAAGTTTTCTTAGATTTTTCTCACAACACCACTTTATAGTTTGTAGAACAGAATTTTTGAATCTTCATAGATTCAAATGGTATTATACTAAAGTTTAATATGTGTATGTATATATATATATGTGTATATATATATATATATGTATAGTATTTTCACATAATAACTTTTTTCCTGGAGACCTTATTATAGTATTTATTATTAATTAATGCTCAGGGAGACTTTTGGACATGAGAAATACTACTTTGATGTCTAAGTGACTAAGGATACTAGGTAGAAAGAACAATAGAGCACTAACAGCCACACCAGTGTCCACAGCCTCAGACCTGTGAATATATTGGGTTGAATGTTGTCTGATACTGTCCCTAAAGCTGACAATTTATGGTATGCTCTCATGGCATAAGATGGGAGGACACTTGCTTTCCCCAACTGAAAACTCCTTAACACTGTAGATTTCTTATTGCTGCTATAACATCCTACCACAAAGTTAGCAGCTTGGAACAACACAATTCATTGTTGTACAGTTTTGAAAGACAGAGGGCTAAAAGAGGCCTATATAAACCAAGCTATCATGGGGTTATGGCTTCACCTGGAGGTTCTAGGGAAGACACATAGGTTTTTTTTTCCTTTTCCAGGTATTATTTATTTACTTATTCACTCATTACCCATTTTTATTTATGTATTTATTCATTTATTTATTTATTTAGTGTATATGCATGTGTAGTAAGTGCACACATGTACACATTGTGTCCCTGTGTATGTGTGGGCCAAAATTCAACGTCACTTGTCCTCTTTGATCATTATCAACCTTATATTCCCAGACATGTCTCTTACTGAATCTGGAGGTCACTGGTCTGATCTTCAGACCAGACTGGATGGCCACCCAGTACTGGGATTACAGGTATGTGCTGTTAAACCCAGTTTTCACCATGGATATTGGGAATTGAACTCAGGTCTTCATGCTTGCACAGCAAGGACGTTGCCCACTGAGCTAACTTCCCAGCCCTCTTTTCAGCTTTCATATGCCACTTACTCCTTTGCTCATGGCCAGACCTCTTCCACTTTTAAGAATACTTTAGATCACATAAAGCCTACCTGGATAATCCAAGATGATCTGTATTCTTAAGGTCCCATGGATGAAGAAAGTGACAGATTGAGTAGATTTTATAACCATGACTCTATTTGCAGGTGAGTCAACTCAGACTATAATATTAACTGTGAGACATTAACATTAATTTTCCCCTTTATAAACTAGATACTTGTCAGTAGAGAGAAGATTGAAGATTGATCCTGTGTTGAAGGGTCCCCCTTACTTTCTTGATTGTGAGTTCCATGAGTGGCAGGAAAGGAAAGTATCTGAGGCTCTGCATGTAATACCACACGACCCTCAGTTGTTCTTTCTGACAGCTGGGTTCAGAGTGAGCTCTAAGCATGGATTTATCATTGATAGGTGTAAAAGTTGTACAGCATTCATGTGTCTCAGTTGTGATTTCAGTATGTTTGCCATCAGCTCCTGTTTTATTTTTCTCATGGCTATATTTTTAATATAGAGCAAGACAAAGAAAGATGAGGAAAATGTAAGCAATGCACTTTTCTCTTCCGTGACTGTCAGTAAGAATTATACTCTGAAGCTTCAGTGAAAATGGAATTTGATCCATGAAGACCAAATCATAATATGAATTTTCAATGGTACCCATAATAATACATAAAAATATACCATGTGCCATATAATATTTGCCTCTGCAATTTTATATCTGTGCTTGTTCAGTAATGTAGTTGGCCATCTCGTTTCTGTTGCTTACAGAGAAAATCTGAGATTCAAAAGGTTAACATAAAAAAAAAAAAAACCACCACGCTTTACTTATGTTACTTCCTTGAAGAATGATATTTTGGAGACCACAGAAGCTAATCTTATAACTCACATCTTTACAAAATTCTTCCAGTTGTTATCTCAAAAGAAATCTGTAGGTTGCACTGGGAAGATGGTTTAGTTGGTAATGTGTGGTCTCATGAGCATGGGGACATGCGTTCTGATTCCTAGAACCCACACAGTAAAAGAACAGAGTGTGGAGTACTGTGTCTGTGACTGTAGCCGAGAGAGACACAGGGGGAGCCCTGAAGCTCTTCAGCCAGCCAAGCTAGTAGAATCTATCAGCTTCAGGGTAGGGAGAGATGCTATCTGAAAAAGTAAAGACAGAGAACAATTAAGGAAAGACACCCAACTTGACTTTAGACACATGCACACACACCCCACACATATGTACACACACATATAAAGAAAAGAAAGAAAAAAAATCTGTGTACTCTTTAGTGTCTCACCAACAGAAAACATGTATATATGCTCACGAGATGGACAATAGCTCCCATTGTTGGTATTTCTGAGTTAAGGAAATAAAGTCACAAACAGACCATTTATACTGACTCTGGCAGTCACTTTCCTCAGCCCAGTTAGCAGTAACTGCTGGCTTCCACTGTGCCAGGAACTGAGCTCAGCATGGAGATACAGAGATGATTGTGCACGGCCCAGTCTCTGCTGAGGTACAGGAGTGCTGCAGATCCAAATTCAAGACCACAAGGCACCAAGGAAGGAACGATTAATATTGCTTGGAAAGAAAGAAAATCTCTTTTAGAAGAGGTGACATTTGAAAAGGACCTTGGAGGAAAAGGAGAGGAGTCAATTATTTTATACTTTTAATAGTACAACAGCACGAAACCCCTTAAAGAAAATCTGTGAGCTGCCATTGTAATGGGGAAGAGTATGACTGGGGCAAAATGTCAGCTAGACAGGGCAAAGGTTGCCATGAGCCTCACCGCCTGGGTTAAGCGCCCTGCATCCTCAGGGAACTAGCACATCAGCTCTCCCAGAGAAGTGTCATCACCACCTCTTTAAAAATCTGCCAAGGACTACGGATTGTCTTTTTAAGAGGGAAAAGATGACAGCAGAGACTTTTTGTCACTTCCTGGCTCTGAAATGATGTTAGAAAGTTAATCTCAGAGAGAATGTGAAGTGTGGGAAGTAACATGTGCTTTTGTGAAGGATCAAATAGAGAAACAGAGGAAAGGCCCCAGAGAAAGATGGTAGTGCTGGGATATGCGGCGCGTCTAGTGCCGAGGCTGCCCTGGGATGTCGGAACCTCCCAAGAGGTGTACAAGAACAATGTGATCTTAACTAACCTGGCTCTGACCCAGGGAACTTCCTGCACATCTGCACTTCCCCTGCCGTTGTTCCTGTGGCTCAGGTGGTGCTGGCAGCTGCTCCAACTGCTGCCCTGGGTGCCCAGTATGCTGCGGTGAACCGGGCAATGCTCTATTAAACCAAACCTCAACTAGAAAACATCAGCCCAGCAAACCCAGCAACAAGGCTCACCCCATCCTCTCCTTCATTTCCCTGCCTGTCCCCATTCTTCACCTCTCATCATTTCCTTCTCTTTGCACTGTGTCTCCCCCACCCATATTTCTGCCTGTCTCCTCATTCCTCCCTTATCTGTCTTTCCTGCTGTGCGGTCGTCCTCCTTCTCCAGTCCTGGGCATCACACACTGTGTGATAGATACTATCAGACCAGAAGGCTCAGAGGCTGCCCAGTTTCTGGGCAAGCCACGTTGTCCCCTGGGAACTGGTTTTCTCATCTGCAGAATCAAAGGAGTTGAACCAGAATGAGCTTGCCATGTTCTTTCTGCCTGAGAGTCCCATCCTGTTACCTTTTGTCGTGTTTGTCTTTTGTGCCTACTTTTCCTGTTCCAGCTGATTCACTGACTACCTGCCTCTCTCTTCCACATCCTCAACCCCATTCCCACTGCCCAGTCCATGATGCCAGGGTCTCCTCCAATATCCATGGGTTAGCTTCTGGCTGCTGCTGGTCTTCTGGCTTCTGTTTTTATCCATGCCCAATATGCTACCCACAGAGAAGGCAAAGTGACTTCTGGAAATACAGATGAGAATGCTCAGTCTCCAGTTAAATTCCCCCACAGTGCTTCACAGCCACTGCTGTCTTATCACCCTGCTCATTTTCTTCGGAGCAACCACTGTTTGCACTAACTTATCTTTGTTTACCCAGTCCCTGATTAATGTGAGCACCCTTTATGGTTTCCCTTCCCCACTAGATTGACTCCATGAGGGAGAAACTTTGACCTCTGCGTCACACTGTGTCCTTATCGGAGGGGCCAGGCTTTGCATACTGTAGTCTTTCAATAAATTGAGCACGAATATCCCTTCAGCATGGGGCTCATCTCTGACACTTTGCTAACTGTTCTCTTCCAACTGTGTGGCTTCTCACTTAGAAGTGCTTCTGCCTGGGAAAACTCTTACCACCCTTCCCCATCAGTTCTGAGAAGCTTCCTCTCCATTTTTCCCTCCACTTATGTCCTACTTTCTCACGGGATATGGTGCAGAGCAATGGGAACCAGGAAGCCAGCTTCCCTCTCCTTTTCATTTCAGTCCACACAGATATTGGATGAGTACAGCCTTTGCACTGTAGTCTAGGAAGCTGACTTACAGTGTCAACAAATAAACTTCTTTGAGAGTTTTATTAGAATCTTCCAAAGGCTGCACTGTTTCTGGGGGCAGTGTTAGGAATGCTTATTTTCTTAAAAAAAAAGAAATCTTTTCAATAGGTGATGTTAAGATATCCGATTCCTAGATAAGTGGGAACTTGGGGTGCGGCCACAGAGATGGCAGAGCTTGAACAGAGCAGCACAATGCTAAAACCCAGCAACTCACCACAATGCTGCCCTTCCGTTGTCTAGCTGGAAATATGGCCTGACTTATTTTAATCATGTGATTTTTAAAAGTCTCACATTGTCTAGTTTCTATTTCCCTAACATTTTGTGGCTGTTTCCTTTGATTAGAACATGAACTCCATCTTGCACAGAACAGCTGACCTGCCACCACAGTATGCTCCAATCACAGCAAACACTCATCAGCATTTGCTAAATGAATGAATGATGTTAGATTCTGAGATGTAACAGGAAACCTGATTATTCTGTCCACAGAACTCTATGTTTGTGGTGAAGGCACCCCAAAAGTGCATCCAGGATTGGCATAGCTTTGCCTTTTGAAAGAATATTTGATTTTTGCAATTTGCAAAACCTGTTCAAGAGTCCTTCTCTGTAGATATTTAAATAGATATATAAATAGATAGATAGCGATAGATAGGAAGAAAGGGATAGAGGAGAGAACAGGAGAGACATCTCAGCAATTAAGAACACATTTTCTTGCAGAGGACCAAGGTTTGAGGGTTTCCCAGCACCCTCATGAGAGCTCACAACCATCCATAACTTCAGTTCCACAGTTTCTGATGCTGTCTTTTGACCTTCTGGGTACCAGGCAGGCACATAGACACAGACATACATTGAGCAAAGCACACACATAAAGTAGTGTAAATAAATCTAAAAATGTAGCTATAAAGTATTACCATTGTTTCTCTTCTGCTAGAGTTAGACCTGTTTGTTGGTGAACTAAACTCCCAAGTTTATGGAGCATTGGGTACTCAGGAAAGCCACTCAACTCCCTCTCAAACTAACTTTCAAGACCATGAAAGAAAATGTACAGGATTATACTGAATATACACTAATATAGTTATCAGAATTTAAAACTTGTCATCCAGGAAGATACCTGCTTCTTTAGTACATTAAGTAGAAAGAGCTAAGGTACCTAATATCTGAGATCCAAACTCTGCGATGTGGTGTGGTAATGACAAGGTAGGATAAAACTTAGACTTCCTGTTGGCTACAGAATTAAGCATTACTGACACCCTCATAACTGAAGAGAAAATAAACGTTTATGAAGAGATTGGTAGTAATAGTGTGTTTTTCCTTCTCCAAGTCTAAGAGTTCTCTTCATTTTATCCCCAAACTTCCTGGACTCCAATATAAAATCCTCTGTGGGAGTATCCCAAGTAGAGACAGCAATAGCAGCTTCTCCCAGAGGCTACTGAAGAGGTTCATGTTTATTTGCTGCACAAGTTCTGATATATTTGCTTGTTTTGAAAAGAAGCCTCCTATTCTCCACCCCAACAGCACCTCTGTAGCTATTTATAATGAGCCTGGTTGTTATTTTAATACTGATACTTTTTACATAATGATGAAAATTCTGAAAAGAGCATAACTCTTTAGCTGTATGATGAATTTTTATTTGTTGATGTCCAAGATTAAAGTAGTCGGCATATTCACAAAATTCAAATCTTTAAAGGTCTGAAAAAACAGTGTCATTTAACATAAATTATAGCATATGACTGTCTATTTGATTTTTTTGTTTTGTTTTGGTTTTTGATTTGTTTTGTTTTGATTTTCAAGACAAGGTTTCCCTGTTGTAACTCTGGCTGTCCTGAAACTCACTCTAGACCAGGCTGGCCTTGAACTCACAGAGATCCACCTGCCTCTGCCTCCCGAGTGCTGGGATTAAAGATGTGCACCACCACCAACCAGCTCATTTGATTTGTTTTATTTAATGATATGCCTAGGTGATAACCATTCTAGTGATTAAGAGCTGCATTTCTTTCTGTAGCTGCACATTCTATTGCAAGCATTAATTCCAGTTACATAACCAGTCTTTTATTGATCGATGTTTAAGTTTTTTTCTAGATGATCTGTTAGTTTGAAAATAAATGAGAAATAAAAGCATGTATGTGTACGATAGGTATCACAGACATTCACATAGATGGGGCTTGGAATCGTACAATCCAAACAGAAGGTTGTGTAAGAGATTCATACCATAGAAAATTAATATGCCAGAAATCACAAGATAATGGACACTTGCCAACAGCATTAAGAGGGATTATAAGAACCATCAACTTTCTTACAGTGTTCTAGTGTATTTTAGGTCTCCAAGAAGGAATAATTGGAGGTAAGCAAGACAGACATACCCCATTTGAGAACCCATTTTGGAAAAGCTGAGAATAAAGAAATTACTGATGTTTTTGTTTGTGATAACTTTGAAACTGATATTTGAATTAACAGTATCTAGTTTATGGCACAATGTCATCACCGGTCCTTAGAAAGCTGCTTTTTTGATATATGTATTCCCATTCCGTCCTGTTTCCAATTGGGGTCTCCTCCAATTTCTCCAATTACTCTAACTGAATATGCTTAATCTGCGTATTCTCTTCATATGTAAAGTAGATGTAAAATATCTGTGTGTATGGTGATTTTTAGACTTACAGAGATTGTGTTGGGTTATAACTTGCACGATTTATTCTTTACCACTAATATGTTTTATGACCCCTACACTCCACATAAACATCCCTTCAGTTGCCTCTAACTTCTGTGAGATCATGTCCCTACCACTGTATCCCTCTCCTTTTTTTACGACGGACAGTCAGGTTTCCTGCAGATCATTGTCACCACAAATAAAACCATTTTCACATCCTTTTATATGATTCTTTATAGAACTGTTTGGGAATATGTTTTTCTAGTACATTTATAATAGGATTACTGAACCATGGAATTATATAAACTTGGTTTGACCAAATTGTGTCAAGTGAATTCCTTGAATGTATCCTCAGTCAGCAGCACCAAAAGAGGTCAGGGTTTTCCACACCAACAGCTTTGAAAATATCCTGAGATTAAATTTTTCCAGTTAACTAATACATCATAACCAAAGCACGACAGAATATGTCTTCCATGCTTGTGTGTTTTCCAGTGCCTTTCTAGGGGAGTCTATTCATATTTTTGCTCGTTTGTGGGGTCTGAGATTTTTGTCTCGATGACATAAAAGATTTTTCTGATACCATGTAAGTCAGAAATATGTCAATTTCAGATTGACAAATAACTTTCCCACATATCTACCGTGAATAATGTTGCCCTTCACTAAATAAAAATTATCACTTTTAAGATAAATGCAGTAATCTCTTTGAGAACTTTCTCATTATGCTTTGGACGTTTTGTTCAATAATCACTTTCTTACCTTAGGCAACAAAGATATTCTTCTAAATTTTCTTCTATTACCTTGCCAGAGCTAGAGTTTCTATTGCTTGGATGAAAGCTATGACCAAAGGCAGCTTGAGTCGGAAAGAGTTGATTACAGCTATAGTTTCACATACCAGTCCATTACTTAGGAAAGTCAGGTAAGAATTCAGAGAGCAGGACCCTGGAGGCAGGAGATGATGCTGAGGCCATGGAAGAGTGCTGCTTACTGGCTTGATCCTGTAAAATCAAAACAAAGGTTAAACACATTCTTATTTCAAGAGGGAAGAAGTGGGGCACAGTCATAATCAAATCAAATAAAACTTCAATAGTATAAAGAGTTCAGTGTTTGATGCCTGGAACCCATTTGTGATTCTCTGGGCACCACAAAGCTCAATTTCTCCAGATTTGCCATCCATGGCACAGGCAGTTTGTGTCACTCCACTCCTGTTACTATCCTTGATGATCAGTCCATGATGCTGGCATCTCCATAATGCTGGTCTGCGTAATGCTGCAGCAACTGGGCTGCAGTTTCACTGATAGCTTCTCCTGAGAACTCTTCAGGGACTCTAACCCTGCCACATTGAATCAAGCCTTAGATTCTCTCCATGACCCCTTCAGTCATGTTTCTTTGACGTCATCTGAGGCTTCATATTTGCCAATGGCCTCTCCTGACAAATTCCACAGGTCCCATCTTATCTACCCTTTGGAGATACTTGTCCACTTGAAGCTTATAAGGAAACACTGAAAAGTTTTCTCTTATAAATAAAGCTGTCTGATGGAGGAATACTTAAACATAATTTAAATTTTTCTGTATGACTTTAAAATATATTATATATTCAACCAAAGGACCTACCCAAGTGGGAGAGAGAGTGTGACAGTAAAGAGAAAGATGATGCCAGAGAGGTGGAGCACATACATAGGCAGACAGCTGGGACATAATGGTACCAAAGGTGGACAGGTTTTTAATTCCAACCTTTAGAGATGAAAATCAACCCATTTAGGAAAGGCAATTGCTTCCCATTTTCTTTGTCTAAGCATCTTCCATTTCCAGTTTATTATCAACCCAATACTGTTCATCCAAGTGCCTATAAATAAACACAGAAAGGTCAAAAGTCCATGGAAAATAATTTAAACAAATTATCAGCACATGCTTTCATGGTTTAATAGATATAGTCAAGGTGTGTGTGTGTGCGTGTGTGTGTGTGTGTGTGTGTGTGTGTGTGTGTGTGTGTTTGTACATGATTGAATGGGTGACTGTAATCACCTTCTTTATGCATGAGCTTGTGAGTCAGCCTTTCAAGTTCCTCTGTGACTTTTACTGTGGTTGGGAGTCTGCATCACAAATTAAGTTGCTCTAAGACCATAAGTCAAGGGTAAGAAAAAAAAACTTGAGGGAAAAAAAGGATGAAGAAGTATTTCTCCTTTTAAATCTATAGAAATGGTTCACGAGAGCTGGCATTTTCTTGACCAGCCAAAAGCAATGATTACCCTGTGGGAGGAAAAGGCAGGAGAGAAGTAAAAGGTCAGAGGGACATTATTTTGGTCTGAGTTTTGCATTGAATACTTTTTCATGCAGGTGAAATTCAAATCACCATCTTTAGTCCACCTGCCAGCCCCTCTCTTCTGAGTCCCTCCAGAACAGGAGCTCCTCCCACTCAAACACACCCTCCAGCTTCTCCACACACTCAGGAATGTGACTGCATCCAGCTTTGGAATACACAAAGGGATGTATGGAGACATATGATTGCAAAAATGGTTGCACATGGAGACACAGCTTCTCAAATAAAACTAACTCCCTGTACCACAATGTGGCATGGTTCCAATGCCCTAGGGGTTAAACCCTAGATTTATCCTGGAGTTAAATCTTCATTCTCATTTTTGTGTGTACAAGGGTTACAATGAAGTACTGGCTCTTTGTAAACCTTGGTTTCCTCACTCATGAAACTGAGATGATAAAAAATAAGAATGCATTCCTGGCGGGGAGGGGGGGGGAGCTTATTGGTAAAGTGCTCGCCATGCAAGTGTGATTCTGATTTCTAAAACCTCACATAAAAACGCCAAGAATGGTAACAAGTTCTGGTAATCCTAGAACGGAAGAGATGGAGATGACTGGATCCCTGGAATTCACTGGCCAGTCAGCCTAGCATATTTGGCAAATTCCAGGTCAGTGAGAGATCCTATCCACTTGTCTGACAGAAAAAGTGAAGAGCATCTGAGGAACAACACCTATGGTTTTCCTCTGGCGGCCACAGAGATGTGTGTGTGTGTGTGTGTGTGTGTGTGTGCACACACACACACGGGGGGCGGGGGTGCAGCCTCAAGTGCTGATAGGATGTACAGCAACTAATACTTTCCTAAACTGCTGGAGGGGATTCAAAATGGAACAGATACCTTGAAAAATAATTTGATAAATTCTTGTCTGTAGATTTATCAGATGACCCAACAATCACACTTTTTACCCAAAGTGAAGTGGAATATTTATGCTCATAGGAAAATTGTAGGCAAAGGTTTCTATCAGCCTTATTTATAATGATCCCAAATTAGGAAAATCTCAAGAGAACTGGAGAATGAATGAATAAGCTTTGTTATATCCATACAAAAAAATGCCACTAGACAACTGAAAAGAATGAACTACCTGTAAATGCAATATCTTAGAGTAGTCTCAGAGACATCACGTTGAGTAAAAGAAACAGAGGATAGCATAGTGTATGTTTCCGTATATAACATTCTGAAAACAAAAGTCCAGTGATGGAGACTAGATTACTGGTTGCCATGCACACATTCGGGGGAAGAGTGTGCAACTTCAAAGTAATAGTGTGGAGTTTTATGGAGCCCTGGAAATAATGTGTGTCTTGATTTTAACAGTGTTCCATCAATCTATATGTGTTAGAACTCATAGAATTGTAAAAGTCCATTTTACTGTATAATTTTTACAAAAGATATTTTAAACAAGACTTTGTAAAGTAGCGAATGAATAGCACAAGTCCTGACATACACATCCATAGATTGTGGTTTAGAGCCCAGCTTCTTGGCTTCTTGTTTTGTTTTTGGCTTTTTTTTTTCAAGACAGGATTTCTCTGTTGGAACTCTGGCTGTCCTGGAACTCACTCTGTAGACCAGACTGACCTCGAACTCACAGACATCCATCTACCTCTGCCTCTTGAGTGCTGGGATTAGAAGCTTGTGCCACCTTCACCTGACAGAGCCCAGCTTCTTAATCTGTGAGGTCAGGACTCCAACAGGAGTCACATAGCTGAACATGGGGATCACAACACAAAAAATCTGTCAACAGCAAAAAAAATTCTGAATGTGCAATGTTTAGAAAAACAATTAAAAATCAAAGCATCATGAAGACAAAGTGTTTCCAACAGAGTACACCCACGTTACATCCAACAAGTTTTCTGAATTCTTTGAATGGTATGTACTGTCATGTCAGACATTGCTAACCAATGCGGCCTGGAGCAACCCATACCCAAGATTTTGGTATGTTCTACACTGCAGTGTTTTTACAATACATAAAATGTGTTTCTCCTCATGATGGCATAATTATTAAAAACAAAGTCTTAATATTTTCCTACCATTGTATAAGGATCCTTAGCAAATAAACATGTAATCAGTATATTTTAGGATAATATTGTGTTAGAATGTTTGGTTTTTAAAATTGCTGTTTGAGTTGTAGTTTTGTGTTTCGTTAAAACAATGATTAGCTGAATTTTGGCTTAGTTTGGATATAATTACCCTCAGTTTCTGAAATGGCCTTAAACATACTTCCACCATGTTGTATTTAAGAGAGGCAATATTCTCGACATTGAAAATAACAAAATCTTTGTTATCAATCAACTCTGAAGAATACTGAAGATGGTCTACATCCTACAGTATCGAAAATTTAGCCTATTTAATTCTTTATAAAACAAACAATCACATCTCATTAGTATGCAAATTTGCTTCAATGTTTAATAAATGGTGAAATAATATGTATGGTTTGCTTCTTCTGTTTGACTTAATTAACTGAAAGTATCCTTATTTCTATAAATATCTGGGCACTGGAATTCCAACCCATAAGATAGCCCTTCTCCGAAGAATTCATTTCAGTGATCAATTGCTTTCTCAATTATTAATTATAAAGAATGCTCTGAGAGTTGAATGACATCATAAGTCGAATTTTTCCACATATGGAGAACCATCAGTAAGAATCATCCATGTTTACCTTAAAGTGGACATTGAAGTGTTATCTGCATAGAGGAGAGGCAATGTGGGAGGGGCTTGCAGGGACCCATAACTGTGACATATTTATCATTGCAGTGTATTCACCCAAAAGGTACCATGGAACTTGGCCATAACATCAACATACTCCTCTTGGGACCCAGGGAGTTTACAGTCCATGTTATCAGAAAATGGGTTACCCTTGCCCACATCCTTAACACACACATGTGTCCTACTGAGTGTCCTTAGATGAACCATTAAATCTTCTTCAGCACTAGATGAGGAAATGATTTCCTCTTAACCTCTTTTTGTGGCTGACTTCATCAAGCAGGAGGTCTGGGTTTGGAGTCATTTACGTTTCTGTCATTTGGTAATGTCAGCCTTTACCTAAAATGAATAGGGGACATCTTAGGATCTTAGGTAGACAACGGCTAAATCAACTTCACTTTTTACATTTGTTTTTACAGGAATGTTTCCCATTAAAACAATAATGTAAGGTTCTCTCTTAAATAACTTTTAATTAAAAGAGGAGGTGGTCAAAAATAGAAATATTAAGCAATTATGTTAAAAATAAAAATAACATGACTTGATGTTGACAATTTGTCAAAAATCACTGCCATAACATTAAAACAAAACTTGGAGACTACAATTATAATCAAAGGAGCCTTGTCTGTTCTACATGGTCGTGTGGTGTCTTGGCCTTAATTCTGAAGTTTCTTTGCAAATTTATTGGTTCATTCAATCTTATTTATCAAATATTTACTTGGTGTTTGACATCAGACTTAACCCTCTACAGTTTATCCATAAATGTATTTGGAACTATCCTGATAACTTACCCACTCTGGATCACCCCCCAGAGCAGTACCAGGTGTGCTATTCACCCCATTTTCATGTGAAATACCCTACAAACACGCTTGGGCCCAATACACACCATGCAAGCAAATGTTCTCTGGAGGGAGCAGGACAAAGAGTTCAGGATGCTGTGAAAGGCAAGCACTTCCATGACAGAAATGCTTCTAGAAATTATTTCCTCCCTTTCTTTCTATTTGGAAGGATATAAAACGGAGGAGGGAAGAATGTTTGCTTTGGATGAAGACAGCCTTCAAAAGACTCTCAGCATAGTGCTTTAGATGGATTTTCCTTCTGCTGAGCTTGCTCTGGAAGCAACGCATCCGTTCCTAAAGTGAGGGAAAAGAGCTTCTTCTTGTTTGGCAAAAAGCCTCCTCCAAGTACCTTCCCCCTGCAGTTTGACAGATAAAGTCAGTTCAACTTACTGTCTGATTTCTGCTAGATGTACTTTTCAACACTCATTATCTTACTGCTCATTAGCTTACCTTTTCACACTCTTCTTGGGGACCTGCTGGCAAACTCTTACCCATACTTGTTTGATTCGAATTTGCAAGAGCACTTGTGAGCCTCTCTCCTTTGAAGAATCTTCTATCCTTACTTTTCTTGTCTTTCAAAGGTGACAGTTGATTTTTTAAAATATTTTTCTGATACCTTTTTACTTTTTTTTGTTTCTCTGTTGATTTTAAAAATATTTTTTCTGATACCATCTTACTTTTTGTTGTTTCTCTGGAAGAACCAAATGGATTCCTGGCTCAACAGAAATACAAGATTCAGAAGATGAATGTGGGAAAAATTAGAAATTGTGTGTGTTCTTTTACTTACTCTTTGGAGTAATATATTATTGTATTGGTGAATAGAATTATACTGACTAGTAGCATTGTACTGATGAATGTATTAAAGTGAGATATTTGTCAAGTGTTCCTTGTATGCAGGAAAGCATGTACGCATTAGCAGTAAAGTGATAAGAGAAGGCACAGACCCTGTTGTGGACCAGAGATGATTGCATAGTCAAACATCGTTTGTCATTGATACTAAATAAGATATACCATTGGGCATATATAACTAGATAGTATCAATTTCTCACATATAACACCAGCATGTAGCTTATTGGTAGTATTAGCTCTGGATGTAATGAAATAATATTAGCAATTCTTCCATGAATGGATAAATAAAGAACAGAGTTAGGGGGAAAAAATTCTCTTCGCAGCTCAATTACGGTGATATGTATCAGGCATTTTAGTGGATCCGTAGATGGAACACAGAGAATACAGAAACACCAAGAATGAGATGATTTGGGAGTAATGTTTTTAAGACATTGATCAAGAGAACCCAGAGGTAGAAAACAAGTGTATTTACAAAGTTTTAGATTTTTAGAACCAGGTAAATCAAATTTCTCAGTGACTAGAGAGCTAATGCAATAATAAATGGCACCGCAAATATTTCATCAGATTTTTCCTATTTGCTACCAAGGAAGTGACATGTGTAAAGGTGTGCATGGTCTATAGATTAAGAAGGGAACATTAACAGTTATTAGAGTCTTCTAGAACTGGTAAATTTAAACACTTTAAAGCATTTAGAATAGAAGATTTTCTCCCCTACAGCTTTGCTACCAAGTTATCATGAAAGTAAGTTACAGACCCAAAATTTCCACACTAGAAAGCTTCTCTCTGCCTCTTTGTGTGGTCCATAGACACACACTTTCATTGTCTGGAACAGCACAGCACCCACTCTCATGATGGTTTGAGGCAGCCACTCTGTCACCTCTCCATTCTATTTGGACAGAGATCCTTGGAAAACTTCAAAATTAAGGCCAAGACACCATGTGACCATGTAGAATAGCCAAGGCTCCTATGATTATAACTGTAGTCTCAGGGTTTGGCTGTTTTAATGTCATGACAGTGATTTTTTGACAAATTGTCAACGTCAAATCATGTTATCTTTATTTTTAACATAATTGCTTAATATTTCTATTTTTGACCACCTCCTCTTTTAATTAAAAGTTATTTAAGAGAGAACCTTACATTATTGTTTTAATGGGAAACATTCCTGTAAAAACAAATGTAAAAAGTGAAGTTGATTTAGCCGTTGTCTACCTAAGATCCTAAGATGTCCCCTATTCATTTTAGGTAAAGGCTGACATTACCAAATGACAGAAACGTAAATGACTCCAAACCCAGACCTCCTGCTTGATGAAGTCAGCCACAAAAAGAGGTTAAGAGGAAATCATTTCCTCATCTAGTGCTGAAGAAGATTTAATGGTTCATCTAAGGACACTCAGTAGGACACATGTGTGTGTTAAGGATGTGGGCAAGGGTAACCCATTTTCTGATAACATGGACTGTAAACTCCCTGGGTCCCAAGAGGAGTATGTTGATGTTATGGCCAAGTTCCATGGTACCTTTTGGGTGAATACACTGCAATGATAAATATGTCACAGTTATGGGTCCCTGCAAGCCCCTCCCACATTGCCTCTCCTCTATGCAGATAACACTTCAATGTCCACTTTAAGGTAAACATGGATGATTCTTACTGATGGTTCTCCATATGTGGAAAAATTCGACTTATGATGTCATTCAACTCTCAGAGCATTCTTTATAATTAATAATTGAGAAAGCAATTGATCACTGAAATGAATTCTTCGGAGAAGGGCTATCTTATGGGTTGGAATTCCAGTGCCCAGATATTTATAGAAATAAGGATATTTTCAGCTAATTAAGTCAAACAGACAAAGCAAACTATATTTACTTCAATTATCTGAATTCTGGCTCACCACTATTAACATTTGGCTCAGAAATTCTAGTCTTCTCTTTTCTAGGAACAGTTGTGTTTTGTTTTGGCTCTGGTTATCTGGCTTATTGCCTGGGTTTTCTCATCAGTGACTACCACAGTAGGGTTATTCACAGAAGTGTTTCATAAGCACAGGCTGAGGAGAGCAAAAGGAGAAAGGGAGGGAGCTGGGTGAGAGACAGAGAGCAGAGCCCGGAGGGTAGGAGGAGAATGTCCCTCAGTGAGCAAACACCCAAGACTTGATCTGAGCCGAAAGACTACTGCTAAATCTTGTCTCTTGCTGGCCCTTTCTGCCCTGTAGATTGTTGAATTCATATTCACCTCCACCCCTGAAGTGGACCTGACACTATTGCCCTCCCCCTTCTCAGAGGACTGTGTAACAATCTGATGAGAACATGTTCCCAGAAGCACTGTACCCATAAGTGCATTACTTCAGATGAGGTATTGCTCATTCTTGGAGATCAAGGAGGAGGCTCCGATCTAGTAGAAAGTCACAGCTCTCTGGGATTCCATGGAGCCACAGTCACATCTAGCTTGATGCATTCTGGTCTCCATGCCTTGTGCTTGTGAGGGTGGGGACCCAGAAACATTCTCAGTTCCCATTAGCTCCTGCTAACATCCAGCCAGTTGCTCTGATTGGATTTAAGTTCACTTTATCCCATTGTTTAAGTCCAAATATCTACCCTGAACAAAATAGATTAAGACATGTTCCCAAGAAATGAAAATGTTTTTCCTCAAACACTCAATTTGACAATTCAGAAATTAATACTTTGATAGCCATCCCTGAGACCCCCTAAAATTGTGGGGCAAGCATCTCCACTGCCTGCTTCATTGTGTGTATTTGTGTGAGCCCCAATAACGCAGTTATTTGTGTGAGTGATGATGAAGGCTTCTCCTCTTCCTGACTCTTTTTTTAATCTAGCACCAACTGAAATTCTGTAATCTTTGCACACAGGAGTTTGGCCCCTAGACTTTTCCATTTATTTAAAAATCCTCTTGAGTGGCTTAACACATATTCGGCTCATGTTGCACTTGTACACTATGAGCAAGTTGACATAAAACCTTTACTTTGTAGTTATAAACTCTTTTAAAGCTGCCCCTCAACTCTTCATTCAGAGCTTATAGAATTTATGAGTCTTTTTTTTTCTTTCCCATCTCTAAACTGAAGAAATCCTGAGCTTGCTGAATTTAGTTTTCTTAATGTCTATTGTCAGTGTTAAGTGCCTCTGAGTCTTCCAGGATGCTTAGCTCTGCTGCCTGCAGGTGAACTATACACATCCTTACAGTCTCAAGACCCTGTGTAAGCAATGACTGTAAGAAACATCACTGGAACTTTTCCACCTGAGATCTTGTAACTGAAGAATGGAGAGGAATGAAAGACTGTATTTGCCCAGTAAATCTACATGCGTTTTACATTATAACACTAGAATTGAATACAGGACTGCCCACAAATATACTTGAATTCATCTACTTGCTTTCACCTCTAGGGGCATTCTCCCAGTTCAGACTTTTTCCTGGAAGAGAATAGTAGTCCCCTAGCTGATACCCCACACCATCCCTGCCTTCCTGAGTCTCAACAATGAAACAGATGTGGTTTACTATTTTAATAGTGTGCATTTATGCAGGTCTGTGTGTGGGTATGTGTTCATGAGAGCCAGTGTATGCAGAAGACAGGAGAGGGTGCCAGATCCTCTGATTCTGGATTTACAGGCGTTTTTGCTGCCTGAAGTGGATGCTGTAAATGAAACCTGAGTCTTCTGCAAGAGGAATGCTTTTAACTGATGAGCCATCTCATCACCCCCAGCCAGTCATGCTGCTTTCTCAGCATAAGAACAGACAGTGATCTCTTAAAACTGTCAGGAATAAAGACAAAGTCCTCAGCTGCCCCTAGCCATTCCCTTCTATGTGTTCATACTACCCCCATGTTTTCTATGCCTTCTATAGTGATTCCTTCTTCACCTCTATATGGGGCAGAGAGCGGTGTATGATTATAAGTACTGGCTCTGAGAAATAATACCTATGGCTACATTAAGGTTTTCATAAGTTACTTTATTAAAAATGGTTCAAACGGAGCCAGCACACAGCATACAACCAATAAGTGGTGGCTGTTATTGGAGATGATATAGGGACACCTGTGAAATTCTCTGGGACAAATTCAGGACCACCTACTTGGTGCCCTCAAATCCCTGTCCTTATTTGTGATATTTGTGATTGTTTCCAGATTTGTATCGGGTTAGCTACCGAAAAAATTTCTGTCTCCTGTGCCAAGTTGTGGTCTAAATGTGATGAGGAACAGTAGCTTAGGTAGCTCACCATTTATTCCAGGCCTCTGACTCAGTGCCTGCAGTCTACTGGGCAGTCAATATGTATTAAGTGAGAAAGAGATGCTGAAGTGAGATGATGGGTGTGTAGAAGGGTCCACGGAAGAATGGATATGTAAGTGAAGAACATGTTTAGCAAAATGTTCTCGGTGCTGTGAAAATAGGGACAAATGTCAAAGGAGAGCTCATTGCCAATCATTTAAAGGAAAGGGGATTATGTGAGATTTCTTTTACAAATATTTACTTCCTGTGCTGGAAGTCCCCATGGGTAGGCCACCAGGGTGAGCAGGGTGGCAGGAGGAGAGTAGGATTTGAGCAAGGGCTCTCAGCACAGTGCTAAAGCACACAGGCCCTAACATCTGCCACTGGTTTAAGCTGTCAAGAGCAAGTTAGCTGCTTTCCCAAACTCCAGTTTTTCTTTGTAAAACATGGAAATAATAATGATCTTCAGAAAGCTAATAGGGAACTTAAGTCAATTTTGATTGCTACGTGATCCATCTGCTCAGTGCCTGGAGACCATATATATGTTTGTCATGCTGGCCCCAATCTTAGAATATTCAAAGGAGAGACATAGGCTGTGCTGCTGTGTTATCAGAGACAGAAGAATTGCAAGTGAATGATAGCCTTCGAGGAAATCTGCTTTTGCAAAACAACACACCAAGCAACAGAGCTCGCAGAGACATGGTCTCCATCTAACTCGTGCTTCACGTCTCATTCTTCCCTCTTTGCACTCTACAAAGGTGTTAACTGTTGGTGAAACTAGCTTCCTAATTACTCTAATTATTATCATTTGAATTTTCTCAAATACGTATAATCCTATAAAAGCTACTCATTTTCTCTTTAAAAAAAATAAAGCCCTCACATAATCTAGTTGTACAGTGTCTCCTGGACCCAACCAAGAAGAATGCGGAATGTGTACTTTCTAAGCGCCTCATGTCTCCTTGATTTCCTCATTCACCAGCAGAAAATTTAATAATAGACCCAACACAATTCACATAGAGGAGAGAAAAATCTCCCACACCAGTCCTCAGGGAAGAGACATGAGGCTGATTGAAGAGTGGAAATTTAATAGCTGCCTGACCTTCTGAAGCAAAGGCGGCCTGAGCCATTCACAGAGCCTTTAGCAAATGGATGATTGTGTTAGCCCTGCTGAAAAAAAGGATGCCGAGCCTCAACACCTGGGGACTACCGAGACTACGTACCTTCCAGGCAAGCAAAAAGTCAGTTTCTGCTTGGTGCAGTACAGACTGCGTGGCCAGGGCTGATGGGTTGCTTGATTTGTTTGTACGTCCATGCTCTGGATAGTGAAGGATCTGATGTGGCCTTCCATAATAAGAATAGACCTTAAGTCCACTAGAAATTATCCTTGGTGATCCTGAGTAGGAAAGACCAAGAAACTACTGTCCTCTGGGTAACACTCTTTTTGATTTTCTGTTCTTGTCCTTTATTTTGTACTGCATACTTACTTTCTTTTAGGAGTGATTTTTCCATAAAGAAATTGGAATTATTTTTTTCCTGAGAGTCATTGCACATGTGATAGGAAAGGAACACATGAAGCTATAGTGAGACTTTATTGTGAATGGTGGCCTGTAGGCTAGGAGTCACCGATGCATATTGAAAGGAAAAGAGTCACTATACTTCATTGACACAGTGAGAGACTCTTTTCTCATTGGGTGGCCTTACTACAGAGCTTGGCTCTGAGTGTTCTGTGCTCTACAGCTCTGCCATGTGTTTGGTCCTGTACTCAGTTAAGGACAAGGAAATGAAGGCTCCAGAAATAAGCAAGGAACTCACCTTGGTGCTGGACAGGATTTGTAAGGAGTTCTTCTGCAAACAAGAAAGCATGGGGCGTTTTACCCTGTGGCCATGCTGTCAGCCATGGCTATGTGTCAGAAAGAAGCCAGATACTGGGTGCAGTGGTTTATGTCTGTAATGGCAGCCCTTGAGAAGGAGAGGCAAGGGGACCGCTGTGAGGTTGGAGCCAGGCTGATCTATATCCCAAGTTCTAGACCAGGGCTAATAGAGAGATCTTGGAGGAGGAGGAGGAGGAGGAGGAGGACAACAAGGAGGAGGAGGAGGAAGAGGAGGAGGAAGAGGCAGAGGAGGAGGAGGAGAAGGAAGAGGCAGAGGAGGAGGAGGAGGTGGCCATGGCCACAGCAGCATCACTCAGACCACATGAAAACGAAAGACACCATGCACTGTTTCTGGTCTGCGGAGTTGGGGGGCAGTTCATGCACCAGAAAGCCACATTTACAAAGAGTCACGACTAGCCAGTGTGAAGAACTCTTACTTTAAAGACCAATCGGTGATTTCATTGCATGGATAACCCCACCAATTCCGTATTGTAATTAATGCACCGCTCTTGGGTAATCTTGCAATGAGCCACACAGGAGCTGCTTAGGATTTCTATTTTATGGCAAAGAAAATGTCTGAGAGTGATGCAGAACATTGCCCAGTGGCGTGTACTTGACAAATGGTAGAAGCCCAATTCCCACCCAGATTTGCGGCACCTCATTTTCTCCACCATCATAACTGTCTTCCTAATGATCGTGGCACTGCACTCTAAAGCTCTCACGGGCCTCTAATGCCCAGAACTGTCTACCATTTTTCCAAAAATCTGCTAAAAATTATAGGAGAGCATTTATAAATACAACTAGTAGTTGGTTTGTCGCAGCCTTTTTTAGTTTAGAGGGGCTGCGTATTTATTGTGATGAAAGCAACAACAAATTCAATATTACCCTTATTTAGAGGCAGACAATTAAGGTTGGGAGGAGGTTTCTATAGCCAGAAACCAAGAAGACCCAGATTACAATCCAACTCCTCTGCCCACGCAATCCTCCCTGGCTTAACCTTGCCACTCATTTTCAGACCTTTCCTGTCTTGTCGCTTTTCTGTGCTTCCTGATGAAGGGAACAAGTTCAGCTGGGCAAGAGCCTGGTGTAGAAGCCTGTGATTCAGAAGCAGTCATCCTCCTGACAGCACTCTCAAAGAACAAATCACAGGAGACAGAGCTGTTGGGCTTTTGTTTTGTTTTCAGCAATAATAGATGTTCAAGTTGTTATCAGTGTTTGTAATTTCTCATCCGTCAAAGCTGTCTCCTCTGTAATATCTACTGACCTTCCAGACTGGGAAACCTGCGTAATTATTGACTTCTGCAGAAGTCGGGTTTGCATATTATGATGGAGACACAGTTCTGACGACATTGTGAACAGTGAGTGTGAGACGTCATTACCAGGCAGACTGGCAGGGGGAGTGGTGCAGTCAGTTGTACTAGGTGAATGGCAAAAGGAGAAGCTTGTGTCAAGGCTGGAAGGAAGTTTAGGCTGAACACACTTTATTTCCAGAGCAAACCACAACAACAATTTTTGTTTCCATCTAATAGAAGAGACAGACCCTTGGGGGTCACAGAAGGCTTGTTTACTGTGTTTTGACAGTGATTGAGCCAGCCAAAGCCTAGCACATCACCCATTTAAAAAAGAACGTCGATTTTTTTGTTTGTTTTGGTGAGAGATACTATCAAACTAAAGCTTAAAATTTCAATTAAATATTCCTTTTTTATGTTTCATAGGAAACCACATAGCTTCCCTGTTTTGTTCTAGAACTGACTAGCCTATTAATTCATTGACTACTACCCAACACAGTGTCTGATCTCAGCTCATATATTCAAGAGTGTTTATCAAACACCTACTGCATATAAAGTAACATCAGCAATGTTAGGCTTGCCCTTGTTAGGCTTGCATTCTACACAAAGAGCTTAGGAAGAAATTAGTAACAAGCACTGTGTCTATGAATGTCCAGGAAGCCTCTCTGAAGAGGTGATCACTGACCCTGCCCTGAAGAGTGGAAAGAAGCTGGTTCTATGGTGTTTCTGGACTGTTTGAGGAACAGAAAGGAAGCTGACATAGCCAAGGGATGTTTAGTACGGATGTGTTGTGGTGTTGGGAGAAGGGATCCAGTGGGCTTGGACACAAACTTACTCATGCTTTGGTTAAAAATCACCCACCTGGCAGCATCTGCACACCTTGCTGACCTTCCTCAGGCAGGTTTATCTTCATCCTGCTCCTCTGAGGCACAGCTGGGATCTTCATGCTTCTTTGAGTCTTTTCCTTAAGAATGACACATATTCTGTGAGATAAACACAAGAAGTTCTAGTTTAGAAGGTTATATGACAACTCCTAGATTTTGAGAGAAAACCTGACTTAGTTTCGTCTCCCAAAGGCAAAATGCATCCAGAAGCATTTTCCCTAAATCGATTTGCTTAGAGATCCGACTCTTCCTTCTGGATTATGTGACTGGTCAGCTCTAAACTGACACTGCTATCAGATGCAGTTCGGCTGAGTGACACAGGGATGGTGGCCATTCCACTGTGAGAAAATTTGCAAACACCTACTGTTGGATTAGGCAATTTGACTTTTATGGAATCTCTATAATTAAAACTATAATATGCAAAGAACACTTTGAAAGAGATAAATATCTTCTCTGAGTCTCCCAGTTGATCTCCTGGCCAACTTCTCATCACCCTTCAGACCTCAGCAGGATCTGAAGTCACATCCTAGAGAAATTCCACCTTACAACCCAGGACTGGTTTGGTTTCACTACACGTTCTGTTTTTGTTTTTTGTTTTGTTCTGTTTTTCTAATACTGTGTGGCTTTGTCACTCAACACCATCGTAATTATAATCATATGTGAGTATGTCACTGTCATTCTCTCATTCTCGTTAGATGGGAAATGCAAGGAATTTGCATCTTCTCTGATGCATGCAATCAACAAGTATGTGTCAAGCACTGTGTGCCAGGCAAGGAACACAGTAGTCAGTTAAGTCAGATATGGATAAGTCCTGTGGTCTTAAACTCACATCTAATTTTAGAGGCTCAACTTCTCCTTTCACTTTGTTCATTTGTTATTCTTCTCTCTTTTTTCCTCCCTTCCCTTCTTCCAGAAATACCTTTGGAAAGCTTGATATGCCCAAGGACTTTAATTCATCCCTGACATTGCAGTGACGATCAGCTAACAATGTCTACTTTCTGCTTTCCCCTTCAGACACCATGCTAAAACAAGTAATCTACTGAAGGGGAGAGAAGGAAATAGACATTGTTAGCTGGTGTCGTACAACCTGTGGTTGAAGCCCAAAATTAAGCTTTACATGGAATTACTTATCAACCTCATAAATGTAACTCAGATTTGATCCTATTCCTTGAGAAGGAGGGAGTCACCAGACTGTCAACAACTTGAAATATTTCATTAATTTAATACAGACTTATCGTCACTGGGGAAAAAGCGGGGGATGATCTGCATCCTTCTCCGCATTTACCAAGACTTAAGAGAATGAAATCAAATAAACCAATTCGGTATTTTACATATTCTCTCAAGTTTCACATCACCCTCCTGTCAGCAAAACACCAAAACCCCTGACATGGTGAGAAGGCAGTGGAGTAAACACCATCGAAAAAGACAGGACACTTTTTTCAAGGCTATTCATGTGAATTTTCTTGCATTTTCTCTCCCTCTACCTCCTCTGAAATAAGCCCAGAGCCCCCGGCAAGCACGTTAGGCAAGCACTCTTGAACTAATCTGCATGTCTCCCCTCTTCCTTTATCATGGTAGGCTCCATGAAATCTGAGCATCAAAATGGAAAATCAATACTAATTACCGCATATAGAAGGTAACTATAAAAATAAGTATAATGAAACCAATTAATTATATAAAATACTAGCTGTACATGTCTAACTCTAGCCAATGTGCAATAACAGGAATTAGGTATTCCACCCCACCTCATGCTTTAGTTAAGTCCTAGAGAGTATCACGCAGCAAAGGGCTGTGATCTTTGCCAAAGAGTAACAGGTAAATGAGCTACAATTGTTCCAGCCTCAGTCAGTATCCACAGCCACTGACATAAGACAAGGAATTCAGATCAAGCCCATAGGACTTTCAGACCCAAGGAAATGCTGTTGAGTCAGAGAGAGCAAGGTGTCTGTAATTCAAAGAATAGACAACCAGAGATAATATGGCACAGGATTAGCACCCAAAAGACAGGTAGATGTTTCAGAAAGGTAATGACTGCTCACCATATGCGTGTGAAGAAAATCCCTGCTGGAGAAAGAATCACATGAAAGGACTAGAGGTACTTATGATTTGGGTATACACAGGCCAGATACAATGCCTGGTCTACAAATAGACCAGAAAAGCTCAAGGTTTCGCAAGTTATTTCATCAATTTATCTTGAACAGAGCTTACTTTGGAAGTTGAAACTGTCCCAGCATGGCATGCTGCCCTGTAAACTTAGCAACACACAACAGCAAACCCAAAGCTGTCTGGATGTTTGCAGGTAACTTAATTGTGACCCTGAACAAAATTCAGAAATATTTACAAGAATAAAAAAAATATATACCTAACAAAGTAAAATCTATAATACCTTGCATAAAAATTACTAGACATAAAATCCTTACCTACATTCATGGAAAAAAAAGCCATAATTAGTCAATTCAGAACTGACCTATATGCTGCAACTGGCAGATAGGACACTAAGATAAGACACTAAATGCCGTACATTTCCTATTTTCTTCATATTGAGTGGAGGTAAAGAAGATAGGTAAGTGACTGAAAGAACACCAGTTAATCTGAGAACACCATTATTGAACAGAAGAACATGCTGATGAATGAGTAACAGGTTAGATGTTGCATATGAAACAGTTTATGAACCTAAAAACAGAAATAGGAGAAATACAAATGAAATAATATAGAGAAGAGATTTGAAAGTAAAAAGGCATAAATCTATGGGACAACTTCATGAAGCCTAATATATGTATTTTAAGTCTCTGAAGGAGAAGAGAAGGGAGACATGACATAAAAACATTAAGAGAAATAAGAATAAAATATAACAACATATGTTTGTGGAAATGTCATGAAATTCATCACTATAAATGCTGACTTAAAAATTAATTGAAAGCAGACAAAGACATTACAAATTTTACTTTACAAAATGATAATCACAAATCTAAGAAACTAAATTGAAACCAGACCAGGGCACACCATAATCAAATTGACAAAAAAAAATGTTGAAATTGTTTCAGGGAGGAGAAAGGCACTTTCTATGAGGGGGACAAGCTAAGGTTAGCATGGTTTCCCAGTGGAGAATACACAAGCAGGAGGGCAGAAGAGTCGCATCCTTAAAACACTGAAGTGCTGTAGCCTAGAGACCACAACCACAGAAAAGTAACTTCCAGACACCAAGGGGAAGATAGATGCCTTCAGACACATGACTCCTGAGTGAATTCAGCAGCAGCAGACTGGTCTATTATGAATTATTACTGAGGGCCCTTCAGGGAAAAGAGTTATATTAAATGGAAATGTGTCTACCCTCAAAGAAGGAAAACCACTAGAACGATTGGTACATGGGAGAAAAAAAGTAACAATTTTCTTATTATGCAACTTCCTCTGAAACATAACTGACTCTTTAAATATGAATAATAGTATAATATCAGGTTCACTGCATATGTAAAAGTGAAGGCCACTATAATATAGTAGGAAGGAAAGAGATGCAAGTATAGTATTTCCAAGTTATTGTATTATCTGTAGAGTAGATTAATGGCATTCAAAAGAAGAACATGACAAGTTAACAATGTAAGTTATAAATCACAAGTCAAGTATTAAAACAACAACACTAAGAATATATCATTAATAATTCAAAAAGGAAATAAATAGAATAGTAAGAAAAATTATTGAGGGAGGATAGAGAACAGAAGTAGAAAAAAGAATAGACAAGATAAGTGCAAAATAAGCAAGATAATAGATTAAAACATAACTGTACTAATCATTACAATAAATGTAAATGGTCTAATTAAAAACCTCCATTTCCCCAAGGAAGCAAATAAGTTAAAAGTAAAAAGACATGTCTGGTTAACCTTAGTCAAATGTATGTTGAAAACATACTAAGATAGACAATAGATGTTAGAGTAAAATAGGGATAAACAGATTTGAAATTTAAAGGGTTCAATTTATCAGATGCATGTTAATAATCCTACATGTTTATATACCTACTATATTTTCAAACTGCGAGTATAAGAAAACTTCCTCCATGCAATACCATGCAATAAAGTGTACCAAAAACTTAAAGATGACATCCAACTTAATTATGAACCTATAATACTTCCTACTGATATCAAAGATAAGAAAGGGAAGTCTGTTCTTTCCATCTTTATGCAACCAAGCCATGCTGATGATAAAATAGCAGGGCATCTAGAATGGAAAGAAATAGAACTTTCTTTATTGGCAAACAGCATGATACTGAGAGCTGGGAATACTGCTCAGCGGGTAAAGTGCTTAGGGCACAAACGTGAAGACCCGAGTTGAGTCACTAGCACCCACATAAAAACTCGGAGCATGATGTATGTCTGTAACTTTGGTGGTGGGAGGTGGAGATATGAGGATCACTGAAGCTCACTGGCCAGGCAGCCTTGCAAAAACAGTGAGTCTTAGGTTTAGTGAGAAACCCTGTTCCCCCAAAATTAAAGTGAACATACACATGCCAAAGCATGCATACACCTCCTCCCTCTACACACATTTTAAAAAATGTGACAGAATCTTCAAAACTAACCTACAGCTAACAGAGTTTAAAAGATGTATTGGTTAGCTTTATGCCAACTTGACAGAAGATGATTATTTGGGAACTAGGACTCTCAACTGAGACAATGCTTCTAGAAGATTTGCCTATAGGCAAGTCTGTCAGGCATTTTCTTAGTTAATGATTGATATGGGAGGGCCCAGATAATAATAGGCAATACCACTCCTGGGCAGGCTATTTTGGGTTCTATAAGAAAGCAGGCTTAGCAAGACAATAAGCAGCATTCCTGAAAGATCTCTGGTTCAGTTTCTGCCTCCTGCTTTCTGCCCTGACTTCCCTCAGTGATAGATGTGACTCAGAAGTGGAAGATGAAATAAACCCTTTCCTCCCCACATAACTTTTGTTCATGGTGTTTAAGACAGCAATGAAAAAGTGAATAATACAGAAGATAATAAAATTTAAGGTTGACATATAAAATAAATTGCATTTATATATCCATAATCATAGTTAAAATTCTAAAAGCCTCTATCTATAATAGCATCAAAAATCCTAGATATGTAGGGATAAATGTGGATATGTAGGGATAAATTTGTAAATGATGTGCACACTGGAAACAGCAGACTTCATTGGGAGGAGTGAGTAAATGACCATCTAAACAAGTGGAGAGAGATCTATTTGGTTTGATAGGCTTAATGATGTTAATCTGTTCTCCAAATGGTTCATAGACTCAAAGCAATTTAAACAAAGCCCAGCATGCCTTGTCATTGACTGCCAGCTCGATTCTATAACTCACAGAAAATTAAGTGATGTCTAGAAACGCCAGCATAGCAACAAGAAAGTTGGAGATGAACATGTTCTGATGCCAAAATGCTGGGCTGTGATAACTGGGAGAGTGTGAGGCATGCATGGCAAACACAGATCAGTGGAATGGAACAGAGTATAGACTAGACCCACAGTCACACGGCCATTGGATTCTTAACAAATGTAATTCAGTAGGGAAACTAAACTTTGTCAACAAATCATACTGAGACAATTATAAATGCAAAACAATCTACATTTTAATCCACCCATCACACCATAAGCAAAAAATTAACTCAAAATAGGTCTGCATCATAAATTTTAAATCTAAAAATATAAAACTTCTAGAAGAAGATAAAAGAGAAAAATCTCTAAAACCTTGGGCTAGGGAGGAATTTCTTTGCTTGGATACACACAATCCAAAGCATGAACCCAATATACAAATGGATTTTGTCAAAATTAAAACCTTGTGCTCCAGAAAATCAAGAAAAGGGAAAGATAACTCAGAATGAGTGAAAATATTTTTAAATATCTATAAAAATGCCTATTAAAATGTACATATATACATATGTATGTAAAGTACTCTTTAAAAATCTATAATATAACCACTCAGTCTAGAAAATTTAAATAATATTTGAATATACACCTTAGTAAAATGACAAACATGTGGAAAAACATACTAAAGTTTAATGTGGCTAACACATTAGTCAATCAAGGAGGGCAATTAAAACCTAAACTGAAATGATCATGATGTACCAACATGGCTTAATTTGAAGATGCTGACTATGGATACCAGCAGTCATATACTCCAGGAAGTATTAGAGAGTGGTACCCCCACTTTGAGAATCTGTTTGAAACTTTATGTCAAACATACCCCTGTTTATGATTTCCTATGTTGGATACACACATCATGTGTGGTTCAGCCATTCTATTCCTGGACATTCACTCAAGGGAAGTAAAAGAAGCCTATGCTCTCACAAAGATTTGTTCAAGTCTCCGTGCTGAAAACTCACCCCATTCCAGGCATCAATACTTCCCCAAATTCTGATAATACCTTGAGCTGTCTCCATTGCAAAAGAATGAGAGCCTCTTCTCTCACCTCTGTCATTTCCATCAAGCCCTGTGCAGAATCTGTAAACTGAGCAGACTTGCTTTAGGCCTGGTTCTCCCTTCTGACTTCCTCAAAGAGTCTAAACACATGCTCCATTAATGATCCAGCACCGGGCCAGAAGAACAGAGGAGAATCCAAGGATCTGCCATGTGCCTCATGTGTCCCTCTGTACCTTCCCACCCTCATCCTCTCAGCCTCCCCTCCATCGAGTCTCTAAGTTTCCAACTCTGACACCTCTCTCTCTCTCTCTCTCTCTCTCTCTCTCTCTCTCTCTCTATATATATATATATATATATATATATATATATATAAAATTTGGAAATTTTTGTATCTTTATATAGACAGAAACATTTTTTTGAGGTCACATCTTCAGAGGTGTGGGCATTTGCATGTGTTCCATGTAGTTATTTATGGGCTCAGCCTTATGGAGGCTCTGCCATCAATACATGGTTTCCAGGTCACCAAGATCTCAACATCTGTCTAATAAAGAAAGAAAGGGGTGGGCAGGGACTGAAAGAGGAGCAGCACATGGTAGCTCACTTCTGCCCACATCTGCTGGTCTGGATTCAGTGTCATGCCACACTCAGTAAGAGAAGCTGGAGGTTCATTCTACCTGTGTCACAATGGTGAACAGGCAGACAGAGTCTCCCCAACTTTGCTCTTTTGGGTCTCCACTCTTCTCCTGGCTGGGCTGTCTCCTCAGTCTATTCTGCACAGTGCTACCATTCTCAAGTATATTCGTGATGTCACTTATTAGTAGTTTATCACTGGAAAGGTTGGGTCATCAAGTGGTCCATGGCAGAGCTGAGGCTGGACCCGGGGTCTCCGTAATGATGTATGAACTACTCATTTTGTAGCATCAGTATTTGGTTCAAAAGATTTGATTCATGAATTCTTTTTTTAGACATAGCTTTACTACCAAAGAGGGATTATTGTAACAAGACAATAAGAAATAAGTTTAAAGGTCATTTTTGGAACAGTGTATAGTCTAAAGGTTATGAAGCTCATTGTTCAGCACTGAGGAAATAGGGGTGGATTGCTCTCAGAATGCTGGGAAAGCAGTAGTTCATTTGCTAGCAACATCTCAGCTACCTAAAAACTGGTGGTAAGAGGGTGTTCCCCTAGTCTTCCCCCCTTTTATCTAGTTTCTCACATATCCAGTCCACTTTAGCTGGTCCAGATTTCTAAGCGAGGCATAGCGACCATAGCCAGTGACCATAACAACAAGATCCTTTCCTTATTTATCACCAAGATAGAGGTCCCACGTTTACTAAAGAAGATGTGAGCATGAACTCACACTGTAGTCAAGAGGCCAAGAAATCAGGATTAGCTTCGTCTTTCTAGCGACTGATTATTTTGCCCTTCATAAAATTGGCTCTGTTCTCAGAAGAACCAGCAACCTTAATGATGGTTTGATGTCAAATATTTATAGGCTAAGAGCTTTTTATCCATCTGTTTTGAGAATGATCCTAGGGCTGAAGAGATCGCTCAGTGGTTAAAGAGCACCTGGTGCTCTTCAAGAGGACCCAAGTTCAGTTCCCAGCATCTTCATCAGTTTGCTCGCAACTGTCTGAACTCCAGCTCCAGGAGATGCAACAACTCTGGCCTCCGTGGGCACCTGAAAGTCACATTCACATACCCACATGCAGACACACACTGTCTTAGATGGAGTTTCTATTGCTGTGATGAAACACCATGACCAAAAAAACTTAGGAGGAAAGGGATTATTTGGCATATACTTCCATATCACTGTTCATCACTGAAGGAAGTCAGGACAGGAACTCAAACAGAGCAGGAGTCTGGAGGCAGGAGCTGATGCAGAGGCCATGGGGGGGAGACTTGTTCCTCATAGCTTGCTCAGCCTGCTTTCTAATAGAACTCAGGACTACCAGACAAGGGACAGCAGCACCCACAATGGGTTAGGCCTTCTCCCATTAACCACTGTTTTTAAAATGCCCTACAGGGTTGTCTACAGCCTGATCTTATGGAAGCATTTTCTTCTTTTATTTTTTGTTGTTTGGGGTTTTTTCTTGTTGTTGTTATTGTTGTTGTTTTGTTTGTTTGTTTTGAGACAGAGTTTCTCTGTTGTAACTCTGGCTGTTCTGGAATTCATGCTGTAGGCCAGACTGGCCTCTAACTCACAGAGATCCACCTGCCTCTGTCTACCCAGTGCTGGGATTAAAGGCCTTTGCCACCACTGGCTGGAAGCATTTTCTTAGTTGAGGTTCCCTCCTTGCAAATGACTTTAGATCAGCAGTTCTCAACCTTGCTAATGCTTCGACCCTTTAATATAGTTCCACATGTTGCAATGACCTCCCTGTCATAAAATTATTTTCATTGCTACTTCATAAATATAATTTTGCTATGGTTTTGAATCATAATGTAAATATCTGATATGCAGATGGTCTTAGGTGGCCCCTGTGAAAGGGTTGTATGACCCCCACAAAGGGGTTGTGACTCACCAACCACTATCTAAGACACCATATTTTATTCACTATCCTCTCAAAAGAAGGCCAGTGCTACGTGAAACCAATGATGACCAGGACAGACTACCAGCGTTAGGATGTTTGCTTCTATTTCCTTGGAGACTCCAGGAATTCAAGGCTTATAGAGGTTGCAAAACTACAGGCATAGGCAGAAAAGGGGTCTAATGAATAGGATGGGGGTGGTGGTGGGTAGTAGGCAGCTTTCCTGTATAAAGTGGGGTGTCTACTTCTCATTTAAGAGACAGCCATAATATAACCTCAGTCTCCTGGAGGAACATAAATACTTTATATCTAAAACTTAAACAGAGCTGGAAATGATTTTATGCAAAAGTTTCCTGATTCTAAAACTAGCTGAATATTTTAATTCTGTTTAAACTAAATACCATATGTTTTTAAGTCAGTAATAGTCCACAGGCTTCCCCCAGGTGGTCCACAAACTCCCCAGGCCTCCCTCACTAGCAGTGGGCTCCTGGTCAGTCAACCCCTGATGGAAATAGTAAAATTTGAAAATAGGGCCTTAAGATTTAGAGATAAGACAAAGCTTCCTCCTGTCTTTACTTTAAACCTCATGAATCTGTCCATGCCAGCAAGAGTTGTTCTAGTGACCAGCCTAACACTTAGGACCAAAGTCTCAACATAATTTTCTTCTTGTGGTGAATTTTCCCCGTGGCCCTCTGGGAGTGCAATATAGAAAGAATCTGTGGCTCAAAGTCTTTTTCTCTTTTGCAAAATTATCTTCAGGAAGCCTTCTCACTCTTCCCAAAGCTACTGAATATGTGTGACGAAAGTGGGCAGAAATTGGGAATTAACCTCACAGACAGTCCGTGTAAATCTAATGTCTACTCCATAGACAGCAATATAGTTCATTTGTTGACACAGTAAAAGCATCTTCCCACACAACAGGCATTTTGGGAGACTTCCTTTCACTATTGAAACTGCAGTGATCTTATTTAGTGAATTGTTCTATATAGTTGCCACCTGTAAAATCTGAAGGATCATAGCCTTCCTGTGTGTAATTAAAATTCAGGAGAACTAATTGCTCATTACAGGGACATCAAAATACTTTATATAGTCTTTGATTTCATAGACTTCATGTAATTAAAAAGACCCCACATTTTGGCATTTATCCCATCATCTTATCTTTCTATGCAGTTAATAACCTCTTAATAGAAAATTATCTTCTTGAATGAAACTACAGTGTGCTAAATGAACCAGCCAAATGTGTGGTATTCATTACCAATAATGTAGAGGTCATAGCTCTATTATGTCATTTATTGAGCACCTAATATGTGTAACTCTGTGTGCTAATGTAAGTAAAGTAAAGCACTAATTGATTTTTCTTTTTTCTTTTCCTTTTTTTTTTTTTGAAAGGTGCTCAACAAGACTGCCTTCAAGGAGAATCTTTGAGTAGGATTATTTGTTGTGTCTAAATCCATTCTCACTCCCTAATGTGGAATAACAATCCCAGTTCCCTTGAAGTAAAGTTACAGGATACAGCAAGATCTTCCTAATGACCCTATCAGAGCCTTGACTTTGTACCTAAGCTTTGTGACAGAGTTCAATGGTCTTGGACAACTCCTTCCTCAGAATCATTTTCTCATCTGTTAAATGGAAACAGCAATGCTGTTAATCTCATTGTGAGTAGAAAGTTCAAATGAGATAGCTAACATCCTCACACAGCGTTTCTGAAATGATACACACAATCATTCCTTCTAAATGCTGACTGATAATACGGCAACACTGAAGTAAAGAGTTCCTTAAAAGGAAGCCTGCTTCACTAAGAAGCTGTAGCTACTGGTCCTGCTTCTATAACTCATGCTGTGGCCCTGGCTTTACCTATGTAAATAAGAGGGTTGGGCTGGTATTGACGAGGGTCAATTACTATTACTCTATAACCTCCCAAAGGTAAGATTTCAGTGCTCCTGGCAATTCCGAGCTCTGTGTTTCTATCTAGGTTAACTAACCTCAACCCAAGGATGTGGGCTAAAATGAAGAGTCCTGGACAGTGTGAAAATTAGCTACAGATAATGTAACATTTGGTATTTCTATAGAAACATTACACTAAACAGGAAAAGTGTGGGAGAAGCACTTGCACCTCAGCCTTCCGGTTCCTCTCTCATCTTCCTCTTTCTTCAGCTCCCCAAGCAGCTGAGTGAGATGGAGAGGGAGCCTGGGTGGTAGGCTTGGCCTTCTCCCAGTAGAAACATCCCTGGCCCAGAATGCATCTTAAGTGTTCTGCCTTGTAAAAGGCATAGCTGGACTCCCTCTGTCATGGCTGCTAAGTAGGCGGGCTTAATTCAGATAGAAAACTGTTGGCAGTTACAGATCCAGACTGTTTTAATGTAACTTTATTGGTAGAGCTGGCATTTTGATCTTTAGCCATCTCATCTCTATCAATACCCTTCTCAGTGAGGTCTAAAACTAGATGGGGAAGTGAGTTGTTATTTATGTGATCCCTGAAAGTCTCTGTAAATACTTTAGGGTCTATTTGAATTGCTTAGAAGAAAAATACGAGAGCCCAATATGTCTATTTACATGACGATGCAATTCTGTAGCTAGGCCAGACCACACAGATCCAAATTTTCCAAGAACCAATAAAGAGATATTCCTGGTTAAATGGTAAGAGACTCTGGAGTCCAGCTCTCAGGCCACTGCTTTCTGAGCCAAACCTCCCTGGTTGTGGACTTTTTCACAAGAATGTGGCGGCCTGCACATTTCCACCATGCCTCAGGTACAAGGTTCTCTGTTCTGGCTCTGACACCCTGAGGAGCTCTCCATCTTGTTCTTATTTAAACATTCTTGCCCCTAAATAACTTGGAGGATGAAAGGGGGTCTTATTTCAGCTTCCCTTGGGCGGTTTCACATGGCTGCACACATGTCCTATGAGTTACGTTTCAGGGCTCATTAGGAAAATGCACTCTCCTTCCCTGCTTCACAGTGGTGCTTTGAACATCCTACCTACTACCACTACTACAGTGATTTCACCCATCGCTGCCAGTTAATACAGCTGCTTTCTTCCCACTCTTTCTGTTGGTCTTTGCAAACAGTTTGATATGGCTTTGAAGTTTCACATAAGGAGCATATTGGGCTGTCTAGGTACTGAAAGTAGTGCTTGCTTTCCTACGAAAGATGAATACCAATCTTCCCTTTCCATATAAGAATCATGTGGGAGCCACTGTGATATCTTTACCCAGGGCAGTGTACTGGCCTAGAGAGGTTAGGCTCTTTCTTAACCACCTCGTGCTATAGCTGATGGGCTCTTCTAGGCATCCCTCTATTTCACAAATGGTTTCTCTCCCACTTTTGAAAAGAAAGTGATAAGCCATTTCCTTTAACCACTGCCTCACTTCAGGCGAGCTCTGCCTGTTTCCTGCTCATATATTCTCTTCACTCTGAGTTCTCCCATCAGCCTCAGGCAAGGCAGATATTTCTTTTAGAACACTTCAAAACCCTTCACATATTGCTGGTACCATCCAAAGAAGTGCAGTTCTTCCTGCCTGGATTTTATTTTTCATTACATTAAGACTCCTTCATTAGCTATTGAAAAAGGCGGATTACTAGATGGGGAAGCCAAGGCAATGGGTACCTACCTCTTAAGTTCTCCTTGGAAACACAGAGCTCACCATCTGCTGTTGAGAATAGTACTCTCTTGAGGATACTAGCTGACACTGCAGAAGAAGCAAGAGTAATGTCGGAGTGCAAAAGGGCTTCATTGGTACTGCTTTTTCTAAGGGACTCTGCTAACATTTATCTTCAAGTATTAAAAAATGATAACTTGTTGTAGGTCAGTTAACAGTTTTAACGCAGTTTCTCCCTTCAAACTCTCTGTCTCTGTGTGTCTTTCCCTGTGTCTCTGTCTCTCTGTCTCTCTGTCTCTCTGTCTCTCTCTGTCTCTCTTTCTCTCTCACACACACATACACACACACAGCTTTTCAATGATCTGTCATTCACATGCAGCTGAACAGAATGCTGTCAGAAGTGTGTCTCATCGAACTAAGAGTTAGCAGGATAGCTTCCCAGGTACAGAAAGAACAGAAGGCTCTCCACACATATTTCTCATGACCCACAGAGAGTTTAGTCACAGAAGACCAGTGACCTGAAGGATAAATGTCTGACATATTTTTGATAAAAGAAAACTAACCAAACATTTACAAAGGAATATCACAAGTGCTGATTGCCAATTAGCAGCAATGAACTATATTTCCTGTTATTTCAATATCACTTATTTAAAGAAATAGACACCCACGTTACAGGGAAAGTTAACACCTTCGATACCATCAGGAGCATTCATCTCTCCCTAATTTCAGAACATAAACTCTCATTCTAAATAGAAACTATAAAGAAACCATACTTGAGAAGTTATGTGTCTACAGAGCTGCAAATACTTACAAATGTTCTATAGCATTGCCATGTGTACCACTTCGAGTTTAAATAAGTTGCATTGAATTTTAACGTTTTCCCCATTAATTATTTAATTAAAATCATTAATTAATTAATGCTTTTCCTCATCTATTAATTGCTATGTGAGAATATTCATTTCATTTTGGTATGCTACAGCTGGTCATTTTCATCAATGTTTCACAAGTTACTTCTCCTGTTCTCTCACTTGTGAACTTTTGAATCACCATTGCCAGGTTTTCTCTACTGAGAATAACATAGCAAAGAACATTCCTTGGCATGTCATTCTGTTGCACAAGTTTGAAAAGTTTTCACTAGGATAGAAACCCAGAAGTTCAAGTAAGGACCCCAAGCTTTGCGTACTCCCAGCTTTGCATAACACAGGACACCCACAACCCAAGTTCTTGTGCTGGACCACACTCCTGCTGTTTGATGACTCTGAATTTCCTTCCCCAGCCAGTACTTCATATTATAAACTGCTTACATTCTACCAATCAATGGTTGTAAAATGTGTGGTTGTTTTAATTTACATTTCTCAGGACAGTGGAGAGACTCAGCCTCTCTTTGATGCTTTCTGGTCACTTGGATTTCTTCTAAAATTTTCTCCTTACATTTTCTCCTATTTGCCTGTATAGTTGTTTGCATTAATTTCAGTGCTTTCTCTGTTCCTTAGACACTCTGTCCTCTGTCATCCTTTTCTCTTTTCACGTAGACGCTGTTTCCACAAGTCCACTGTGCCTTAAGACTAGTTAAGGATTGCATATTTGGGGCTGCAGCTCAGTGGTAGAATGCCAGTGTACACAAGGCCTTGAGAGTTCACTCCCCAGGAAAGGACTGCAGAACATACACAACAGTGCTGTTAAGAAGTCTACTGGCCTGGAGAGCAGAGCTCTCAAGAAGACCTGAGTAAGCTGAGAGACAAGGTCAGAATCTAGAGGCTTGATGAAGAGTCTCCAGGATGCAGTGCTGTCCTGATTTCAGAAGTACAAAGTAATGAGCTAACTAGAATAGATTTTCTCAGAAAGGGACTAGAATCTAAACTCTTTCGCTCCTCTGAGCATTTTAAGCCGTGATCTGACAATTTCTCAATCTGTGCACCGAGTACTGATCCCTTCTTCCCAATGTGTTCCCAGGTAGGGGAAGGAGACAAGGCCACAGTGATTCATCGACCTGGAACAGTAAGTACCATGACTTCTCTACCTGAACCTGCTGCTGGAGAGTGAGCAGCAGATTCCTGAGTAATGTCATGATTAAATTGGTCAGGTTGGTTGTGAAAACATTTATCTTACGAAAGCCATATTTCTAGAAACTTTCTAGGGAGTTTGGCAGTTTGGCAGGGAGGGGGGAGAGAAATTGTACTTTATATTGTAGGATGGCAGTTTAATAATAATTAACTTTAACAGTTATTTATTAGTAAGCAGAATCTACCTACAGCCTGTAAATGAAGGATGGGATTGAATTGGATTTCCTTCATAATGGAAGAAAAGGAGAATTTCCCATTAGGGACTATTTCACTGCCATGGATGGCAAGCTGCCTGAGTAGCTCCTTCAGGAAGGTGAAATATAAGTGCAACCACATCAAAGGAAAACTATAATGTGGCTGTCATCTCCTGAACGTAGGAGAGCTCACCGAGATGACATCATGGAACAGAGCAAGCAGGCACATGGGATGGGAGGCAAAAGCTGGCCACAGCTGTTCCAACAGACAGGACACTCTTGCTTCTACAGCCTCGCCAAACACGGAGAAGAAATAGACCAGAGCCTTTCTGCCCTACCCGAGGCCCTACATCCTCCTCCATTTCCACCCAGCCATCAGCATCGCGGAAGCCCAAAACCTAGGCCTGCTGACCCTGCAACACAAACACCAAAGTGACAGCATTTACCCACTTTAAGGAACAGAGGACCACGCAGAACCTGCCTCCTGTTTTAGACTTAATAACGGGCTTCGATCAATCCCTTTATGATCAAGAACAGACAAACAGCACAGAATCTATTACAACATTCTGCAAATCAAAGGTAGATAACTCTGTAATCAAGAACTGGAAAAAGGGCATCCACTCAAAAAAACTACCATATTAAATCAGCAATAAAGTTCTGATAGCACCTGCTCTATTCTCATAACAAAATTCAATAAGGCAGCCTCAGAGACAAAGGAGAAGGATTAGATCTTAGTCTTATGCTGGGAAATAAAGGAAACTAGGTAGATAGTGGAGATAGGAAGAAACTAATATTACTATAATTAAAACTTTGCTGTGATCAATAATGAAAATCAATACTGAAAATCTAAACTGCATTAAAAGCTTAAAGGGAGAGAGGGGGCCACTCTCCCAGATAAAAAAGGCAGATGGCAATGAGAAACATGAGAAAACAAAATAAAAATTGAACACAATAGAAAAGAAAAATAGAAAAAATAGAAAAACCTGAGATGAAGATCTGAATTTGCAGATCAAAAGCATTCATCATAAAGCAAGCAAAATCTTTGAAAGTGATCAGAACTTAATCATATCCTGATTAAATATTTGGGTTTCCAAAGTAAAGGTGATTTCTTATAAAGAGTCAGGCAGAGAGTGTTGTGCTCTGAAGCAGAGGGTTTACAAGCAGAGGGAACAGAGATCTGGGCTGTGGCAATCTTCTACACAACATCAAGAGTTACTGACAGTACTGTAAAATACAACTTCTAAAATACTTGATGATAAAATTAATTAAAATAGGGAAAAAGTTTTAAAAAATAATCACAGATATCTGAAGAAGGAAGTCTTTAGAAACAACATTTAAAAAATTATCTGTAGAGCCTGAATAATTTATTTCACTTCCACTTAAAATTAAAGTTTAAACCAGGCACAGTGGCATGTGCTTTCTATCCGAGCTCTTGGGACAGAGGAAGGTTAACAGAACTCTGAGTTCCAGGCCAAATAGAGCTTGTCTCAAAAATTAATTAATTAATTAACTAACTAATTAATTAACTAATTAATTAATTAATGTTAAGATTAATGATCTTTCTCTACAGAATTGCCTATGTAATTATTTTGTATAAATTATTACAAAACAGAAATGAATTTTAATTCCTTGAAAAAGAAAGTATATCATGCTTAAAAAAAAACTTATCAGATTAAATTGAGTCTACAATCTCAGAACATAGAGAATTGAAGAAGGATCTTGAGGTGATTAGAGAAATTAATGCGTTTCGGAATTAGCTTGAGAGGGCTTAACACAAATGGTTTTGTTTGTAATGTTGATCATCACACTTTGTAAAACTTGAGAGTGGGAAAATTCAAGTCAAGATGTATGTCATTCTTTGTAAAGAAAGTGTTAGGAGAAAAGAGGCTTCCTCTCTTCCCATCACTGAACAGCCAGATGACTACAGTAATTAAGAATATTAGGTCACATATATTAATAATGTATAGGTAGCCGTGTCGCCATAAGAACATAGATAATGTATCAATTACTCTCTCATACCTTCCATAGGAAACACCAGTAAGTTCTAGCTTGGAGCTAAGGAAATCCTTTAATCTTGATAAATAAACATGAATAGATATCAAAAATGTTCCTATGGCTTTTCTGAATTGAGATGAATTTAAAGCTTACAAATTTACTTGGCTCTCACTAAAAATTCAGTTTATATTCCTTCTGACAGTAGTATTAACTTTTATTTACCCAGGATGTCTACAGTAAATAAAATTACCCCATCAGTGTCATAGGCTAGGATTAACATGTTGAGAGTTAAATGATTTAAGAAGCAGTAATAAATGTACACTCATTAAATTACTTTGACATAAAACACCATAAGTTAAAGGCTCAGCCTCCTCATTCATGATTCTATGTCCACAGATAATATACTCAGTTTATTCACTACATAAAGCAGTTCTCTGTGTGTACTTTCTGTTAATGAGAAAACCTCAGATTACTTCCTACGAAGATGATATAGAAGTCGATTACTCAGAATCTAAAATACTTAACAAGCATTGGATAAGTGTGTGTTTCTAAAGCATATGGACCTGTAGTATAGAAGGAAACAATTGCACACATACACACACACACACACACACACACACCCAGACTACTGAATAATGACCCTTACATTATTACTATGAGACTATTAACCACTATTATTTTGCTATTATTTCATATTGTGGACATTAACACAATTTGACAAAGCTCTTAGATGTCAAATGAGAACTGTTTCCTTTTCATTTCTCTAGAAATTATAAGTTTATTTAAAACACTGAGACTTTTATTTGGTGTTTTGTTTTTGTAACTCAATTGTGCATTTTCCAAGAACACCCTTTGTAAATGGCATAGTTGTGTCACAATGTCAAAAGACTGGAAACACCTGGAAGACACAGTAACCCTCCCAGTATATGATTTTTGCATTGGCGGGTAAGATGTCCTCAAATGTATTTGCTGCTGAGACCCAAGATACAGGACCATAATACTTAAACAAGTAAGCAACATTCAATACATAACAATGTCTCTTTCTCTATAGATGCAGCCTGAAAGATTTTAGAAAGTAAAGAGACATCCAAAGGACAAAAACACGTATCTAGTCAACTGTTTCAATCACACCAACAAAGAAAGCAAACAGTGCTGTATAGCTAGAATTGCAATGAATTTATTTGCAGAAACTATCCAATAAAATATAGGTATTTATATTTCAACAAGGGCGAATATGAGGACTCATATACTCTAATTGCCTGCCTAGATAAGCCAGGCATGTGTGACTATTGCTGGCTTTCTATTTCATAGGGTTTACAATCTGCTGTAACAATGATCAAAATAATCACGGAGTCTTACTCAAGCTACTGAATAATGACCCTTTACATTGTAACTACGAGCTTATTAATCACTATTATATTTGCTGTTATTTCATATCATAGACATTAACACAGTTTGGCAAGGTTCTTGAATGTCAAATCAGGAGCATTTTTTTTTTTATGCCTCTAAAAGATGTTGGGATGAAGATAGGAAAAAGATGAGAGCCAAACCCAGTTCCTGCCACACCAGTGAATCAAAGTCCTGGCTAGATGACTAGAGTTAGCATTTATTGAGTGTCTACTAAGTGACAAGCTACGACAGGTACTTTTTTGATCATCCTGTCTATTCCTCAGTCCCCTGTGGCTCCTAATGTTCCCATTTTCCAATAAGAAAGCAAGCAGAGGTTCATAGAAAGTAACATGATTCCCTGTAGTTTGGCTGTTCTCTAAATTTTATTCCAGATTCATTCCACTGTAAATTTTAACTCTTTCATCATGCTTACGCCTAAAAATACAGGACACTGGAAATTATTCTCAAACTTTTGTTCGAAAACTTTAAGCAACTCTGGCTCAGTAGCGAGCAATAACAAGATAACTCATACCCTAACAGTCTCTCTGAACTGAAATCTCTAGTAAAAAGTAATGGTGCAGGTTTTTATTCTATTGACGTTAGCATCAATATCACTTTTAAGAATGCTTTTGCAAAATCAAAGAAACTGTACTTCTGAAAGACTTCGACTTTATTTCAATCCTAGTGGTTGACTGTTAGTGGAAAATTATGACAATGGTGAAGGGGGGAGGGGCAGAGGAAGGAGGAAAAGAAGAAGACAAGACTTAAGACTGCCTAAGCCCTGGGTGTGGGACTTGTTGTGGATTTTAATTTCCAATATTACAAAAGAATAAACTGGGGTGGCTCTAAGACATTAAATTTGTGTTAACTTGTTAAAGCAATAAAAATATAATCTCAGTATCCAGAACTGAAATATATACTTAAGCATGTTTTCTTCAGAACAATCCTCTTTAAGAAAAAGGCAATTCATAGCATGAAATTGTAGTCACTATATGCATAATATTACTCAGGAGCAGAGTTCTCTTTCCTGTCAGCACAGAAACATGGCAGTTTTCAGGCCAGTGAGGTTGTTTGTCCACTTGTTTGGACAGGAAAAGTCTGCTCTGTAAACCTGGGCTCCCCTCTGACTTCAGACTCAGCTCTCTGGTTGTCTGATGGCTAGGCATAGTCTCCTATATGCCCTACCATGACCCAGGCTTCATGAACCAAGTCCAATCTCATCACCTCCCACGGGAAGTTTACCATCTCTATCCTGTAACAGCTGGTTCACTGGCCACAGGGAACCTGCTTGCAAAGGCTATAATCCTGTCTCCTGATCCTCATTATCCCCTCTTGATCGACACTATCATCAGCCAAACTGCATGTTGGGCCACCTTTAATAACTCTTAATGGGCTCACTTCTTACTTGATAAATTTCTGAGTTCTTCCACTTAGCTGGCCTGCCAACTTAAAGTTCCAAAAGTCCTACAGCAGAGCTAGTGATATCTTCATAATTTTGAGCTTCGGTCTCCAATAAAGATGCCACATTTATAAATAAAGATTACTTTTTAAAGGACCATGATGCCACTGCATTGATTTTCATTTGTAAAGTTGCCATACACACACACACACACACACACACACACACACACACACACACACGCACACACACACACATCTTCACCTCTTCCTTCACTTTCTTTTCCTACTCACCTTTGTCCCTGCTCTGATACTGCTTCTCTCAGTGAGAATAGGATGTTTGCAGACATTGTTTCTCTTTTTTGCATTAGTGTTCCCAAAAGGACTAGTTCTTGCATGTGGAAATATTGTCACATAAAATAGGATCAGAAGATACTGTGCCTTTAAAATAAACATCTTGTCCAGGGTAGAATCCACTTCCTTTTATGCCTATTATAAATTAGTCTGACACTTGCTCCTGTAACTAGACCATGATGGCAGGGGCGTTGAAGGAATGGATCATAAGTGACATGGTGCCTAGTGCTGCGTCTCCTCTCCTCCCTCTCCTCCCCTCCCTCCTCCCTCCCCTACCCTCCTTCTCCCTCCCTCTCTCCCCCACCCTCTCTCTCTGGAGAGGGCCCCTAGTCTAGGAATTGGGGTCTCCTGGGGTGTGAGTAAGCAATGCTGCTCCAACAAGCCCTCAGATGGCGGGAACTCAGAAACCCCAGCTGACACCTCCTTGGCAACTTTATGAGAGAGCCTTATCCAAAAGCTTGTAGCAACGCCACTGTCCATGTCCTAACACAGAGAAACTGCGAAGTGATAATTGTTGGTCTTTGAAGTCATGGGATTTTAGGATATATCAATTATATATACATTGGTTAATGATGGATCTTTTTGTTGTCTTATAATATTTTTAATTTTTGAAATTATAATCACATCTTTTCCCCTCTCTTTCCTCCTTCCAGCCCCTCCCATGTACCCATCCTTTGCTATCTCTCAAATTCATGGTCATTTAAAAAAAAATTGCCGATAGCTATATATCTTTTCATAAATATATAAATACAACTTGTATAATGTCGTATAGTTGTTACTGTATAATGTTACTGTGTATATCTGTATACTGTTACTTGTGTGTATATGATTTCAGGGATGACTACTTGGATCAGATAACCAACTGGTGTGCTCTTCCCTAGGTAGACTACTTTTCCCACTCTTAGCATTCCTTAGTTGCCTGTAATTTTGAGGAGGGTGGAGCTTCCTCTTTCTATGTCTATTGGTGGCATTCCTGTTCAGGCCTTTTTTTCCTTCAATATGAATTTCTTGAATATATCTGGCATGTTGAATTTTGACATTAGGCTGGGGATGCAGGCATAGACTCATAAATTTGGTGCCTACTCTTACGTTAACTGCACTCTTAGGCAAAGAAAAAAAGGATTAAATAAGCAACTATGTACCTACTTACCTAATTGTCATTATGACATGGTATATGGTAAGAAACAATAGGGCAATAAGAGGAGTAACTTATTTGGTTTAGCAGAATTGGGCAGACTTGTAATAAAGGAGGCATCCCCCTGTGACAGATGAGCACTGTGAAGAGGCCTTTAAGAATAGTATTTGATACACAACTTTCATACCTTTCTGACTCTCAGTTTCCACAGTGATTGTCTGTGAATGGCTTCTTAATGAGCTAACACATGGGACATATTCAGACCAATGCCAGGCACATGGTATGTGCTCAACAGAAACTGGATACCATGATTTGAGTTTCTCTGCCTGCTAGGTACACTTTGAGATTCTATACCAGCCAGGTCAACCCATCACTCTCAAGTCCTAGCTCTAGCTCACCCTTAGAGAGAAGTATGAATTCTGTGTTCTGTGTGGTTAAGCAATGATGTAAGAAGCTAACTTTTCAGAATGCAATTTTAAGATGGCACACGAAGTTGGTATCTGGGATTGAGGGTTTTTAGAATGATAGACACAGAAGAGTGGTGAGGACATCTTTAGAGAAGATTTCTGTCACGGAGACTCTGCAACACACTCACACAAACATCACAAATTCTTCACCTTCAGAGTTATACAACTCATACAACTTTTTAGTCTTAAACAACTCAAACCTCTAATATACCAGGTTCTTTCCAGCCAGACCCAGTGAAAGGATTTTGTTTTTCCTTTTTATCATTGTATTTTTCTCTAACAACATGATAAAATATAGTAGGGCACAGAAAACAAAAGGGTTAGCTGCAAATATTTTGATCTTTACCAATGAACTAAGATGTATTTTGGAAAGATCTACCAACCTCAAACTAATCAGACAAGTAGTCAGCACTTGTACTACACACAGGACCGTACCTATTATATATTCTAAAATTGGTACATGTAGCTGTGGTTGCAAGATTAAGACACATGCACAAAACAGTAGTGTGGAGGAATATTTAATCCTTTAATCCAGCAGCATGGCTGCTCTAGGATAGAAAGAAGTTTGGTACACACCTTTAATCTCAGCATTCAGAAGACAGTAGTGGTGCACATCTTTAATCCCATTATGTGGAAGACAGGAAGCAGAGCTTAGTAGGAGTCAGTGTCAGATAGTAAGTGACTTCTGAGATGAGTCAGAGTGAAGGGCAGGCAAAGTGATAAAGCAGAGGAAGAGTGGGCAGAGTGAGCAGAATGAGTTAGAGTGAAGATATGCCCAACTCTCACAATATAAAAGCAGGCTCTCAGCTCAGAGGGACAGATAAGAGGCAGAGAGAGAACAAGACACAGAGACAATTAAGTGGTCTAAGGATAAGGCAGAGAAGCAGAGAGACTGACTGAGGTAGTATGGATCAGTGAAAGCTCAGAGAGGGACAAGACACAGAGGCAAAGAGAGGAGTCTGAGGTAGAGACACAGAGGTAGTTGGCAGAAGTCAGTATCAGATACGAAGAATTTGTCAGTTTGAAGCTGAGCAGAACAGTTCAGTTAGAGAAGTTGCAGGAGTCACTCAGAGTCTGCCAGAGTAAGAATAGGTCAGTCAGAAACAGTCAGCTGGCTCAGGAGTCCAGTTTGAACCAGTCAGCTTGGAGCCAGAACAGCAAGTGAGTTGAGTTGAACCAAAAGAATCAGTTGAGTTCAGTACAGCTCTAAGTTCAGAAGTAGCTAATCAGAGTGGTTCAGTCAGCAGTAAGCCTCAGAGGCTTAAACGTTCTAGATTGTATGGGAGGCTGAGGCTGAAGCCTTCCAGTACTAGGTTTAAGAATAGATTATACAGAGACCAAAATGATGCAGGGCTTCAGGACTAAGAACCAGTGATTGAATTAGCCAAAGAATAAAAAAGCTTTGAACCCGAATAAACGCCTGTGTCTACACAGTAGATGGTACATCTTGTCATTGCACAGAGCAGATGTGTGTGATTTGAGTCGAGTCAATTGACCATTTCTTGGTTTTGCTTTAGCTTCAATCCTGCTGCCCTTGCAATCCTGGACAAATCATTACTACCCTGGAGGCAACAGAGCTGAGATATGATCTTATGCTGCAAATTTGCTGACTTTTCCCCATTAGTATTGGTTGCTGGCTTCTCTTCCATTTACCCCACCCTCAAACAACAACAACAACAACAACAACAACAAAACTCAGATGTTTTCTGTTGCACAGCAAATCTGTCATGTGTGATCCCAAATGATTGTTCTTAATGAGATGGGGAAATATCACTGTTTTTCTATCAAAACTATTTCCAGATGAACACTCCTGACTTGCATATGCAGCATGTATGACAGGCTTTCCCAGGCATTTTTGGCATCAAAAAGGGTTGACAAAAATGATGTTGAGAACATCAGATGCATTGAGGCATTAGCTGAAATTAACCACACCACCAAACTTGACATGCAAAATGAACATAATTTATTAGCTCACTCACTTCAGGAGAACTGAAATTCTTTTTTTTCTTTCTTTCTTTCCTTCCTTCCTTCCTTCCTTCCTTCTCTCTCTCTCTCTCTCTCTTTCTTTCTTTCTTTCTTTCTTTCTTTCTTTCTTTCTTTCTTTCTTTCTTTCTTTCTTTTTCTTTTTTTGAAGAAATCAGAGATTTCAGAACTGGAGAGATGACTCCGCAGTTAAGAGCAGCCCATTGGTGTTCTTGCAGAAGAACAACATGTCTGCCAACTCCAGTTCAAAGGGAGCTTTAACGCTCTCTTCTGGCCTCTGTGGGAACTGCATACTTGTGGTGCACTTCCACACATGCAAGCAAAAACACACACACACACACACACACACACACACACATACACACACAAAAGAAAAACATTAAAATATTTCTAAAGGAATTAAATATTTGTTTGGGCAAGCTTTACAAGTCATTTTTAGTTAAGTTTAATTCTCCCTTTCTAGATTGTTTCGTAGAAAGAGAACGAAAACTTGTCAAGAAACACTCTTCCAATCATCTCTGCATAGCTTGCTGTTCACCATCATGTCTCACATAAGAGTGTTACCAGACTTGTTAGGAAGCCCTGACCAATTGGGCTTGGCCACCTCTCCTCTTGAGGATAATTAAAAAAAACAAAGAGTGGTGGAAATCAAGCAAAAGGAGCTTTGTTCAGTCTGGTCACCTTGGGAATAATGACAAAGAAATTCAGTGACTGTCTCCTGTCAAGCTCTTCATGGGCTGGAGAGATGGCTCAGCAGTCAAAAGCACTTGCTGTTATCCCAGAGGACATATATTCAGTTCCCAGCAGTCGTATATGGGGCGTACCGCCTCCTGTAACTCTAGCTCCAAGAGATCTGATTCCTTTTTCTGATCTTCTCAGACACCTGAACATACACGGCATACAGATAAAATAAAAGTAAAAGTAAATATTTTTTATAATACTGTTCCTCCTAAAGAAATAAAATCCCAAGTCGACATAAAATAGGAATGGAGGGTTAAAGGCCACGGAGTTGATTTGAACCTCAGGTCGCAGGCAGCTAGCCCCCCAAAAAGAACTGGACCCAGAAGCCAAGAAGCTTTCTCTTTCCTCCTGACCCTGGAATAATTGCTCCAGCAAAAGCATCTTTAACAGTGGTAACAGTTTAGCGGTTAATAGTGGAAACAGCTAAACCGCATGCATGGTTTTCCTAACACATGTAGAACCCGATTCATTGTGCCCTCATTGAAATATCATCCTAAGCATATGCTAACCAGTGCCTTCTCAGAAGTTAAACTAACTAACAGAATCCCTCCCTAGAGCACAGGGAAGACTGATCAAACATTGGCTCAGAAGTCTGAGACTCAGCCCTGCAGGATTCCAAGATTTATTTAATAAGTGTAGTTCCTCCTCTGGGTATTCCAGCACTAAGGGAGATTGATGCACCCAATGGAGAGCTACAGCTTTAAAGTTTTCTCCTTTCATCTTTTTTGGTTATATACTTGAAAACTTTTTACTTCAATAACAATTTTTTATGTTGTTATTTTCAGTTCAAATACATAGTGGGTTTTCTGACTCATTGGGACCTTGAGTGATACAGGTGTCCATTATTGATCTACATGATCTCTGCAGTCCTGAGAGTTTTCATGAGAACACTTTGGTAAATCAGAATTACAACACAGTTGGGATCATTGTAGTCAACAAATAACAAAGGTCTACACACTAATCGCCATGAGGAAAGGTTTATTTTGGTTATCCCATTCACTGGTCATGATAGTCCTCTGAGACCTGTGGTACCCTGGCTTTACAAAGGCAATAACTGGCACAGGAAAATGTCATGACTTACATAAGGTGGGATGCAAATAAGCCATAGACCAGAGGATTCAAATCTGGTCCTGGTTTTCATCTTTGTTTCTTTCAGTCAGCTAGCACAGCTCTTCAGTGTAATGGGATAGGATTCAATTTCACAGAAGTTCCCCTCAGACCATGAGAGCAGGGACCAGGGTTTTATTGAGCTTTAAATGTCCAGCGTAGTCACTCACTATTATAAGAAATGCACAGTAAATGTTCCTTGAGTTGAATCTTGGAGCTTGAAAAAGTAGATTCAGGGGACTTGAAAAAGACAGTGCCTTGTGAAGAGAAGTTGTGAAGAGAAGTTAAGACTCGAAGCTATTTAAGGCATCCAATTAAAATGGCTTTGAAAGCAGATGCAGGTATGGCCTCTAAATAGAAGGATTATGATCTGAGAGAGGAAAATCAGCATGAGATGCTCTGTATGCAGTGTCTAAGTGAGTTCTCAGAAACTGGTGTCAGCCTAGCAAAGATGGTGCTGAATCCATTGAGAAAGATGACAGTTGTGGCCAGAAGATACAAAAGACTGAAAGCTTGGACCCATATAAAATTGAAGACATACAACTTGCCTAACCCAAAGTTTTATCCTGAGATGCCCTAATGCTTAATGCAGTAATTGGTCTGATTTTATAGAGTCACACAAGGAACTCTTCATACTCCATTTATTTATTAGGAAATAAACCCTAATTCCTGGAAAGTACTAGCAGTTTCTGAAACTGTAGTGACATTGGCAGGAATCTTTCAATTAAGAATTATCAGAGGCTTTGCCCACTTCTGATGTATATTTCATCTGGGGCCCTACACTGGCAGCCCTTATTGTTACAACACCAGTATGCTAGATAGTTAGAAGTTTAAATGGTACAGCCAAAACACAAGTGTAGAGAATCAATGAATCTATCTCACTTTTCAATAACACTTCCTATGATAACAAGTATACCAAAATAACTATTGAAAAATTAAAAAATAATTAGATCAGAACACCATAGAACCTTCTCTGCTAAAGCCTTGGGAAGTCACTGTGTGTTTCTTTCCCTTCCTCTTATACTTGATCCTATGCTGTTACTCATTTTCTGATAGTTCATACAGTTTAAGCAGTTGTTTGCTTAGAGCCTTGAAGTGTTGAAGGTTTCCAAACTGAACTTAGAGCATAAAAGACCAGTCTCTTGGGTTGATTTTCTAGGAAGTATTTCAATACAAGAGATCTTTACTTGTTTGTTTGTTCATTTTGAAATGGGTTCTTGCTATGCAGCCCTGGCTAGCCTAAGACTTGCGATTTAGACTAGGCTGGCCTTCAACTCACAGACATCTGCTTGTGTCTGCCTCCCAAGTGCTCTGTACTGTCCAATAAGCTATAAAACTTTACCTTATAAGTTCTTTATTTGTATTTCTATGGTAATGCCTGATGTAATAAACATAAAATTTAGGCTGTGGTGTGATACCCAAAAATGCATCTGAACTCAAGCAAAGTGAACATCTTAACTCATCTTTCTTGGTGCTCTAGGCTTCTGTTTACCTATGGACAAAGGGCTGGAAACATTAAATAATAAGACAAATTACAATTCTTCTGGCCATCTCTACAAATGTGAAGTGCTAAAGCAATAGTCTTTGAAGATTAAGAATCTACCTGCTGACAATTGAAACTGTATACAAAGATTTATAAAGATCTGGAACTAGCCAGTTAGCACAGTTGACCTTATCCTCTGTCACACCTTTTAGGTAATGAACTGAGAATTTGCTTAAGCATTGGATTAGATTATCTCGAGTAGCCTATAATAAACACTGAGAGTTAATTAGCTATTAAAAATCTCCTTTGAGATCTTCTTGGTTCCAGTGTCTGATATGTATATCCAAGGCCCACAGAAATCTATAATCCACATGCTATTTGGTTTTACAACTAAATTTTAATATTTACCTAGATGAAAACAATGACCCCAATTACCAATTGGGATTATTAATTACTTAAACCATTCCCCCAGAATAAAAGAATGATTTGAATTAGTCCGTTGTTTCTTGTCCTGCCAATCATCTTAAACACTTACTTTCTTAAAAAAAAAAAATTAGTTCATGCTCTTCATGATGGCACCTCAGAGTTATCTACAAGCTTCTCCATCAAAAAAGAAAAAAAGAAGAAAAGAAAAGAAAACCATCAAGTATACTATATTTACTGACTTTAAAAAATACATATTGAGGGATTTAACCAATTTTAATAAATTAAATAAGAAAGGCATAATAAACACAATTCTTCCTGTATTCTTACCTGTGATAGTATAGTGGGGCATTTTAAAATAGTGAGAATCAGATCCCACCAGGAGGTGGTGGCATACGCCTTTAATCCCAGCACTCACTCTGGACGGCAGAGGCAGGCTGATCCCTGTGAGTTCAAGGCCAGCCTGGTCTACAGAGTGAGTTCCAGGACAGCCAGAGTTACAACAGAGAAACCCTGTCTCGAGAAACAAAGAACAGAAACAAAAAAAGAAAGTCAGATCCCTAAAATTACCCCTTATTAAAATTACTGTTCTTTAAATTCTAATAAAATACTTTATGTTACAGTTTATGAGCACATGCATTTACAGAGTGAATAAGGCTAATATTAGCTGGGAAAAATACTCATTAGACTCCTCACCCTAATTTTCTGTGATTATGCAATGTTGTGGCATTGTTAACCAAATTACCCATTTGTTCTGAAATTGTCAATAGAAACTTTCAGATTTAGTAAACAAAAGTTTTCCCAAGAAGCTCCTGACTCCCTCCACTGCTTGTCATGGAGAAAAATCTCAAATTGCCAATTTCATCATGTGATGATCACTGAGTTTCCATGTTGGGTCAATCTAAGACATTGATGTACTTCTCCCCAGACTCTTAACTCCTGACACCCTACCACATGCTCAGACCCAGTGCTCTCCGTCACTGGGGCATAGCCCTTTGGTATGCAGGATGCTATACAGACAATTTCCACTCTGCTGTTGTTTAAATGGAATGGTTTGGGTTTGGTGCTTCTTTGTAGCTTGTTTAGAACACAATGAACATAGAACAATCCAGAAAAAAAAAAGAAATTTTATAGCAAGAAAACAATGGCTGTTGATGTAGCCAGATCTCTGAATTAAGTGACAGAGCTTCCCTATGAGGCATGTACTTCTTCATCTCTGTCTTCAGGTTTTATGCTCACAGCAGCCTACTTAAAATGCAGGAATACAAGATTCTCAGCATCTGCCAGGATCCTCTGAGAACCAGGTATTAGAGACGATGCCTTCACATAGGCATTTATTCAGTGACCCTGTCATCCTACCACCTCCGTTTTATGAATGAGAAGACACACTCAGAGAAAGTATTTGTTAAATCATTAATAGCAAGTATCCTAGATCTGAATCCCAAGTTAAATGAAACTAAACATTGTTCTCTGGGTAGTGATCTGGGAAGATGCAAAATCATTCCCAAATGTGTACCTAGGCAGTGGGCATTTTGTAGTGTTTAGTACAACTTGCAAATGGGGAGTTTTTAACTTACTGTAATTCTTTAATACTTGCCTTTCTTGTTTTCTCAAAAATTCCATGAGTAAGATATTTGTGGGGTGGTCCATTGCATTCCCTGTGTGTAGCACATAGTAAGTGTTTAGTAAAGATGCTTTGACTGTCTCATGTGTTCAGTATCCCACACTAGTTTCTGCATTAGACATGTCTAAGCAAGTAGGCACACAGACAGAATAATTCCCTATCTATTGCCTACAGAGTTCTCTACCACTTTAATCTTATGCCTAACTAATGGTGAATATCTTTTTGAAGGCATCCAGAACCAACTGCTTTCAAATCAGCTAGAAGAGTTTCCAAGAATAGTAACAAATATTGAATTCTAACTACACGTTTGGTGATCTAGATGCTACAAATCGTCATGACATCATTCTGAGAGTAGATATTATTATGTACCCAGGTTTACAAAAACTGAAATTGGGGTATACAGAGGTTACCTTAATTGTCCTAGAAGGAAGAATTTCCCATGAATAAAAAGGTTAAATGCAAAATGAGTCTGGCAGCTTCAGCAGGAATGAAAAAACACCCAGAAACAGGGGATGCTAGCTCCTCAAACTTGTAACCACAGTGTCCTATCCCTCTCCACCTCCAATAGCTGCCTCGGGGTGTCTCAGGATGTACCCCAAGTCCTCACATGTGAGACACCCACAGTCCTCTGCTCCTGATTGTTTGATGCTCCCGTGCCTTGGGGATAATGCCTCAAGTCCTTCTCTCTGACATTCTTCCTTTCCTGTAAAGCAGCATTTGGTAGCGGCAAAAGCCATGGAATCCTCAAACAGTTTCTAAATTGGCACCATATTTCTTTCCATTGTGTTTTCTTTTCCTGAATCCTGTATCACGAAGAAAATAGTCTGTCTAAAACCAGCACTCATTCTGCAAGTTCTACTTGTTGAGAAAAATACTCCTCTTTAAAAGACCCAGGCCTCTACACATAAACCATCCGAACTCTTCTTCCATGGAATAGATGAAGACATTGTTTGTTTCAGCTGATTAGGGTCTGTGCAGCGCCTGAACTCTCTGTCAGCAAAGTTCACAGCCATGTTTACTTGCAAAATGGAAGCTAACCATCACAGGCCAGTTATTTCTCACCATCCACCAAACTAAAGACAGGGTCTTAAAACAACAACCATTTGATTATTGTTCACAATTCTGGATTCTGTGTGTTTTCTGGGTGTGGCTTCGTGGTTTAGTTTCGTTATTGTTGTGTTTAGTTTTCTTCTTTTGCTCTTACTTATTCCTGCTCCTTGTGTTGGTTCTCTTATTCCTAGTAGGACATAAACTAGGCTGGCACGGGGAGGATGATTTCACTCTAGCCATCACTTTCATTCTTACCCCCCAGGTCTCTGCAGAAGTGTTATTTCCTGTTAGACGACATATCTGATTCCCACCCTAGGTCTGTTCCTCTATACCCTGAACTTTATTGTTATGACCTTTATCTCAGTGGTTCTCAACCTTCCTAATGCTGCGACCCTTTAATACAGTTTCTCATGCTGTGGTGACCTCCAACCATAAAATTACTTTCGTTCCTACTTTATAACTGTAAGTTTGCTACTGTCATGTATTGTGCTGTAAATATCTAATATATGGGAAAGTCTGAGAGACCCCTGTGAAAGGGTTGTTTGACCCACAATGGGGTTGAGACCCACAGGTTGCGAGCCACTGCTTTAACTGGTCTGTTGTTTATTTCACTCAGAAGTTATGAATGTGATAGGGCAGGCCCAGTCCCATTCAGTCATCACTGTCTTCAGTAAAACAGTAGCACTCTCCCTATAATGTCTAATATAGTTCAATGAGTAAAGGACATTAAGGCCACTTTGAAAGTTCAGAGTTGTCACCTCTTTCAACACCAAGCATCTTGCAAGCTTTCTAGGTTGTTTTTAAGAATTATTTGAAAAAATAAACGAAATAACTGCATCGTTTCCCCTTTCCTTTTCCTCCCCCAAGCCCTCCCATTTATCCTTTCTTGGTCTTTTTCAAATTCATGGCCTCTTTTTACATTAATTGTTGCTACATGCATACACTTATATACTTCTCAATACACAAGTACAACCTGCTCAGTCTGTATAACGTTATTCACATGCATGTTTTCGGGGCAGACCATCTGGTATTGGATAACCAATTTGGTGTGCTCTTCCCCAAGGAAGACTACTTCTCCGCTCTCAACAACCCATTAGTCGCCTGTAGTTCTTTGTTTAGGGTTGAGGTCCCCATCCCACATTAGCATGCCTATTGTTGGACTAGTTCAGCTCATGCTTAGGCAGCCATGTTGGTGAAGCTTCTGCGAGTAGATTTAGACCTTCCTAGGAGACACAGTCTCACAGCAAACTTCCTGATCCTCCAGCTCTTAGAATCTTTCCACCCCTCTTCTACAATGATCCCTGAGTCTTAGGTGCAGGGGTTGTATTGTACATGTATCTGTTGGGACTGGACTCCACAACCTCTTTTGGATGACTGTGGTTTTCTGTTTTCTAGTCTCTTAAAAATAGACCTCCACAAACTGAAAGAGAAGGATGAAGACTACCTGAATGTCTCAACAATAGCACAAATGCCTCTACTCTAAATTACAAATAAAATTAGTTTATGAAGGTGAAGACAGCATGGGTATAATTCCTTCAGTTAATGATCAGTTAATTTGATTGCCTACCTCAACAGGAAAAGTAATACTTGCACTTATAAAGTTAGGTTTTTAAAAACCTAATTCGCCCTACCAGCAAGAAGAAGTTCCAAGAGAATAAAAACAGCTGTAGCCAAAACTATATGTTCTCGTGAACTCTGAGGGTAGCTCAATCCATAAAGTGCTTTCCAAACAAGCATGAGAACCTGAGTTTGAGCCCAGCATCCACACACAAAGCTAGGTGAGCTAGCACAGGCTTGTGATGCCTTATTCAGGAGTTATTATTGTGATCCCTGAGGCTCACTGGCCAGCCAGCCCACCCAAGCTGAGGAGACCTAGGTCCCAATTAGAGACTCTGCTTCACAAACAAGGTAGACAAATCTTAAAGAAAAACACTAAATGCTGATTTCTGACCTCCATACACACATGTATACAATGAGCACACACGCACACACACACACACACACACACACACACACGTGTTTTCATAAATCAAGCATTGATTTTTGTAGCTTCCACCTTTGTCCCAGGGAATGACCAGGAACCACTTAATTTGAGACAAATGTGACACTCTGCCTTAGGAAGGGCTAGATCATATGGAAAGAGGACACGCCATTTTGCTTTAATGATTTCAGCCAACCTATTGACCTTTTTGTCAAGAATTTTATCCTTAAAAGGCTCAGTACAAAAGACAAAGTCAAGCAGAAAGCAATTGTTTCTTAACCCGCACAGGACTCAGGATGTCACCTCTCCTTTACAGGAAACATGTACATAAGCAGACGTCATCTTTAATCTTTGTTTATATCACCAGTGTTGCTTTTAACCTTTATTGCCTCCTAAAAATAAAGGGTGGATGCTGCTGGAATATTTGTCCAGGCTTATTTATTCCAGTGGAATTGTCTTTAAAACCTATCCTGGGAAATCCAGTTACTAATGTAACATCAGTGAACCACAAGGTAATTCCATCAAGGCAGCCAGTTCTGCATAGCAACTGCTAACTCATGAAACACAGGGCTAAGAGTGGGAGACACATACATCAAGACCAGCAGCCTCAGAGCACCCAATCTAGAGTCACCTACGTTCAACTATACTTGCAGGTGTTTGAATTAAACACCTTCACTAGCCTCCTGGCTTTGTTATCCTATCTTTTCTCCCTGTTGATGATTTTCTCTAGCTATCTCTCCAGGATGCCAATCATATTTTGCCCTATTCTTTCAGAACTGGACAGTTTGGAACTTTATATTTGTCTCTGTGTAGTTTATATATTTCTATACTTCTACTTTGAATGTATGTATCAGTAGCATTCAATGTATTATTGGAGCCATACATAGGAATATAGGGAAATTGTCTCTTCAAGTCCTCGCTGCACTTCTAGCAATAAGACAGCATCCAGTACAATACTCTGTAGGGATCCAGTAATATTTCATGAAGAATGACAGAAATGAACGAATGGATAGAAAATAACAAGGATGGGCAGTGAAAATCATTTTCAATAAGGACTTTATAAATGTATCAAATAAGAAATGAATGAATACATTTCAGCGTTGCTAGACTATATAATCACAGGTTCTGATGGCTGGATAAAACACCTTTAAACATTCAGCCTCTTCTATTAGTATCAAAAGCTTAGATAAAAGGAAGAAAAGAGGACAGATTTCAGCTCTAGATTCCCTTTAGAAGGAAGGGCTTATAAAGCCCTAGCATTGGTCCTTGACCCATTTTAATTTGCTCTTACACAATTTAATTTCCATTTATTAATAGCCAAAACATGAACAAAGGCAGAGTTCTAGTTTCCAGAAATGAACCCTTGAGCTTCAGCCAAAGCTATCACCTCAGATGAATTCATCCAAGAAGAGTTGCTGTCTCTCTTCACTCTTCATTACAATGGGGTTGAGGACAGGCCAGTGGCAAGCTTGTCCAGACTATTCATGACTGTCTTCCAGAGTCTACGTATGGCATAAGATGTGGATGGAGTGATGGTTTAAAGAGAAAATCTAAGCCACAAATACAGTATTTTGTTTGATAAAATTTTATAAAAATGAATTAGCTGCCAATAAACTCAAGAGAATTTGCAAGACCCTCGTGCTTCTCTTTCTCCTCTTCTCCTCTCTCCCCTACCCTACCTCCTCTTCCTCTTCCCTCCCTCCTCATCCCTCCTCTCCCTTCTGTTTCTCCTCTCCCCTTCCCTCTATTCCCCTCTCCTCTCCTCCCTTCCTTTCCCCTCCCCTCTTCTCTCCTTCTTTGTCCTCTCCTCTCTCTTTCTCTTCTTCCCTGGCTACTTTTGTCCTTCTTAAAAGGAAAAATATATAGCAACCCTGTTTCTAAAAATCCCAAATTGCAGCAGCAATGGCTGATGAAGTAAAAATGTCAGTAGTCTGCCCTTGTGTTGCTACAATTCCTTCCCTGAAGGAACAGTAATAACACTCAACCCCTCCTCTAGGGTCTCAACGACAAACCAAAGTGTGATTCCACCAACTCCTGTCACCCCTACTGTCTGATTTGAGTATCCACTCACCAATGGCCTATGGACCCATGACTCATGTTGTTGCATGTGTCATGACATTTGGTGACCTTTGTAGTTGGCACCACCCTGAAGCCTAGGCCACATCAACATTGAACTCTCCCAGGACTGCGTGAAAGGATCTGTCACAGAAATAAGGAACCCCATATTTAAAATATATCGTTGGATTTTTGTTTCTTTCTTTTTTTCTGTGTTGTTTTGTTTTTAATTTTGAGACAGAATCACACTATGTGGTCATGGCTGTCCTAGAATTCCAGTGTGTAGACCAAGTTGACTTCAAATTTACAATAATCCTCCTCTCTTTGCCTCCTACAGTTTAAGATTGCAGGCAAGACCCACTATGCCCACCTTTATTCTGCAACATTCTGAAATAAAATATTCACCCCCAAATCCTGATAAATTTTTATTTTGAAAAAGGAATTCTGTATTTGACTTACTATTGGCTTGTCTCTTTCTTGGTGGCTGTTTGCTCGACACTAGTGACATAAAGATAAATTGCTCAGGCTCCTAGAGTCACCCTCCCAAGTTACACTGGACTTTGTAATTTGACAAAATTCCTTGCTTAAATGTCAGTAATATTAAGCCTTTACACATTCACTTTAAGAAAGTTGATGTTGAGTATGCCTTGTCACTCATGTTCTAAGTGGCTCTGTGGGTTTAGAAAATTCTGAAAGGCAGTGGGGAATCCTTGATGGTACACTCATTTTATAGCCAAAAGAAGGTCTAGAGAGCTTATGTGGAATCTGAGCTTTAATGTAATCCTGTATTTCAGCATCATAAGGTAGAGTGTAGTTTGAAAGTATCCAAGTTTCATCCAGACAACTTAGAACTTGCCTATATGTCATCCCTCACAAAGTCAGCCATGGGTTAAACCCGTATCTATTTCTAATTCTAGATGGGGTAAGCTGTAGAGAGAAATAGCATTACAGATGAATGCCCAAGAGAAAGGAAAAAATGAAAATGTTTTTGGATAATTTAGTTTAACTTTCTTTTTTCAAATTAGAAGTGTTTCAAATGCAGAGTGGTGTAAGGAAGGCCAGGGTTCAGGTAAGTTGTGGAAAAGCTGAATACTTAATTATTACTTTTGTAGAAAATGAAGCTATAATTCCACTCCCCCTATGTTGCTGGAAATAATGTTGATGAAGAAGCAGAGTTGTTACTCAGAGATCTCTGGAAGATGGGTTGGTATACTGGCCTGGAGGGTGTGGAGAATGACAAATGGGAGGAGATGCTTTTAGTGATGTAACTAAGCTCAAGAAATGATGATGCCCCATATCCCTGCCTACAAAAATTCAGCATTTCTTCATGAAGAGCATGGCATTATCTCATAAATGTTTTTCTCATTAATAGAAAATGTTGGTTCTAATCCACTAGGGAAACTTACCTTCATCTTCAAATGCTAGATAGTCATGTTATTTTTATCATATACTTTAAATGAACCATTTATTCCCTCATCTGACCTTCTAGATTGTTATATCATTGGAGTCAAAGACTGGGTCTTTGTTTTGCTTAATCTTTATCTAATATAGAACTTGAAATAAATAGAATCTAAAGTAGATACTCCCCACCGAAGTCTCTCAAGGTTTTTTGTTTGTTTGTTTGTTTGTTTCTGTTTTTAGATCATCTTCAATTATATAAATATTGCAGAGGAGCCTTTTCTATTTATTTCTTTAAAATAGTCTGCCAGTATGATATTCTCACCTCTACATACATTGAGCTCCTCCCCAACACTCAGTTCCAATCAACTCAAAGAACAGTGACATCCTACCCTGTAACACATATTGGTCCAGGATGGAGAATTGAAGGAGTCCTCTCTAAAACTTACACCCTAACCCCACTGTGTTGACATGTTTGTATTACATCTGTGATTAGGCTACAAGTTTAACAGCTAAGATGCTCATTTAAGTCTTGGCTGGCTAAATATATTCATCTAACTTTGCAAGGGAAACACCTTTGCTTCTCTTTCTGGTGCCACTGAATGTCTAAGAGTAACCATGGGAACCGGAGATTAGGCTTCGTCATCCTGAAAGAGAGGAAGTTGCCTAAGGCTTCTTCTAACATCCCTGTCTCTGGCCCTTTTCCTAAATTCCATTCCCCAGAGCTTGCTCTATCTGAGTCATCCTAAACCATGTTCTCCCAGAACCTCAGAAGTCCATATAGATGGAGAACCTTGCATCTATATTTCAAATGTACACTGGGAAGGTTCATTCCCAAATCCCCAATCCTAGTAAATTCTTTCTAAAAAGCAAAGTTACACAGGACTAAAGTTGGAAGGAAATGAGAAAATTATTATGCTAAAAAAAAGATCTAGTAGAAGGATAAATGATGCCTAAAAAAGGGAGGAACACAAATTAGTTTTTGCCCTGGCTGAGGAAGAGAGTTTCAGATAGGGAAATGAAAGCCAACATGCTTCTGGCTTAATGAAGACAACCCCCTGAGTTAATTAATTACCTGCAAGGGGATTATAAACTGAGTCGTGAACTTCTCAATGGGGGAAAAAAAACACAAGGAAGAAACATAGTGTGAATTTATTTTTGGAAGTTAGAATTTGGCTTTAGAGAAATTGTCGAGATACTGGAAATGGAAGAAAAATAAAGGATAAATTATACTCAACAGCATTAAACTAGAAGAAATCTACTTAAAATATGAACCTCTGAGAGGGCTACTGTAGTCACACCTGGGCCTAATACAAGTCATGGATTTCTCTCCTTGTTTTCTGCTTGCTTCTCTCCCCCACCATTCCATCCCTCTATCTTTCCTTCCTCTCTAACATTGTGGTTAAAACTCTGTTATGTGATGACTACCGTCCCATGCTTTAGAAGACAGAATGAGATACCATCAACACAAATGGGGTTAATAAGAAATGATAGGGAAAATACATCTTAAATCAAGTTTTTCCTAAGAAAGAGATCATTACCTGGCAGTGGTGGTACACTCCTTTAATCCCAGCACTTGGGAGGCAGAAGCAGATGGATCCCTGTGAGTTCCAGGCCAGCCTGGTCTACAGAGTAAGTTTCAGGACAGCCAGAGTTACAATAGAGAAATCCTGTCTCAAATAAAAACAACATCAACAACGAAAGAGAAAGAGAAAGAAAAAATAAAGAGATCATTTAAAAATTTCCTTTACAAAATCTTGAGGAATAGATGAAGTCAAAAGTCAGAGCCTGACAGGTCTATATATGGCTCAGGACTAAAGATAAATGAGTTGTAGGGGCAAAGAGAAAATCTCTCCTCTACCTTCTCTCTTTAGGTTCACAGAAATCAACTGACAGTTAACAGATTACCAGGAGAAAAAGACATCCAAATATTTCCTATGCACAAGGACATCATGGGAGTACCCAATAACCCAGTGGTAAATGGCTTACCTTCTCATCTTCACACAGGAGATGTAGAAAGATGGGCAACTGTTATGGGTAGTAAATGATTCATATAGGGATCAAATGCGTGAAATCCAGGCACTATACCTCGTAAGTGATTCTCTTTGAAAGTTAAACAGAGCATAAGTGGCATGTATTAGCTTGTGGCTGTAAGGGGTGGTGACATTCTTCAGTCTTCTTCCTGTGGTTTGGATTTAGTTAAGAAAACCTCAGGGAAGGATTGACAGCTGCCATTTTCCTCTTCAGTGGGACCTGTCTTTAACAAATAAGAAAATATCAGAGTAACTCCATCAATTTCTTTTCCACTAACTTTTGAGTGCCAAATATTTTAAAATCAGGATACTAGCATCTCATATCTGAGGGCCACATTTGCTACACTCCTTCAGAAGCTCTGTCGTATCAAAGAGGAAGAAGAGAGGTAGGATAATACCATCAAGATGGAGAAATTCTCCACCTCAAAATGCAACTCTTTATCAAAGTCGCAAAATATACAATATATGTTTGTCATGGTAACTACTAACAGAGATGAGTTGGGTGTATAGGGCACCCCAAGGAATAATATAAACAAAAATGTCAGCAGAGAACAGAAAGGAACCATAGAAAACATGACAATGAGTCTATGGGGAATCATGGGAAAGGAGTTGCATACCACAAGCCAATGATTAGAATTTAACGAAACTGACAAATACCAATGAACTTCCAGGAAACAGTGAGGTTTTCAACTCAATTGGTCATGGGAGTGCATCTGAAAGTCCATTAGCCCACCATATGGGGATAGAAGAGAAAGAACACTGCAAGGTCCAACCCACTTGATGGCAGATCAATAACATTGTCCATAGAAAATATTTTATGTCCTATTTAATGAAAACTCAGGGCTCCTGAGCATACATAAACAGTCATCAAGAGATTCTTCTAGTTCTTTGAAATCATGCACAAAACTATTAAAATATAGCTAGATCTGTGAATGTTTAGGAAGAAAGCTCCTAACCCACCTGAGCTTGGTAGCACACACCTATAATCCAAACACTCAGAAAGCTGAGGCTGGGAGATTGTTTGACCCCAGTCCAGCCAGCCTGGGGTCATCCCTGATATGCATAGTGAGAGCCCATATACAAAAAAGAAATCATTCACAAAATTTGAAAGCAGCAGATAGTTGATGAAAGTAACCACCGTTTCTTGAGTATTATCTGTGTATTACTCTGCTAGGAGCTTCATGACAACTCAATGGAAAAACAATACCCTGCACTGAAAATCAGGAACTTGGAGAAAGCTTGCCCAGGTCATTCTACCAGTTTGTAACAAAACAAAGATGTGAACTTATCTCAGAGTTGCCAGCCTGAATTTCTGTAGACACACTATAAACTTTGCTAGATCCTAGATCAGATTGCATTACCATCTCACATGTTTTTCCCCAGATAAAAAGTTTAGAGAAATGAAGTTACATGTTTAGCAGTGTTCAACTATACTAATACTTCCTGGGGTTCTGGATGTTCCAGGAATTCTCACATATGATAACCCATATTCTCTCATCTCTCTCATCTATGATAGTAACATGCTACTTAACCTCACAGAGGTTGGGTACATTGGATTTGGAACAGTGAGGTGCTGAGTTTTGCACCCAGGCCTTGTGCTTCGTTACTCTGTGGCTTGACCTCAAAGATACAGTAGAAGACTTCCAAGAAGCCAAGGGTTTGTGTTTGTTTGTTTGAAAGACATTGTTAAAAACTTCAATCTATTCTAATCGAATTGCGATTGGGATCCTACAAAGTGACCCCAGATATGGATTTCTTGCTGGCAATGGAGATATATAGAATATGTGTAATTTACCAGGCAAGAACAAGGTTACTGGGCACTTTTAATCATGGGTTTAGGTCGCCTGCTGCCTACTTAGTTATATTGAGAGAATTGCCATCACACACTTTAAAAACTTTATGGAGTCTTGCTTCTTACTTGACTGTGTCAGTGCTCTTTCAGATTCCTTCAGATTGCTGTGAGAAACTCAGTGGCCCCCACAGAAAACCTTTGGGGAAGACGAAAGGATCTTCAGATGAATAACATCTTTACAAAGCAACACATTCTCACCTCTGTAGTGGACATGGATGCTTCTGAAGACACTCACAGGTCAATCAACGTTAAGACCAAGTCACACCCATGTCCTGGATGTCTAAAGCAGAAAATTCCAAAGAGTCCCCATCACCAAAGAAGCTTCAGTACTAAGGATACTCTTTTGCCAGATTAACACTTAAGTTAAGGCCTTGGTTTTCCAAGTATGAGGTCCTTGGGCCAACAGCAACAAATATCACCTGTGAAGTTGTGAGAAACACAAATTCTCAGACTGATTCTGTGTTAAAAACTTCCAGGAGTAGAGCCAAGCAAACTGTTTAAATCAACATCAAGGTGATTCTAAAATTTTGGGAATCGTGGATTTAAGATCATCAGACCTACTCTCAAGACCACGGGTATGAGCAGTTTCAATCCTGATATTTTTCTGTTATATTCCACACATTTGTGGGCGTTAAACTGTCTCATTTACAAGTGTAATATGGCCCATGAGCAACAGGTAAGAATTCAGTGATTAGGTTCCAAGATTATGGAAGAGATATAATAATCAAGAACTACCAATAAATAGAATCCATGCACATTTTGCTGGCAAGAGAAGGGCCATTCTGGCTAGTTATTCATTTATCTGTTCATCTTTAGAGCTTACTAATTATACAAGGTTTGTCGTGTAGTGTGGGCTTAAATATTTCTGAAGCATTCTATGTTAGTGGTGATTTTATGCATCATGACTTAGCTATATTACCTTTGATACACAAAGACCAATCCATTGTCAGAGGAAAAAGCAACACATTCCTGAATACAAAGGACTTGTCACTTACTCTTTCTTCAAGCATAGTCAGGGAAATGATTTTGTCAATTTCTGTGGTGCAGGAGCAAGCCATCTCTGCAGTACCTAGTTCACTAATGCCTGTTATTTTGGAGTAATTGCCTTTTGCTTGTTAATATGCAGTTGTTCTTGTGTGATCTCAAGAATGTGCCCCATTAGGGCTTTTTGTTCTCATATTGTACCCGAGAGAATTAGCCATGTCTCCAAAGCCTCTATATTGGTGTTCCTTTCTGAGACAAGTAGAAATGCTTAGAATTTGAGCACAATGTGGACTGCTGCCTCCCAGTGATTGATTTGTAAGAGCTCATAAATTAGCTGCTACACTTTCTCAGAGATGTGCAACATAGAAAGAAGCATCAAGGGAAACTCAAAGCATGGAGGATATTTTCTCCCATTTATTCCAGAGTTCATTGTACTAAGATATTAAATTAGACTGTATTTTCTATAAATGTTTACATGTCCTGACTTTGGTCTCTGAAAATCACGTAAAGGCAAAATGGATGTATACATATCTGCATTTATATATGCAAATCCCTCATGTAATCATAATGCATTTGAATATAAGTGGATCATTTAGGATGTTACCAAAAGCTACAATAAATCTTCTTGTGAACTGCTGTAATCAGCTAGGGTATGGGAATTCTCAGGAAGATGAGGGAAGTCTCTCTGCACATGTGGCATTTGCTGAGTCTCCTTTTAGGTTTCCAGCAGATGGGCTGTTCTATTACACGTGAGTCTTGCCTAAAGTCTTTAACAGTTGCTCCATGACTAGGTATTTTCCTTTCTTTTCTAGTCATATAGTAGTTACCACACACCAAGTCAGAAAGAATTTACTGAGAATCTCTAGCATGTCAAACTTTGCATTGAGCAGAGGGCTTTTGACAGGGACAAGACTGAGCATGTAAGAGACCACTCAAGTCTATAGCTTCTTCTTCTCAAGATTTTAGTTTGCAGGTTCCGTTGTGCTATATAGCCTAGTCTTACTACCCAGGACTCACGTGTTTAGTATCCAAGTAACCAAGCTTGGCCCCATTTCAGGCCAGGCCCCAAACCCTCCTGTGCACTGATCTCCACACACACTTTCATTTTTTTTCAATTCCTTTAACCAAGAAAGACATTAGAAGAGTTGTTGAATGTGGTTCTAAAGGTAAGAACATACAGTATTAGGAATGACCTTGTGTGGGGCAATCTCTAAATCTCAGCAAAGACCCTAGAAGAGAATAAAAAAGAGAAGAAAATTGCTTCCTTTGTCGTTAGTAGTTACTAGCTATACTTACCTGAGGAAGACATCAAAGGGACTCAGCTGGATGCAGTGGAGACAAGCCTAAGAAGCAATGGGAAGCATGATATTACACAGACCCTAGGAAAAGTAGTTGATTTCCTTGATTGATCTGTATTAAGACAGAAGAGAATGGCTAGAGTGTGAAAGCCAATACTAACACGGTTGGCAGCCTTAATGCCACGCAAGAGTAACTGCAATGTCGAGGACACAGAGCTTCGGGCTTTTGAGTTATTTGATTATGTTGGCTATGAGGAACTTTAGTGAGGAGGATCTTCCAGAAGCGTTTTGTGCCACAATAGAGTTTAGTTGTTTGGTGGTTGCTTTGAACAATAGTGGGGAAGGGAGATGAGAAAAGAGCGGCCTACAAAGGATAGTATATAGAAAGTTGGTTATTGCTGAGAATTCTATTCAATTTTATTTTATCCTTTTGTCTTTAGTAACTTATTATTACAGCCTTACACTTGGATTGCCAAACAATGCCAGTGATAAAACACCCTTCCCCAAAAAGTGTGATGCTCACACAAGTCTCACCCTTGACCTCCCAGCAAAGCCCCATATACTTCTAAACACCTTCCACAACTATCCAGGATATTTGCAAGAGCTACCAGAGGAATGGGAGATGGCCATATCAAGAACAGACCTTTCAATGGTACGCTTTGGGTGGGGAGGCTGGAGAGATGGCTCTGTGGGTGAAGTGCTACCTGAATAATCATAAGGCCAGAGTTGAGACTTGAAGCATCCACAGAAAATCTGAGCATGGTGGCACATGTCTACAACCCAGTGCTGAGCAGAAGGTGGAAACAGGCTGATCCTTGGACTAACTGGCCAGTCAGTTTATTGGAAATGGTAAGCTCCAGGTTTGAGGAAAGACCTGTCTCTAAACACAAGATAGGGAGTGATGGCAGAAGACACCTCCAATCCTCTAGAACCACAAGAACAGTCCTATGCATAGACACCTGGCCTAAACAATGGAACTCATAGGCACACACACATGAACATACCACACATGCATGCACACATGTGCATACGCAAAATAAGGCAATAATTAACAACAACAACAACAATAATAAAAGTTCACTGGGATGGTGATAAGGACCAGCAGGTAAAGCACTTGCTGTAAAAGCTCGACAACATGAGTTCAGTCTCTAGGACTTACACGGTAGAAGGAAAAATAGACTTGTAAGTTGTGCCCTAATGTCTACATGTGTCCATGGCATGTGTATGGCCACCCCCTCCACACATACACAAAATACCTGAATGTAAGTGAGTTATGAAAAAGGATATAATTGTTTTTGTAGTTCTAATTCTGTCATGGATTGTTTTGTTTGCGACTGAGGACAAGTGCATAAGATATATTGAATAATAAAAATTTAAAATTTAATGTGAAGCTCCACAGCTCCTGTTCCAAATGCCCCAAACCTAAAACTTCATCAGTTTCAAATAACTTTCTGACCAGAGAAATGTTTGCCATCCCTCTGATGTGTGTGTGTGTGTGTGTGTGTGTGTGTGTGTGTGTGTGTGTGTGTAGGATGCAATTCTCATGTGTAAAGTTTGAGAAAGCATTAAAGAAAACAAACAGGAAACAAGTGGGAAAAAAAAGAAAAAAAATGAGTCGGTCTTGAGGAAAGTGAGATGACAACACTTCAAGCAGTAGGAATTTTCAGTAGCTAATGAAGTCTCTGCTGCTGTGGTAGAAACAGTAGTCACAAAGTCCAGCGTTAGTGCACTTCTGCTGGACAGTGCTCATCCCCGGTCCTCAGTGAGGTGTGATGTCTGTGCATGCTGCTGTTAGGAGTGAGCTAGCATGCGACTCTTCCAGCCATTTTCAGATTGGAAGTCTTCAAAAATGGAGTCTTCTCAAATGATCCTTCCTCTGCTTTAAACGCAGGTAGAAGCAGTATGTAGATGTCCTGTGGAAGGAATAGGTATCTGGTCTGTTATCTGTTTCTATCCCAGACACAGCATGAGAACTCTACTGGCAAAGAGTGAAGAAAAGCTCAGCCAACAAAAGCTCTGCGCAAACTCCCATCTCTTTGATGCCAGCCAAACAGACTTTTCTTTTTTAAACCAATGCCTGTAGAAACCTTTCTCTGAATTTTTCAGTGTGGCTTCCAAAGCAGAGGCAGAGAGAAGAAATTACACAGGAAGGGCACTTGGGGAAGCTGTGAAGGACACCATTTGTTTTAAGGCTTAGCCAGAGAAATAAACAACTGACTCTATCTTTGAGCCAGAATCACGGTTCTATTGAGATCCCCCCATGATGGGTCCAAGTATTCCAAAATCTAGAGTCAGAGCTTATTGCACTAAGACGTTGATGAGGCCCTTACCATGCAAAATATCTCGTATTCAGAATTTTAAGCATACTTTTGACAAGTTTCCAAAATATGGGCTTTAAAAACATTCATTAAGTTAAGTCTCTTCAGAAGACCAGCATTTCTTTTAGCATTGCTGAAATTTAAAAAAATAAAATAAAAAAGCTGTGTGTGTGACTGTTTTGGAGCCACAAACAATCAATGTAGCTTTAATTTGGAGGCCTTCCTCTCTGGCTGTGGACAGATTGAAAACTAATCTTTGGAAAGACAGTCTGACTAATCAGGTCAGGGGAAAAATGAATAGTGTTCCTCATAGCCCAGCCAGGAAGCCTTGTTCTGTGTTGAGTTTTAATCTAAGGGGTGAGGGAACGGAAGCGAGCAGAGAAAGAGCAAAAAGTGTCAGTATTGCTCTTTCCGATGGTGCTTTGGTGAACCTTCCACATAATAACAATATTTTTCTTGGTTTTTAACATCTGGGAGACTTTACAAGGTAGTATAATTCCAGCTTCCTTTTTTGTCATTTGTTTCTTTTGTGTGTGTGTATGTGGTATCTCTACAGAGACAATGTCTATGTGTTCCATTTTATATTTTTAATAGCAGTTCCATAGTCTTCAGCAGCAATATAACTGCTTTTCCTGGTATCTAGAGTTGAATCATTGCACCAGCAAGTTATAAACTTATTGGTTTTCATTCTCTGCATTCCAGAGAAACAACTTTTGGTCAGAGAATTCCCATATACACAAGGAAGGCGTTGAAAATACTTCAAGCCTTTCTCTAAAAGAAATCCACCCTTCTATAGCACCCAGCTCTGAGAGCCTCTTGCTGGCAGTGGCCAGTGGCTAACAGAATGGAAAGAGAGAGCAAGAGTGATATTTTATAGGAAGCTAATCACATCATAATAAATTCTGAGCTAGACTTGGGAGGCCTGAAAAGCATTTTCCCAATTAATTAAAACAATGTGTCATTAATTAAAACCTTAGACCACTTTCTTCAGCATCAATTAAATTGTAATATCACCTCATCTTTTATACTAAGGAAATGCCTGATGGAGTCAGTAACCTGTTAAATTAAATCTTCTCAGAAAATCAACTTTTCTTTGAATACTGCTAAAATCTTTTCAATGTGCTTCTCTGAGGCATAAACAATCAATGCATCCACTAAATAGGATTAATACCTCTTTTTCACAAAAAAATAAAGATTGGAGAAAGGCACAGAAATTGTTGCAGTGTGTTCATTGAAAGCTAGATTGACAATTTTAGAATATGGAAATTGGTGATGATTTCAAAGACATTACTGAGTCACTAGAATTTAAAATTAAAATCACTTACAAAAACCACTCTCTATTTTCTAAGGTTGAAGTGTCTTCAACATATAGGATTTATGGGGGGAGAGGGGAAGAGACGCTTTGACTATGGTTCCTATTCCCAATTGTTAGGAGCATGATGCGTAGTGTTTCCTCCCAGCTCTTAGCTCATGCAGGCAGCATGAGATCAAGCTGTTGTCCATCTTGGTGACCTCTTTGAGATACTCCAAGCTGAGAAGCTGTGGCGATTGGTCACAGCTCCATTGCTACCTCTTGCAGATGCCACGTGGTGAGTAAAGCCTGTGCATTACTCCTGTGCATTACACCTGCCAACTGAGGTGCTATTTTTGTCATGGACCCTCTTAAATGGTGAGGAAGACAAGAGCTGGATGATTGTCAGTGAAGAAGCCAGCGGGAGCAACCGGGGTCTTTCTGCTTCACTGCCATGTAACGTGTCTTCCCACTCTGCAGTATGCAACAAGCCTTCTTGACAGACTCTGCCATATGGGGCATTGTCTGTTCTGTTCATCTAGCACTGGTGCATTTATCGAGCTTAGATTTTATCAGCGTGCCCGCCACTCCACACTAAGCACTCCTACTGGTCCGAACACCTGTCTATTTCAGGGCCTACTGACTCTGCTGAGTACCTGGGGAGATCATATGATTTATCATCCATGTTAGGACATTTTTTGAGAGAAAATAAGAAGAGTGCCAAGCACTGCCCTGGGGATCAAAAAAAAAAAAATACTTGCCCTTCTTAAAACTTATGTTTGGGTACAATGTGCCTTGCATCACTCCATTAACCACTGTCTGTGGCCAGTAGCATGCTAGTTGCATAGAAAACTGGGGTTATTGATCATCTAACCTTTTGGAGGAAGGAATCTGTGTGAGGAATTTACTTTGAAGACGGAAACTTTCAAACTAGCTTGAGAATATTGCATGTTCAACCAAGTGTCTGGTCTTGCAGGTTGTGCTTCCTCTTCCCCTCACATGGTTCTAGCTCAGTGGTTCTCAACCTTCCTAAAGCTTCAACCCTTAAATACAGTTCCTCATGTTGTGGTGACCTCCAACCATAAAACTGTTTCCGTTGCTACTTCATAAACGTAATTTTGTTACTGTTATGAATCATAATGTAAATATATGATATGAAGGTATTTACCAGGATCTTAGGTGACCCCTGTGAGAAGGTCATTTGACCCCCAAAGGGTTTGTGACTCACAGTTTGAGAACTGCTGCTCTAGCTCCTCTACTCTCAATTCGGTCACAGCAAATACCATCATCCTTCACCTCACTTCACCTGAACTACCCTTCTCCTTTCTGATTATGCCCTCTGCCAATCACTTCCCTAGGGGTCAGAATGACCAATTCTTCTGAAATGAAAACCAGATACTTTCGCACACAGGGAGCCCAGTACTGAATGAGAAAGTCAGCCTCATTGCCCTGAGGTACTCACTTTCCAGCAGAGAGGGGTAGGGCATAAGCAACCTCGAAACAGATCATTTCAGGCCATGGTAGAAGCCCTCAGTGTGAGTAACCAAGCTTGATGATAGAGCAAGATGTCAGAGAGGAGGCAACTTCCCATAGTACTCTGGGAAGGTGGGTTGGGCTGGGTTTTCATGATGAGACAATAACCATGCTAACTACCCGAGAAAAGGCATGCCAGGCCATGGAAGAGGAACATAAAGCATCCTTGGAAAAGACACACTTGGAAGCAGAATAGGAGACATGGAAGACTGGCGCACATTGCTTTGTGACCAAGCTGAAGGTGTGAAAGGCCCTGGTCACTGGGTGCTTTATAGCTATGTCTTTGGATCTCTTTGTAAAAACAATGAAGAGACATTAAGAAGAATTAACAGAGGAAGTGATTGAACAAGATGGCTCTCAAGCTGACTCTTGCTTCTACTGGAGAAAATAGCCTGGGGATAAAGGGATCTTGGTTAGAAGTCTCAAGTCCTCACTCAGCAGAGAGAGTGATGCCTACAGTTATAAAAATGGTCCTATCTGGATTTTATCATGCTGGTGATATCTACAACTATTTAAATAAGATTATAATTAAATAGGCATCTTTCAAATATATCTCACTGTCCTTCTATTTTACGGTCACAGGTAGGTTAAAGAAACTTGGTTTGTTTGGTTTTTTTTTTTTTAAATTAAAGCATTATCTCCAGAAAAAATAGATTTTTTATTTAGTTTTGTTCAATATCTTCATGCATGTATATATATACATACACATAGATACGTATATGTATATACTTTATGCAAATATGTGTCTAGGTGTGTGATGTGTGTACATGCCTGTGTAAGTGCACATGTACATGGAAGCCAGAGGTTGGCATCAGGGTCTTCCTCCATAGCACCCAACCTCAGTTTTTGAGAAAGAGCTCTCACTGAACTTGCAACTCATGGATTCAGCTAGACTGGCCAGCCAATGAACTTCCAGTATCTCCCTATATCAACCTATCTGCACTGGAGGAATAGGCACACACCACCACACCTGGCTTTTTGCATGAGTACCAGGAACCTGAACTCAAGGCCCCATATTGGTGAAACAGTCACTTTAGTGACTGAAAAACTCCCCGATTCCCTTTTATGTGTCTTATAAGTTAACCAATTGCGACTTATTCAAATATATAGGAGAAACACTAACCCTAACACTATAATTCTATAAATGCCTATTAGTAGCCAGAAAATAGCTAGAAAGTCCATTTCTCTAAGTCAAAAACTTGAACTCCCAATATATATTTTAATCTAATTTCCAAATCATGATGAACATTTATGACAGCTTGAGTAAGAATGGCCCCTAAAGGCTCACACAATTAAATACTTGATCCCCAGTTGATGGAACTGTTTAGGAAGGATTATGAGGTGTGGCCTTGCTGAAGGAGATACGTCACTGGGCTGCACTTTGAGGTTTCAAAAGCCCACATCATCCCCACTTAGCTCTCTCTTTTTCTCTGCTTCCCATTTGCAGATCAGGATATAAGCTTTCTGCTACTGTCCCAGCACCATGTCTGCCTGCCTGCTCCCATGTTCCCAGCCATGATGACGGATTATAAGTCTCTGAAACTGTTAGACTCAATCAACGTTTTCTTTTATAACTTGTTTTGGTCATGGTGTCTTTTCATGGCAATAGAAAAGTAATCAAGACAACATTTAAAACTATAGCTTTCAGTGTTTAACTCTTTCCACAGTAGCACTTGGTGTGGCTTTGTGATTCTTAACATAATGAATATGATATGGAATTTTGCAATAAATTACAAGGTATTTCAAGGTAAAAGAACTACAGTCTTCAAGCTGGAGAAATACCATCATGTTGTCAGGTGGTTGTAAATATAGGCAGGAACAAAGGTGTGAATAAAGACAGACAGACACACACACTCTCAAGATACACAGACTCATGCAATGAGGCAAGAGGGTATTACTTTTAAAGACCAGGAAACAACTTAGTTTTCTGCTTACCTATCATTCTCAGAAAACGAAAACCTGCATCCTTGATATCTGTTCTTGCTTTCTCCAAGGAGCAGTGTTAGTGAATGGTTGGCTAACTGAGCCCTAATTTGATCCTGTGCAGGAATCTAGTCACTTGTTTGCAGAGCCACAGAAATGCTTTTCGGATCTATCCTGCGATGTCACTGTGTGAAGAACTACACATGCCATGCAGATGTGTCTGGGCCTGTCTTCTGCACATTGGCTGTTGGAAGTCTGCAGGAGGAAATACCTTCTTGATTAAATTCTCCCAGGCTGACATTTTTGCCATTCAGCCTGCTGAGTGATTTCACATGTGCTTTTTGCAAAGTCAGAATTCTCTAGTGATCGACAGGACAGTTATTTTCTGGCAAAATGAAGTTCTTTTTGCCACCAGGGTGGGGAAGTTATTTTAACTGTGTGAATAACAAGTCAGGAAGAGAGACGCGTTACCACTTGGTTGTTTAAAATGTATTTTAGGTCAAATAATTCTGACCTGAGGAAAAAATTACACCATCGCTGAATGAATTTCAGATTTTCATGGGTGGTTTTGCTCCAGCCCTCCTCTTCCTAATGAACAGAACTAAAACAATTTTAAAACATTGTAAGTCCCACATTTAATAGACTCTATCTATATCCCACCCCACCTCCAGATTGCTGCATTTTTACAGGTGCATTATATAGACATTACACAGAAGTCATATCCTTAAATTGTTTTTGCTGGATATGGCCCTGGGAAAAATATTGTCAAAAAAATGTAGTCCTATTCTAGACCCACCCAGAATGACATAATATTAAGCATTTTTAATATTGGACAGGGAGGCTGTTTTGAGAACTCACAGCAGGCTTGAGTTTAGTTAAGTCCAAGGTTTCCTTTATTTCTTGGTTCTAATTTCCCAGAGGCCCACTCTTTTTGTGCTTAGCTTAAAACACAGTGCCCTTTCATCAGCGAATGTTAGCTGGTATATTTAACTCATTAAGAGGCTCTGAAAGAGAGGCTCAACCATACAGAGATAACACATCACCTTTTAATTAGCTGAGAAACCTTGAGTAGTTCTGTAAATTGAGGACAGTAAAGATTCTCTGTCTTAGTATGGGTCCTGTGCTTTGCCTCCATCACCCCACATCATTTCTCCATGCCTCCAGACATTTCCTAGCACTGTGTCAATTGGCGATGCCTGGGTTACAAACGGGGACATCAACTGGACAAATGAGAGCAAGTTAGGCACCCGAGAAACCACCATCAAAGTTGTTAGAAGTTTCATTTCTCACAGTTCTGTGTGAGAATGAGGTTCTGCTGTCCTCCTCACCTAAACACATTGTTTGGAGGCTTAGCTGGATAGGCTAAGATGGCCTAGGCCTCAGAAACAGCTGAGCCACTCCATCCATGAGGTATTTTCATACCCTAGGACACAGGGGACCACAAGAGCAGGCAGAAGCATCAGGGCCCAAAAAAAACTGTACTCGAAAGTCATGCAAAGCCACTTCACACACAATAGTGATCAAGACACAGGGCCAGTCCAGTGCAAGGCATGAGGACACAGGAGATCCTTCCCATAGAAGGATCTTGAAAAATTGGCCGTTTTGACACAGTCCCAAAACCATCTGCATTCTGAGACTCGTTAGCATTCTGAGAATCAGCAAACTTATGTAACGTTTCTCCACCACACAGCTACTAAGTGACAGACCCTGGATATGAACCTAGACCTGGATGCGTAAAAAGTATATGTTCTGACGCGCTATGCCTTGATGCTCCCAGAGAGATGGAACGACATCATCCTAGCACCACTGGGCATGATGTGCTGTACTGAGGAAGGAAGATGAGAGAGGCAGAAAAGTCATGATCTGCGGTGTCTAGATAGGCTCAAATCATAGACATTTGTCAAGTTCCTTCTCAGAATACAACTCATACTTGCCTCATAACATGTCTGGGCCCTGTCTGTCTTCCCCTCTCCTCCTTGAGTACAATTTTATTAAGCAAAGCAACTTCTCTGTGATGTAGACACTCAGTCCTGGTGCTCTTGTATTCTGGCTCTGTTCTTTTCCCACACCAGCGTTCAGGTCATTTGCCATAGTAGGGAGTTTGAGATATCAGTGTTTTAAAGCATTTCAAAATGTGAGAGCCATTAAGACCCTTGGAGAGAGGGTTGGATGTCAAGACTAGTTTTATAATCCTGAGATACTGTTGGTTTTTCTTCATTATTCTCTAACACATAAGACAGAGTTTTCCAGAAGCTATATGATATATGTGGATGTAACAGATTGTGTCAGAAGCAAGTATAAAAACTCCCCTATTTTCTACTAAGACATGCTGACATTTGCATTACAAATAATAATTTGCAAAATTAATGCAGGAAATAGGGTGGTTGCTTAGCATGTGCAGACCTTGAGTTCAGCCTCTAGAACTACAAAAAAGCTGAAAAGTGTAAAGCATTATGATTGTTATTAGGAAAAAAAAGTTTTGTTAAAATGCTATTTATATTGGCATGTTTGCTGTGATTTTTAATATTATCCTACAAACAGTTCTTGTATAATAACAGTCAATGAGCTTCTTATGTGATAGCTGTCTATCAAGAACTACACAAAGAAAGCCCTTTGGGGTCCTCAATAATTTAAAACAAAGTTTGCAAGCAAAAGGTTGACAATGTGTTTCGCTGTCATCTTACCAGCACATTAACCAGGCTGCTGCTATGCCTGGGTCATTTCCCACACACTCTAGATTCTCACAACAGAGCAAACTCCACCCTAGGCCCTGATAATTCCCGCCCATCAGGGGTGTGGGTGGTGCTCAGCACTGTCAATCACACAGAGTGTGCTAGACTCTGAAGCTGGTGGGTCTCTCTCCAGAGTTAAAGGATGAGGAGCAGCCTCCTTTCATGCAGCGTAAATGTTGCTTTTCTAATCAGAGAGAGGGAATCAAATATGATAGATGGCATTTATGGGGTGCCACAGGAACCAGAAACTATGGCTTTCTGCTAAGGTGTCTTGTGATTAGTCTGTCAGTCATCCCGATTCATCTTTTCAAACACCGGTTTTCTTAAACAGGAGTTCCTTCAAATTTGAATGGTATTCTCAATTTTGTAGGCTTTTTTGTTTCCCTTGTGAGACGCGTTTTCAGTAACTCATTATGCAAACTCTACTGCGTACTCCAAAGAAGAAGCTTTTGTTTGTCCAATTATCAGATCCCAAAGAGCGGAACTAAGTGTCTATCGCCTTAAACAAATTTCCCGATTGCTCTACAGATAAGATTGTGGGGTTCATTTGTCTGGGTCTCGTGTATAACAGTAAAGCCACAACTGCCACTGCTTGCTAAATACTTAGATCCCAGGGACTGACAGACTTTAATGAACATACGACCGTGCTGTCTCTGAACTCAAGATGTACAGACCCCTCTGAGGCCTGTGCATCATCCTCTGTACCTTAAAACATAAGGAGCAGAGGCTCCCAGATGCTTGTGTCTCTAGCTAGGAAGCAGCTGTTGAGACAGGGATGGAGCCTGGCTCATGCTCAGAATCCTCTTCTTAGCCATTGTGCTCTGTGGGTTTATAAAAGTCAAGGTCAACTTGGTTAGGGAAAAAAAAAATTTCCAAAAAAGACTTGAATTAACAGGGATGCTGGAAAGGAGTGTTATTCTAGCTTCAGAGATTTAAAAAAAGAAAACCAAAAAATGCAACCCATATATGCAATGAGGAAACAAACACAATTCTAACTTTGTCCTTGACCTTCACTCACTCCTGGCAGGTAGCAGTGTGTAGAGAAAGGCAAACACATCATAAGTAGCTGGTACTACCCAGGGGTCTGACAACTCTGCCCACTTGGGATTAATCATGGCAGATACATCTTCTTTTGCCTGCTAGAGCTAACCTTCCTTTGGCTTTAAAATGTCATGACTTCTCCCAGAGTGGAGTGTGGGAGACGATGGGAAAGCTGGAGCTCCAGATGTGTCAACAACAGGTGCAGCATCCTCTGAAACACTGGAAAAAGAGGGATAGGATTTCCCTCAGGAATATCCTCCAGGTGCTCCGGGAGGGGTGGGGCCAAAAGTGCCTTGTCATTTATCAGACTGCCAAGCTAACCAGGTGCTCTCTGTGGGAGTCGCCATTGCAAATCTGCCCTTTAGCAACCTTCTAATTCTTGATAAAAAATTTGGCTAGCCACCACTGCCTGGTAGTGTGGGATCTTGGCATAGACAAGGCTTTTCTGTAGGCTTGCTTCTTACTTAATTTGAATGGACTTGGTAAATTGTTTCCTAGCAATAATGTGAGGGGGTTCAGTACACTGTTAAGACCTATCTGACCAGAACAGCTTGTTTATTGCTCTGGAAGCTAATGTTAGAGACAGAGAATGGACTTCTGTCATTCTAAGTCTATGTACTTAATTATCTCCACCCTAAATCAGTTCCAGAAACAGACACAGATGAAAGCACACAAACCTGGATCATGTCAGCAGATGACCAGAATGGGGAGTTCCATGTACTGCAACCCTCTCCTCTCTGCGTCTCTTGCCATCTCCCACCTCCTAATCTAAGAAGGCAATTCATTCCCCAGAGTACATTATATGCAAGAGAGCTATCTGCCCAGCATTTATAAACAGTGATGGCCTGTGAATGTCTTTCTGGAATTCTGGTTTCTGGCAATTTTATATAACCCCATTAGTCCCTGTAATTTATTTATTTATTATTTAAAACCTCAATTAAAGGCAGACTGTGGACTGCTCCTCCTTTGCTCCTCCAGGGGGTTGTAAGGTCAGAGCTGGATTCTTATCCATCTTATCCATCCACTTTAATGCCTTTACCCCAAGTATATTGAAAACAAGTATGTAAATAACAGCAACTACAGGGTGCTATGTTCCCCATAGGCCCAGCAAAGTCTTCAGCCAGCTTTCCTAAAAGGCAACTGCTTCTAAGGTGTATTATCCCCATTTTACACATAGTCCAAAATGCAGCCCCTTAGCTGGTCAGTACCAGCAGCTACGCTTTTAACCATCAGTAATGGTTAAATGGTGCAGATCTGCAATGGAACCAGACACTTGAAGACTGAACAACCATTTTTTTGTGTTTTGTCTCCTACCTACCCACTTGTTCTCAGCGTCTCTCCTCCCTGAATCTGAATCGTCTGCCTTCTCCTCTAAATTCACTGACTGTCGGAAAGGTACATGGGGGAATGGTGTTGATGCTCACCTCTGCAGTTGTCAATTACCTTCGAGTTTAGCAGTTGATGTGGGATCATTATTTTATTTCCAGCAATTCATTTGGGTTCTAAAACATGCCAGTCATTTCTCTGCTGGCACCCAATGTCAAACCCATGACACCCAGGCACTTTTCTGGGCTCTGTTCCTTTGGATTACTTTTGCTCCTCTGCCCAAAGTCCAGATGAAGTAACTTTGTTCTTCTTCCTAGGCCCCTTTCCCAGGCAGGCTTCTTGCATTTTTAAATTTAGTTTGGGTTTTGTTTTGAAGTGATGAACAGAATTTATTTTTCAAGTTTTGTTTACTACTTTCAAATCTGTTTAAAGTCTTACTTAACGACAAAACATTTCTTGGACCCAGGGGACAACTTTGGGGACATTCAGGTCACCGGGGAATAAGACAGTAACTCCAAAGGGTGGGCCAATAGTAAACATAATACTGTAAGCAGCCAAAGTCTCAAGGACAGCCAGAGGTTGTTTGGAGGTCTTCTTCTTCCATCTGAAACTTCCCTTATACATGTCCCCTTATACATGAATGTGTAATTCATAGGAATGGCTAACTACTACATTGTTACTTTTCTCACTGCTGTGACTAAATGCCTAAGAAAAGCAACTGAAGGAAAGTTTTCTTTGGACTCACAGTTGGAGGCTGCAGTCCATCATAAAGGAATGGTGGTGAGGGGTGTGAGGTAGCTGCCACACTGCCTCCAATATCGGAAAACAGAAAGGGACAAATGTTGATGCCTCTGCTCAGCTCACTTTCTCCTTTTTACTTAAAGGGAAACACCCCAGCCCATGGGATGGTGCGATCCACATTCTGGGTCTGTCTTCCTTCTTCAGGTAAAAGTCTCTGGAAATGCTCTCAGAGACATATCTAGAGGTGTGTGTGACTCCTAGGTGAATTCAAGCCCTGTGAAGTTTAACCACTGCAGTGACAAACATCATTTGGGAAGAGTGTAGAAAAAAAACAAACTTGTGCTATTGATGATGACATCCATTTAACTTGATCAGTTAAGTCTACCAAACCTGGTTCTCTTGCCTGCAGAAAAGGATGTTACCCCTCATTTAAAAACAGTCCTGGTAAGAATAATGTCTTAAATACATTACTGTATAGCAATTTTTCAGCGTCAAAAGAGAAGCAATGAAGCCTCTCCAAAAGCAGAATGGTAGATAACATATATTGAGCACATACTATGGCCCAGAAAAGAAGCCAAATGTTTTCTGTTTCATTGTATCATCTCAGCAATGCTGTGAGGTACAAGTCACTTCCCAATGCATAGTCAATGCCCTGTTAGTGTGTTTTATGCCCTAGTAGGTTTTAAAGCAAGTGGATCAGTAGACAGAATCTGAAAAGGGCCCCAACAAAGGCTCAAGGTCACTTGGCAAGTGCAAAATGAAAGCCCAGCAGTTTCTGGGAACTCTCCTTTCCTTCCTGACACACTTGCTTCACTTGGATTCCAAATTCTGTGCTCTCTCTCTTCCTCCCTCCTTCCCTTCCTCTTTCCGTCCCTCCCTCCATCCTTCCTTCTCTTTCTCCCTCCCTTCCCACTTTGTCCTCTCAGCCTCCACTCCCATAAAGGTCCTCATCTCTCCCAGAGTCTATAACACGGATCCTCAGTGCATTCTACTTCTCTGGGTCTTTGCATATGCTGTTCCTAGGTGATTTCTCCTACAGGAACCACGTTGCTATTGTACACCATTTGTCCCCATCACTAATGCTGATTCCAGTCAAGTGGTGAGTGATTTACACATTGGACAATGATTAGTGAATCTGTCTACCAACATGGTTTATTAGGGCTATATCTGCAGCCAGTTCTAACCAGCTTTCTGTGTCTGCCACATAGCAATTGTTCTTTTTCTTTTGTTTTCTTAGCCTCATTTAAATATCCACCTTCCTTGTGCCTGCCATTCAAGCATCTGTTCCAGCCTAGTCACTGGATAAGAGGAGGAGACAGGCTCTTCTGTGCCTCCTTCCTCCCACCAGTGGAACTCAAAGAGGCAGCAAGAACCAGGCTAAATCCTCCTGCTTCCTTCCATTGTCTGCTGCCTCAGTGTCCTTGGATTCCCCACCTAACAGGAGGCAAGTCAGACGCCCTCAAGGATTGTGAAATCAATGGTTAGCACTTCTGGAGAGATTGCATGCTGTATAGGGAGAGTGCCCAGCCAACTTGGGGTCTTATACCAGCAGTGTGCAAAGTAACTGTTTCCCATCCCAAATGCATATTATTTGGCAAAAGATAAGTCATCTAGTTGTTGTTTATTCTAACATATAGTTTAATATTGAGAAATACAAAGAAAATGATAGAGCACATTATCCCTTCCTAAATAACTTCTGATATTTTTCACTGTGTAAGTTTTTATTTAAGCAAGAATTTTATAATTCAAACTATGTTTCCTTGCTCAATTATCAATTCTGCCATTTAGAACTGACATCTTGAGCTATTCAACAGTAAAGAATTACAAAATTAAAGGAATGCTTTATATGTTTCTACTTCACTGAAAATGCTTTTCCTGGGGTCTACAAAACATTGGTTTGTAGATTTTACTATTTCTTTCGGGGGGGTGGTTGTTTTTCAATCAGTCTAGGCCTAACACTAGACCTGACATTTGCTCAGTACATAAAGTTCAAAGTTTCCTTTCCTTTTTTATTTATTTTATATTTTACTATTTTTTTAATAATATTTAATTTTTTTTCAATGTTTAGATATTTTTCTTCTGCAAAGTGTGAGTTTCTTTTTTTCTAGGTCTCTGATCACTTTAAATAGTTGGAACACCAGAGACGCTGCTAACAGCTTTCTGGGCAGCCTCCTTAGCTTGGTGGGCTTGGAGTATGGCCACAGCTTCCTCAGCCTTAGAGTGCAGGGATTCTGGAGACTCAAGCATATGAAGTGGTTCTGAGTTATCAATCTCCAGCAACATGCCCGTGATCTTACCAGCAAGAGTCGGGTGCATGGCTTGAATGAGAGGAAACAGCCTTTCGCCTAACATTTGTTTTTGTTCTTGCGGAGGGGCAGATACCAACATGGAGGCAGTCCAAGGTTCCTGACCCTGTACACGAACAGCAGGCTGTTGCACTGGCTGTGCGCTAAGACGTTGCTGGGGATTCCTGACTCCCACGGCATATTTATACTGTGGGACCGAGCGAGCAGAAGTAGTTGCAGCGGAAGAAGCTGCTGCAGGGCGTTGTGCGGATGTGTTATGCGGTGTAAAGCGGTGTGCTGACACCACTTGGGAAACATGCGAAGAACTTGGTCTTACTGTGGTGCATGAGGATCTCGGGGCAGCTGGGTGGATAGCAGCAGGTACATTTGGGAATGGATGAAGCCTGGCACCCTGAGCAGTCCAACGAGCATTTGGCCTTGGTTGAGCAATCTGGCTAGGGCAGCATGGAGCACAGTTCTGAGTCTGTGGGACAGAGGCCACCGAGTAACCTGAAGGTGCCGGTTGGTAGGGGTTGATCACAGGGCTGGGCACGGCTCGCACACTTGCCATTCTCTGCATATACTGGTTAGTGAGGTGAGCCTGGCGCTCTTCTTTGCGCTGGGCTAAAGCTACGTACAGTGGTTTTGTGGCCACAATTCTACCGTTCATTTCTGAAACTGCTTTCGTGGCTTCCTCTGGGGAGGAGAAACACACAAAACCGAACCCTTTACTGCGGCCACCCTCCATCATAACCTTTGTACTGGTGATCGTCCCAAACCGAGAAAATTCCTTCTGGAGACGCTCATCATCAATATCATCGTCAAGATTTTTCACGTAAAGGTTAGCACCCTGGTATCTGATGCTCCTGTCTTGCGTCACTTGTTCAAATTTGCGCTTAAGTTCCGTGTGCCTGTCCACTTTTTTCTGAGCTCGACCAACATAAATATGTTTTCCATTGAGCTTCTTTCCATTCATCTCATCCACCGCTTTCTGTGCATCTTCGTGCCTTTCAAAGCTAACAAACCCGAATCCTTTGGATTTTCCACCTTCGTCTGTCATTACTTTCACACTCAGGACCTGTCCAAAACTGCCAAAGAGGTCATTCAGGGTCTCATCATCCATGCTGTCCCCAAAGTTCTTGATGTAAACGTTGGTGAACTCCTTGGCCCTTGCTCCAAGCTCTGCTTCTCGTTCTTTCCGAGACTTAAACCGTCCAACAAATACTTTGCGATCATTCAGAAGCATTCCATTCATTTTTTCAATCGCTCTTTCCGCTGCTTCCTCTGTCTCAAAATGTACAAATCCATGGCCCTTGGAGCCATTCTCATCACAAACCACCTTGCAGGAAAGGATGTTACCAAAAGCAGAGAATGTATCATACAGCGCCTTATTGTCAATGGTTTTGTCCAAATTTTTAATGAACACGTTGCCTACTCCACTTCTACGTAGTGACGGGTCACGCTGAGACCACATGATGCGTACCGGCTTGCCCTTGATGACATCAAAATTCATGGTGTCCAAAGCGCGCTCTGCATCCACAGGCTGCTCGAAGTTCACGGAAGCATAGCCCAGGGAGCGGCGGGTAATCACGTCCCTGTAGACCCGGATGGAAAGGATGGGCCCGGCCGAGCTGAATTTCTCATAGAGCATCGCCTCGGTCACGTCGGGGTGCAGGTCCCCCACGTAGAGCGAGGCCATGGGACAGCCGGGGCCGCTGGCATTCATCTGGGCACCGCTGCCTGCTGGTGGGGCCGCAGGCCGCCACCTTCCTAAGAGAGGAGCAGGGCCAGCGCTGGGCTGGGGTGGAAGCAGGGGCGGAGCAGGCAAGCGCAGAGGGTCAAAAACCAAGGGGATGGAAACCTCCCCAACCGCCACAGAGTCCGAGGTAGCACAGAGCCCGCGCATGCGCGGTGCGTGCTGCTCAGAGCTCGAGGCTGGCTGGAGCAAACTTGATCTTCTTGCAAGTGTGGGCCAGCTGGGTCTCCTCTGGCCCTGCCTGGAGCAGGTGGGCATGTGGGCCTCTGCTGCTTCATCTTGTTATTTTAAAAAAGATGAAAATAACATTTAAAGTCAATCACGGGGGAGATGCTGGTGTTTTTAAAGGTCTTTACAGGATTAAGAAAATTTTATTCTTTATTACATTTTATTTTTGTCTTTTGTGCGTTGAGGCATTCTTTTTTTTTTTTAAGACGAGGCTTTCAATGTATAATCCAGATTGTCCTGAAACTTACCATATGGACCAGGCTGTCCTTAACTTGCCTTCTAAGAGCTGGAGAGATATTTATGTAGCAAATGTGTGTTCCAAGACCACAAGACACTCTGTCAACACTAACCATTAGGAAGAAGGGGACACTTTTGGTATTTTAAAAAATAAAATATTCATTGCACTGTAATGTTTCTGTTCACATTTTTTACTAACATATTTTTAGAACAATGTATCGTTCACATTCATCCTTTGGTTAGAAGTTGCAATTCATTTTGACTGTTGTTAGTAAGGACAGAATAGAGACTGGGGGGTAGATAGATCATTTAAACACTGATAAATGTCCTGTGGACCAATTCTGCGCCCCTCCCCCCAAAAAAGATAGCTAATCATCACCAACCATGCTGATAATGGCTCTTTGTTTCTCACAGAGAAACAACTCATTTAATGTCTAGAATCAGTAAGATCCATAAATTAGAGGCAGGTGAGATATCTCAACAGGCAAAAGCACTTTGCCAGTGCAAGCCTGGTGACCTGAATTCAGAACCTTTGGTAGAAGGAGAGAACCGACTCCACAGTCTTCCTCTAACTCACCCACACTCCATGGCACACATGAACCTGCTCTCTCTCTCTCTCTCTCTGTCTGTCTCTCTCTCTCTCACACACACACACACACACACACTTCATACTTGCAAACACAGTAATAACAAAAGCAAACTTCAGAGAATTATAAATTAGTTATCAATAACTGATACATATTGCCACAAGTTTACCAGCTTTGTTCACCACAAGTTGATAGCCTCATGGTCACTGTGGATTAGGGCTAGAGAGACTGGAAGGAGGGAAAAGGGAAAACCAACATAATGGACCTCTGTGTAGTAGCTATCTAGGTTGGGCTTCTGGTGCTCCATATCTCTAGGCCTCCAAAGCAGTGCTCTGAAATGCATTGCCAAAGAAGAGAGAGGAGAAGTTTATGTCTACAGTCATTTTCATTGCTCAGTGGGGGCTGCAGGCGTTCACCCTCATACAGCCCATGTAGAATGGGTTCCTAATACTGCTTCATGTCACAGTACTAGGGAAACTCTGAAGATTAGCTGGGTCCCCTGTGATCAAGATGTTGACCCAGGGACTTGGAGGCTTACTTTACATTTCACTAGGGAAGGATCACATTCCAAGAAAATCAGGTTATTGGCAGGATCAGCTCTTTGCAGGCCATCAATATGGCCTCACTTTCTTGCAACAGCAACAGGAGGATTCCCTGAGTGCTCTGCCCTCTGCACAAGCTAAGCAAGCAGCACAGATTGCTTCTTCAAACACAGCCAAGGGAATTCCCTTACTAGACAGGCATTACAACCACCAGTATTGTAATCAGAAATATCCTGTAATACATATCCTATAGCCTTGCCATGTTCCATTGATTAACAGCAAGCCACAAATCCTATCAACATTCAGCAGGGGATTTCACAGGCATGAACCAAAGAAGGGAAGAGCCTTAGAGTGGGCCTGCCTTGGTGCCCATGAGGATGCAGAGGTATCAACCAGGTCAACAGGAGTGACATTAATGGATAAACAGAATAACACACATTCAGTTTAGTGGAATCATCTTTGATACCAAAAAGCAGTCCATTTTTAAAATAAAACAGATTTATTTACAGTTTGACAAACCAAGCAGGAAAAGAACCTAATTTATCTCCACTGTGCATGAGAAAGAAAATAGGAAAGAAAATGTAACTGTTAGGTTAGGCAGAGCTTTCTGGGAGTGGTGGGTAACTGAACCACAGGTGAAGCAGTTAATTTTTTTTATAAAGCTCATTTACTATCAATTTGCCAAATAATCCAATCCTTTCTTTTACCAAAGGTTCACTTTAATCTCAAAGATATACAGGTCCCTGGTCTTGCTGCCTCAAACATCTAGAGTCCCGAAGAATGGAAGTTAAGCCACTTTTAATTAAGCTCCCTTTTTCACATAAAATTGTTCCGTGGCATTTCCCTTGGCACTGCTGTGTTTGGCTATTTAGTATAAATCTAATGAGGGTGTTAGCAAATCGTAAAGATACCCTGGTTAGGCCAAATCATTGAAATGTTAGGGGGCGAAAATCAATTTCCTGCCCCTGATTCTTTCCTTTTAATTAGAGCTAGGAGAGCCACTGTGTAACACACTTATTTTTAATAATGTTGCTTTCAGGAGCATGTTTATTCCGTCTGTTATGCTTAATGGGGTACAATCCACAGATGTTGAGAGGATGTTTTGGGATGCCTTGTGGTTTGACAATAAAGCATCTCACAGCGCTAAGGCCTGTGGGTGTTGGGGTAGAAGATTCCGGGCCAGTCTTCAAGAGAAACATGCTCTGGGAGGGGGCGTGCTGCATATGTTTGTATGCCTGCTTGAGCATCCTCTACGGTCAGCTTTCCCAGAGGCTCTCTGCGCTTATTGCATCATTTGTTTTCATTTTCAAGAGTGTTTTAGAAGCTACAGGATGGTTATAGAGCCATTACTGTTTTGAGCTGTAATGGTTATGACGCCTGTGGAAATTGCATGGAGAGGGAATAAAAGAGTAAATAAAAATCTCTCTTATGTATCTTTTCTCTTTATCTGCATTTCTGTCTACCACACTAGGACACCCAGCTCTGCGGTTTGCTCAAGGTTGAGTTCCATTTCCCTGTCACCAATCATCGTGATTTATAACCAGTGTGTCTCCCAAGAAGGGCTCCATGAACTTTGAGATATAGGTGAGCCATCACCACTGAAAATCAAGGCTGACATATTTATGTTGAAGGTCAGAGTCAAGTTAATGACCCTACAAATTCCCTGACACATTAATATATTTTTCCGATCTTTCAGATGAAGTAACAACTCAATTCTATACTCAGTCCTGAGGAAGTCAACATTTATGTAAAAGCTTCAATGTAGTACCTGCCAGGGGACTGGAAAAACAATCCACATTAGGAAAATGGAATTAGTTCTAGCTATATTAATAAGTACTACAAATCACTCTCTTGAGTCCAACAGGTTAAGCATCCAGATTATTTTTCAATCTGCTTATGTTTTCATTTCTAATATCATAGACAATGTGAAAGAAAAAAAGACTTATTATTTAAAACCATAGTTTTCATAATGTCAAAAAAAAAAGGACAGGCAATACCTCCTCTAGTGCCTTGTAGGCAACTTCCTGTGTACAGCATACTAATTGTTAATGATTGTCTTTCTGGTCACATTTTATGGTGTTGTTATTTACTGTTGATTTGGCATCTAATGTATGTGAAGGATTAAGGCATATATCATGGAGAAGAAAAGAATCCCCATTCCTCAAAAAGGTTCCAATCTGAGTAACTCCATGGTCTCACCATTCTTAAGGCCCCCCACCACCAGTGATTCCATTGCCCCTGGACTGAGATTAAACTTCCAGCCACAGCTCTACACACACCAGTCACCACCTGCCTCTAAACTAGAAGCTCAGCAATGCAGATCAGTGCTCTGTGCTCAGTTTGCTGCTGTAGAAAAAAGCTGGCCCCCAAGAGACTAGGCCAGTTTACCTATAATACATACACAGGAGAAGGTGATTTCAGACTAGAACCTTGGTCTCCCAAGTCCTGGGCCTTCTTTCACTTTGCTGATGTGCAAATATAGGATCATTCAACCAACCAATTTGTAAAAACAAGGAGTGGTCACTCAAAAATACATGTGTTAGGAAATGCAGGCCCAGTGGTTACCTCAACTGCAAGACACTAGATTCAAAATGAAAGGAGCTAAAGCCTGCGCTTGGCTCTGCTGTGAGCTGCATGATCTTGGACAAGTTACTCTACCTCATCTTCTTCAGTTACAAAGTGATGGGCACTGAGTAACAGCTTGAAGTCACTGTCCCAAATCTATCATAGGCAGGCTAAAGGACCATATTGGAGCTTTGTTATGCATTTAAAAGTTGTAGTAGTTAATCTCAATTGTCAACTTGATGCTATCTAGAATCACTTGGGAGACTGGCAGACTGGCAGGCTTCTGGGTATGCCTGTGGAGATTAACTTGGTTAGACTGAGGCGAGAAGAACTGCCCACTATGGGTGGCATCATTCTCTGAGCTAGGAACCTGGACTATATAAATGGAGAAAGGGATCAGAGGATAAACATTCATCATTGTCTGATTCCAGACCGTGGACATACTGTGAACAGAATCCTCCAGCTCCTGCAGCCATTTTCTCCCCACTGTGATTTCCTCTACCACTGTACCCTAGTATTATGTTTTCGTTAGAGTGTCTTATCACAGGAATAGAAAAATAAGACAGATGCCCAAGCACAAGAGGCCCTATGTGCAGAAACTCTTTAGTGGAGCTATACTTTAACTTGCTTGACCCCGGAGCACTTAGTCATGTCCCACAGAGCTCATGTTCTCTGGAAATAACTTGGGAAATGATTTTCCAACTTGTCTTTTAGCTTTAAAATTTGGTAGTTGACATTTTCACAGATAAGCGTCTATACCTTCAATCCATGTGTTCCCTTTTAATTGTGACTTTCCAACCTCCTCAAGAACTGAGGCTGGTGGGTGGCAAATAAATGCTATTGATGGATTTATTTGACTCTTAAGGTTAATGCATTGTAAACAGGGGTTATTTAATGAGTTTGGCAAAATGTAGCCTACCACACAACAGTTCTGGGGTGGGAAGACATGTGCTCCGGGAACTAGGTGAAAACCACCAACTCTTCCCGGAGCCAGCCAGAAAGATGCCAGAAGACATTTCAGAACCATTTGACTATAAGAGCTGCATTCTAATAAGGAAACAAAAGACAGATTCTGTCTCTGGTTAAGCATACTTCTTATCTCGCCGCCTTCTGCGTCTGCTCTGCAGAGTCAAAGCACTCGGTGTTGGGAGTCACTGAGGAGTCACTCTGATGTGACAGTCACTTTTTTCATCCTCTTCCTCATAGTTTACAAGGCAAGTTGTTTCTGCCAGATTCTCCAGAGGAAAACACCCCTTTTCATGCCTAGAATGCCACTCCATGTCTACTCCAACAATAAATTACCCAATGCCACCCTCGCAGTTTGAAAGAGCTTCTGAAAGTGCCAAGGAATTTCCCAGGACCCAGCCTGACTGTCTGACGTCTCTTGTTTGTGTTTGCCCACAAAACAAGTAACTAATCATCAATGGCATAAATACACAGGAAAGCAGACAGTTGTCTTTAATAAAATATTTTAATAGAGCATCATTTTGATCTTTTAGAATTATGTATGTCTAAGTGGTTTAATGTTTAAATTAAACATTTTACAACCCACTGAGAAGCCTAAAGATGTATGAAACCTTAAGATTTGTGTTATTCTACTTAGCCCTATATATTTTTCTTCTTTTAAAATTAATTTTTAAGTTAACATACCAAGTATCGAGTTTCATCATGGCGTCTTCACATGCATGTGTCCTTATACTGTTTCCTACATTCCCTCCCCAACTGCCCTTTCTTATCCTCACTCCTTCCCTCCAGCGGATTCCTTTCCTAACACAGTGCATCTTCCTTCTGCTCTCATCAGCATGTATCCTACTTCCCTCTGCATTTCCCACTTCCCTCATAGTGTCTTCCTCCATCCTTCCCATAATCTTCTTTCTAGTAAGCGATCTACATATACATCTACATGTGTGTACACACACACACACACACACACACACACACACCATATATCCTTATCTCATCAATGTGAACCCTGCAGCTATAAGCATAAAGCTGCCAAGTGTCTCTGGCATATGTTGACTTAGAGTCCTTTCACACACAGACCCGAGAGAGGTATAGCTGGGTTGTATGGTAGCTCTCTTTACCGGTTTTCGAGGACCCTCCATACTCATTTCCATGGTGGATACACGTGTTTACATTCCATCAGCTGGGTATAAGTGTTCATCCTTCCCCACATCTTTACCAGCATTTGTTGTCAGTGGTTTCCTCATGATAGTCATTCTGACTGGGGTGGGATATAATTCCAAAGCTGATTTAATTTTTATTTCCCTGATGGCTAAGAATGCTGAACATCTTTCCAAGTATTTGGTGATCATTTGTATTTCTCCTCTCAAGTACTGTCTATTCAACTCATTACTGAACATTTGTCAATTGATGATTTGGGGGCTTGGAGGTTTAATTTTTGTGGTTTCATATCCCAGATATTAATCCCCTTTCTAACATGCAATTGACAAAAGTTTTTACCAATTGTATAGGCTGGCTTTTAATTTCATATATTCATGTTTATCGATCCTTGGGATTGCTTTCTGTGCTATTGAAGTTCTGTTCAAAAGTACTCACCTGTGTCTGTACGTTGACATGTTCTGCCTATGCTTTCCTCTAGCAGTTTCGAAATTTCAGGTTTTGCATTCAGGTCTTTGATCCATTTTTGAGTTGATTTTTGTGCAGAAGAAGAGATGTGGATCTAGCTTCATTCTATACCTGGAAATCCAGTTTTTCCAGTGCCATTCATTAAAGAAGCTGTCTTCTCTCCAACATATATTTTTGACAGATTTGCCAAAAATTAGATGGCTATAATTGTGTGCACTTATTTCGAGGTCCTCTATACTATTTCTTTGATCTACATGTCTGTTTTTAAGCCACTTCCCTCTTGTTTTATTACTATGGATCTGTAATATAGAGATCAATAACCCATATATTTTTAAAAATCTCATCTTGATGGACATAGTGCACTTCTTTAATCACAACACTCGGAGGGCAAAGGCAGGAGAATCTCTGTGAGTTTGCAGTAGCCTGGTTTATAGAGTGAGTGAGTTCCAGGACAGCTACATAGAGAGATACTATCTCAAAAAATAACTAAAAAGATATTTTAAAAAATTTTGTACTTAAAAAGTAATAATGACCCTGGATGTACTGTGGGATAGATTCTATAACTTCATTACCAAGAATGCTAAGAAAAAAGTTTTTTGTTTCTTGCATTTTTTAAAGTACAAATAAGTGGTCAGAAAAGGCTTTTCCTTCTGAGTGTCGAGTGTAGTGTAATGGTAGGTAGCTGAAAGATGCATTGTAAGCTTTGTGTTATTGGTTTTGTTTTGTTTTGATTTTTATATTGATTCTCAATTTTCTTATCTGTAAATAGGAAGTACAGCTTTCTGACATGCTATTTTAATGATAAAACAGAATATGGTCCATACAACTTAGACATAATACATGTCATCTAATAAGCAGATAATAATTCTGTTATTGAAGACACAGTTAATTTGATATGAGGGCTTGGGTGAATGGCACAATGGCATTATTTCCTGAGACCCTCTAAGCTCCAATTCCGTTTTTGTTTGCCAGTTTCTTTGCTTCTCGTGAAGCATCTCATTCATGGACACTGATGTCCATCTGAATGCTGTTGCCTAGAAACCTAAAAACCACTTTCTGTATGTGTTATCAGTCCAAATCAGCACTACATAATTTGAATTGCGTGTTTTGATTTTTTTTTCCTGGCAAGACTCCCCAGGCCAATTAATGTCATATATAAAACTGAGGTCTCAAGACATGTGGACTGTGTTGGGGAAATATGAATGCCTCAAGAATATCAATATTTTGCTAGGAAAGAATTGTGGTGGAATTCTGGCAAATGCTTTTCCAAGCTGAGTATGTATATACATCCAAAGACTTGTTCACGGGCAAATTCTGATTCAAAAGGTCCAACTTATTGCCTAAGATTATATATTTGTAACAAGTACCAAAGGATCCTGTACCATCTCCTTATTTCCAATAGCAAAATTCAACACCAACAGATAACACCAAGATGTCCTAATGGCAAAAAAAGCTAGCTAAGAAGTAAAGAACTAAAGAATAAAGACAAAATAACTAAGCAACTCAGAAATCAAACACATTCAATTGCCACCCTTAAGTAGCCTCTGTAAGGCTTCTATTTTACTCAACTGACCACCAGTCAGCCATATCCTTTCCAGAGTAATTTAGATGATATAGTGTTTGCCACCCCATAATAAATGAAGAGCACTGTGGATCATTCAATTCAACAAATATTCATTTCGATCTAATACCCATTTCAGAGGTTGTTCAAGACCTAGAAGTTGGTGATCTAAGCACAAGGTTTGGTGAACTTTTTAAAGGGCTAGCCAAGTCATAAAGTCAATCATATGTACAGAGATTTGTATATCCATGAAAAATTACTATTCAAAGCATGAGACTAAAAATAAAAAGTAAAATATGAAAACATTCTTAGCTATACATTGAAAACATTCTTAGATAATACAAAAATGTGGGCCTTTCCAGATGATCTTAGCTTGCCAATAACCAATATGCACAACTGTCATCCTTATTCAAAATGACATTTTGTGTTGACCTTTTAAATTCAAGTTCTCTCTGTCTGAACCCTCTTTGTAATTTGAACAAAGGAGGGCCTATCAATAAAACTGTCCAGTTTTGTCTGCCTGTCCACCCAGATCTAAGGATCACTGGGTAAGCATACACCAAAGACCAAACAACAGCATGAAACATAACAGATAAAAATTCTTAAGAACTCAGGACTGAGGGTAAAACTTTAACTATGGGGATCATCTCTTCAAAAATGTGCCTTTATGAGTTCATCACAAACCCTGCAAAGAATAACTGGGCAGAACAACACACTTATGACCAAGTCATCAAACATATACAGAAATGAGCTCCTGAATATACAAAGCAAACACAATGATACCCCAGTAGGGTATCCAGCTATAGTGCTCAAGCCATATTGCACAGCTTAGTAATTACAGTTTAAACTGTGCTCCCAGAGTCTCAATTTCGTATGAAAGCAAAGCTATTTCTCTAAAGGTAGAGTCTGGAAGATAGAGGGTCAGTGTGATAATCCTATCTCTACTGAGAAGGTATTCTTTGCAGATCTCCACTTTGGAGTAATTGCTGAACTGCAGAGGAAGTAGGAATCTGCTTTGAGAACAAGCTCACCCACCCACTTTCTCGTACTTTTGTGACTTCTCTTGTAGATTACAAGATTGAGCCATGTGCTGTCTGACTCTGCCCACTCTACTGTTTATTTTCACAGTGTTGTCCCCCATCTTTAGTTTTTTTGTACTTGTTGACATCACATGATGTCACTTAAGAGCTATAAAAATGTTACCTCGCTGTCATCCATAACTTCAAAGCAAAGGTGGTGGTGTGGTGTAGCTGGACTATAAGTCAGATGCAATGATCAAGTTTTCATCCTTCTTAAAGCGATTCATAATAATGAAACCATAATTTAAAATTTAAAATTTAAATTTTAAAAATTAATTTAAAATTGAAAACTTTAATTTTTAAAATTTCATTTTAAATTGTATTTATTATTTTAAATATTATTTATTTTATAAATATTTTATACTTATATATTTTATTTCCATATTTTATATATACATAATTTATATATAATATATTTAAATAATGTATATAATATAATATATAATATATGTAATTTTATTATAATATTTATTAAAAATAAAAATTACTAATTTTAAAATGTATTTTAAATTTAAATCAATTTTAAAAGAGAACATCTCTGTCCCAAGAATGTCATTCAAAATACATAAGCTTTTCTTGTTTATCTTAAGCTGACTCAGTGAAGTCACACCCATAGATCCACGTCTCAAAATAGAAAAATGTGAATCCTGAACTTTGAGCTCCTGAACTGCCTGATCTTATTTGAATCTCTCCCTCTCCCTCTCCCATCCCTCCTCCAATCTCTCCCCCCACCCCACCCCACCCCACCCCACCCAGTCTTGTGCGCAAGTGCGCTTTCTGATGGTCAGCAGCCTTTGCGTTCTTGAGTTCCTATGTTGCTTAGTGGACTCACCAGCACTTATCTATGTCTGTTTGTCTGTTTGCTATCTAGTCATTTGTATAAGATTTGAGGGAAAAAAAATAAAAAGAGACAGCACATCTATCTTCAGCTACCTTTAGAGAAGCATTTTAGATAATCCAAACACATTCTAAACTCACAACCCCTCTTCAGATACCCCATTAGGAAAATTCTATTTTCTAATTTTCTGCAGTGATTAACAAATGTGTAATTTTTAATTAAATAATGTTCTATTCTGAAGTTTTCTATAGTTGACACTTGTATGATGTCTTGGTATTCCCCTAAAATGTGCATATTCTAAGGATAATTTAAGTTTCTTTTATTATTGCTTTTGCCATTGTTATGCAAATAGTAGGTATTTTCATTTGCCTTGTACAATCAGGTACTCACCAAGAAACTAGAATAGTATGTAAGGGCTTCAGGGTCAAGCCCTCGCGTCCACAGAGACACCAGAAGCTACCTTGAGCTCAGCTTTTCTTGTTGGACAAGGATTAAACATCACCCCTGTCGTGCAGTGGAGATCATGTATATGAATTTATGTGACACATGTGGAGTGCATGTCATTCGTCAAGGTCATGAATACGAATGCATGCGATGTGTGCAGAGTGTATATATATCAAGTTCAAAGTCACTACCTCTCACAAAGCTGCTGCTGCTTTTGTGCTATGACTGACTGTTCCTGCATTTCCCTACAGAAAAGAAAAAAAAAAAAAAAACAGAACAAAAACTGAGCACACCCATTTTGTTAAGATAGCTGGGAGTAAACAATACAGTGTGCTGGAAACAAGCCTAAGGCCGGTTTCCTTGCCTTCCTCATTTTCTGAAAATCTGGTTAGGAATAATTCAATGTGACCTTAAGAAAAAAAATTAAAGGTAATTTTTCATTTTCAAAGGAACTCAGAATATCTTTCCCCCAAAACAGTTTGTTCTCTGGATACAAAGTTCTGTGTATAAACCACTTTCCAGGGACACTGTCGTGAGCCACCCAGGCAAGTCCCTGGATTGCTTTGCTCTGTGTATCATTCCCAGGAGGGCTGCCATGTCTGTGCCTGGATTTATGAGGATAGCAATAGGGACACAAAGGCAAGTCACTGGCTGGCCTCGGGTCCAGATCTATAATTGGTAGCAGAGTGTTTGCTACTTCTGCACTTCTTTTTTGTTTTCCAGTCCAGTTGCCAAATGGGTTCATACAGTTTTCCAACAGTATTCTGCAAGCTTTGGTTTGCCAAGAAGCTTTGACCAACTGGTGGATCAATAATGTTCATCTCACTCATTTCTGGACATCTTCAACACTTTCTTTGAGTGTATTAGGGTTCTGAAGAAAAAGCAAATATATAACCAAATGAATTCCTTGGTCCACATATAAGAAAAGCTCACATTGTAGACTGTTTGCAGGGTTCTTACTTGTGTCTCCTCTGCCACCCACAGAGTCTGCCTTGTTCTCAGAAAGAGCCCTAGTGCTATCTGAAGCTGTAGGCCTGCATTCTTCTAAAATAAAATGTAAATAAAGGACCCAAATCCTAAGTCCGATGGTGGTTGGCCCTCCCTAATACAAGCACTTGAACTATTGAAAGCAACTCTCTGGCTGCTTAGGCCTGGGCCAGGTATATATTCTCATAGACAACTAAAGAGGGGGTCAATTCTGGTGAATGTTTAATATGAAAGTAGATAAAGAATGTTCCCTTCTTTGAGAAAAGGAAAATATTATTTCTAAAATATCACTGGGTATTCAGAAATATGGTAATTAAAGCGTGTGTGGTAGGCCATGAGGTCTCAACAACACAGCAGATTCGTAGACTGTCGTGTCTTCTCACTTCTTGGGCATTCGCGCCCTTCAGCCTCTTCTAATGCCAAGAGTGGTCTACATAAACTTAGAGTACTGTGGGGGAACACGACTTGGGGCCTTGGGAAGGAATACCAGTGCTACCTATGGAGTAAATTCTCAGCCCAGTGGATCTGTAGTCCCTTTCTGTAACTAAAGAGGAAAACATCCAGGAGAGTTTAGTCATTTAAGAGGAAAGGAAACAAGGGCTTGGTGTGTCATGCTCTGCACTGGCCAATGAAAATACAGAAACAGCAACTTTCAATTTTTCCATAATTTAATGTTCTGTACAAACTACCCAAATAAGACGCTGCAGATCCACTACCTAGAAAACAGGTGCTGAATTGTTGACACAGTCACAACAGCTAACAGCTTTGACCCCTGCCCATGGCAACCAATGACACATGCTTGTAAAGTGCTTTCTGGTTCTATTGATGCTGCCTTTGTTGTGTTCGTAGCCACGGTAGTTATATTAATATAGTTGACATTGAGCTGGCGTGTGGCAGTCATGCCAAGGGCTTTGCCTTCTATACCATTTGAGTGCTATGCAAATTCTGTGTGCTGGCCATTGCATTCATTTTACAGATTAGGAATCTGGAGAGTAGGGAAGTTAGGTAACATGCCCAACATCATAGAACCAGAACACAAGTGTTAGCATTTGGTTTCTAAGCCATGTCTATGCAGAACCACAATGCTATTCTCCACCAAAGCTCACTCTTTCGTAGTATACAACAATAGGTAACATTTATTGAATACTCACAGTGTATCAAGTGTTATGCTACAGCCACTGTGTCTCTCTACACTCATTGTAATTCCAGACTAACTAAGAAGCATCCCTATTTTACACATAAACAAAGTGATATTCACAGATGTTTAGTAACTGGCTTCAAGCCATCCACTGTAAGTCCAGTCTGACACTCACGGTCCTGTCTTCCCATAGGAAAAAACTGTCTGTACTCTTTATGCCTCCTCTTACTGTGACTGCTGCTTTCTTAGCAGTCAGTTAGCCTCATTAGTCTGTGGATCCTAAGGGAGAGGCCTGAGCCTAAACACTTAGTTCATACAAGGAGCTTAATAAAGGTCTTACTCACTTGTTCCCTAAAGTACAATAGCACTTTAACACATGGAAGATGTTTCTGACAATGGAAAGGATAAAAGAATAAAATACCCTAGCTGCAGACACCAAAGGAATCACAAATTTCCATGGACAGTCCTTCAGGGGGTCATACTTAAGCTCCCTGTTTTGCAATAATCAATCCAACCCAAGTGACAGTCTTGAAATCAAAACGACCTGTCTGTGGTAGTATGCTGCTGTGGCAGCTCACCAGGAAGACATAGAGGCATATTCATATGTGCAAACCCCTGCAAGACCTTGCAGAGGGAACCACTATGATGGCAAGCATCATACTGGACAGTAGAACCATGAGCATCTGAGCTCAGGTGTTTTTAATGATACAGAGCTCCTCAAGTATGCTACAGATAACATGTGAAGATCATAAGTAATCAAGCATCCCTCACATAAAGCCAACACCTGAAGACAATACAAAATACCAAGACCTAGGCAGCCTCTCACACAACACTGCACAAAACCACCATTTTAAACATAACTAAAAATAAACTTCTACAACACCTGTCCTGGGCTACTTTTTTATACACAGTACAGGACGTCATCACTTCCCTGTCATGATAAAAATTGCTGCTAAACAGAAATGTGAAACCAAAATTTGGGTATTGGTTAAGTCTATCTAGTACAGCAAGATTCAGCCCTCAAAGCAGCTCACTTTGGTCTGGGACTTACTGCATTTCACACACTGGAATTTGGACCTTAGATGCTTCTCTATGCAGGAATTTCACAGATGTCACAGAAAATGCCATTAGCCAACAAGTAACTCAGCCTCCTGAGGACTCTGCTTTAAACCCCTCTAGGGGCAGGCATTAGACCCTACAAAAATCAAAGGAAAAAAAAACATAACTTTTCTCAATGGGTCATCCAGGAGGTGGTGGTTTCCAGCCAGCTAGAAGGTAAAGAGCACAAATAGCTAGGGATGCTTTGGGAGGAACCTGTTTGAGAGCCCCAAATAAGTCTAACACAGGATCAAGTCCCTACTTGCAAAACTCAATTGAGTCAAGTCCATGTTCAAACAATTGTGGTTTCTTCGAGCTCAGTAGACAGATGTTTGGGAAAATGACTCACTAGAGAGGACAAATATATTGTACATGTCGCCTTGAGAGCATTTATCAACACGTGGGAATGAATTACTCGACCTGTTGTAAGAGCAATAGAATAAAAAGACAGCCATGTCATCAACTGTACCCTACCATCGACAACCCACATTCCAGGGGGAGATTCACTCTGGGTTCTGAGACTGCTGACGCCACCTTTCATATTTATTCTCTGAGTAGCTTGAAACAGATATGAAGTGATTTCTATTACACAAGCTCTAGAGGACAGAACCCTCACTTATGTTAGGCATTCATTCTCCATAGCTATGAGTTCAGGATCACAGGTGATGTGTGTCAGTCTAAGTCAACCATAGTAAACCCATTTTCCTTGCAAGACACTGGTATGAATGCAGGATGATCTAACTGATGACATATAAGGAGATAGAAGCTATGGACTGTGAAGATTTTTTTCATCCTTAATCAAGAGGCTAAAGGGAGAAATATCCAACATTATTGCTACGTACCTAGCATTTAATTTACATTATCATCTGTAATTATTGCAACCTTCCTGATACCATGAGAAATGATTTATGCACCATGAAGACAGCAAAGCACAAAAATGGCAAGTATTGGAGTCCTCAATGGTCATTTTATACTACTGAAATAATTCAGCTTGCTTATAGGCCTCCTATTGTATCAAGTAAAAGCTGTGATTAAGCAATCTCTGGCTAAATACCTTACTTGTATCATCTCATTCACATGAACCTGGTCCCTATTTTGAAGCAAACTTTGCTTTCACAAATTTTGTTTGCTTGCTTGGTTTGTTTTTTGGTTGGTTGTTTTTTGGTTTTTTGAGACAGGGTTTCTCTGTGGAATCCTGGCTGTACTGGAACTTGCTCTGTAGACTAGGCTGGCCTTAAACTCAGAGATTCATCTGCCTCTGCCTCCCAAGTACTGAAACTAAAGATGTATGCCACTACCAACCAGCCTGTTTTCACAAATATGCTTGTTCTTGTAATGAAGCCTAGTTGTCTTTTGAGAAAGTGAAGCTAAACAATACACAATGCTGCCTAATGTGAATACAACAGTCCCCAAATCCATGAAAGCATGAGTAACCTAGCATAAGGATTGACACTTTCTTTAAAGGAGCAGATAGTGACCATGTCAGCTTTATGGGCCATGCCATATGCATGATCTTTGTGTAATTCAAAAGTAGCCAGACACAATAAATGACTGAATTACCATTACTTTCTTCCAATAAAACTTTATTTACCAAAAAAAAAAAAAAAAATGAAAGAAAAGCAGAGACTCAGATGTAGTTTGTATGGTATAGTTTGCCAGTTCTCGTCTACAGTCATTAAATGCATCAAATTTAGTATTTTTAAAGCCCTCTGATGGCTTCTCTATATAACTTGAATCTGTCTACCTTTTAGCCTTTAACTTGTACCACTCTTAATGGCAGCCATATACCCTTCTTTTTATTTGTAGTTTGGGTTTCCCTCACCTCAATGCATACCCCAACTTCAAGGTCTTCATGCAATGATCTCTTTTCCCTCCAGTGATTTCTCTTGTCATATCATGACTGGCTTCTTCTCAGGACTCATGATTACATACAAATGTCATGCTCTTGAGAAGGGTTTTTCTCTGCACTTTAGTCCAAGCACTTTGGTCTCCCCATCCATTTTCTGGCTTTATTTCCTTCTCTGGGTTCCTCAGTCTGCCTCTCTATTTCTCCACTATCAATCTTTGACCCCCTAGAATGCAAACATCTTCAAGGCAAGGACCTCAACTATTTGGGTACACTATGTTTCTCAAATCTGGACATGAAGAAGAGTCCTTTGTTGGCTGTTGAATTATGGAATAGTTTTAGTCTATTGGTTTAGGAACTGTTTTGTGGAGCTTTAAAGTACTATCCTTAATACACAAACACTTCCTTTCTAACCTTATTGCATGCTGCTACCCATCACTCATGACTTCATTCAGAAATAATATATTTTGCTACTGTTGGGTAAAATTTATACTTAAATATGTAGCTAGATTACAAACAAAAAGTACTAATAATTACCAGATATTTGCCACTCTGAATGAAACAAGTTCAGTAATTTCTTCTTTAAGTAGGAGAAGCTATGTTACTCTCTTCTCTACTTACCAAACAACCAAGCCCACATCACTCAAAGTTCAAGCTGAGTGTTTGGAAGCCAAACTCCAAAGGAGAGGAGAACCGATGTCTGCCTGAGGGAGTTTTTGCTTTATGAACTCTCACATGTAGTGCTTTTTCCAGGAATCTAACCTGTTATAAGGACTATGTTCCACTGTTTCTACTTAGAAAGCCCCAAGTGAGGTTTACATGTACAATGTAGTTTGAGGACTAATTCCTATTATGGGTTAATATTAGTTTTTCCAAATTTTTGAATTATCTTCTCCACAGTCTTCAGTGTATGAGTCACTCCCACTCTTGACAATTGCCTGCTTTGCTCTGGCTACTTGCCCAGCCTCTTTCAGACCAGGAAGTGTAGTTAAAGCGTAAGCTGGCATTTGACTACAATATTTAAGGAAGGAAGGAAGGAAGGAAGGAAGGAAGGAAGGAAGGAAGGAAGGAAGGAAGGAAGGAAGGAAGAAAGAAAGAAAGAAAGAAAGAAAGAAAGAAAGAAAGAAAGAAAGAAAGAAAGAAAGAAAGAAAGAAAGAAAAAGAAGGAAAGAGAGAAAGAAAAAAAGCAGGGAAGGAGGGGTCCTTTCTTTAAACCCCTAGAATCTCTGATAAAGCTCCCACTCAAATGTGTCTTTAAACACACATCCCCAGTGATACATTAAAAAAACAAATTAAAATGTCCCCAATAAAGGGAAGAAGAATCACACAGAAGGAAATTCGAATCTCCTTTAGGTGATTCTCCGAAAGGTGAATCTCCTTTAGCTTCCTTCTTCTTGATCTGAAACTTGTTGCCCAACCAGTAAGTCATTCTGCAGTATTTTAAAATTCTCTCCTCTCAGCTTTCATATGGAAAAAGAATGTCTTTCTTGCTCAGAAAGCAGTCATCAAATTGATGTACACATGAACTTTAGTCATTTTGTCTGGCCACAGCCAAGGCTTCTCTGCTTATGTAACAGGCATTGTGAGCCAGTGTTAAAAAGGCTATTTTGGTCCAGCCCTGGCTCCAACAGAGGGAGCAAACAAAAGTGCTTACAAAATAACTTTAAATGAAGGCCAGGGCCAGGTGGGAGGTTCTTGCTATTGAGGATGGCCACTACGATTCTTGCCAAGCATGACCACACAACAATGTAGGCCCAGAGCTGCCAAATCTTCCAATTAAAAAAAAAATTCAGAAGCCTGGACTACTCTTCTAAATTTTAAGTGCTGGAGTAAGTAAAGGTAGGGCAAGGGCTAGAACATTCTTGATGTGTTCCCCAGACCAGACTGGGCCTATGGGTGGTTACCCATCAAAGGCCACTGTGTCATAGTCACAAGAGTCCATTCGAAGAAGCCACTGCAAAAAGATGTCCTCAGAGAACATCATTAACAGCTTCCACATTTGGAGCAGAGCTCTGGGCACAGCTGAAGCTGCAGACAGTGTGGCTTCTGAGTCGCTGCTCTTTCCTGCACCACAGTCAAACATGTTTTCTGCTCTACCCATTCCCTATGTTTTGTGGCACAGAATAAAGAGAAGTATATGGTTTAACCAAGAGATAGCTGGCCTTCATTTTTCTATATGGCTAATGAATGTCCTGGCTGTGGAAGAGAAAAAAAAAAAACTGATTTTTTTCAGCGAAGAATTGTTTTCACATCTGTATTAAAATGGTAAGACTTCTTTGTCTAAATTTAGGCTTAAGATCAAATCTCTTATCATTTTTCCCCTTAGATCCATGTCAAATATGAACTACAAATGGATGCATTCCCCAAGCCCCTAGTTTTAGTCTTCTAGTGCTTCTTCTAGGCACTTCTAGAACCAAATGCAAAATGTAGAATAAAATGAAGACAAAAGAGTATCTATTGTTTACATACCACAGCTTTTGTTACTTGAAAAAGAATGTGTTTTCTTTCATTTCATTTTCTTTAAAGAGCTATGGTTTAAGTTAAAGACAAGTGAGTTTTGTTAAACTAAAGATTCATGGTTAAAGTATTTCAGCACATGTCATGAAACTTGAGTGTGACCAAGCTCTTTGTCTGGCAGCCTATTCCTCCCACTTGCTTCGCTTTGGAACTAGTGTTTCTCTTCCCTCCTTTCTATACTGACAACAGAATTCCCTGCGAATTGGATTCATGAGAAAGCACCTTTTCTCCTGAGGGCTTGCTGTATGGGCTGCAATCCCTGCTAGTGTGAATGTGGCTAAGACTCAGCAGAGACCCGCTGTGCCCAGGTGACCTTGCCACCCTTACTGCACTGCCTGGCTTCCAACTATTGAAGCTTCTTGCCTTAGGACTCTTTCAGATCCACTTTGTGACCCCTCCAATGCACAATTGTTTACAGCAGGTTAATGTCACTTACAGTGATAAAGTGTTCCTTTTGCTGGGGCTTGTGCGTCCTCTCTGGGTATGTGTTGAATTCTTCTTTAAACTTTTTTCTGATTTTCAAAAATATGGAAAACTATCCAATGACAAATGTGTTCTAGGTTTTAGTCTGCACTCAGAGTAGCCATCATGACTTTTTTTCCTTAAGACAATCAAATATATTCTTGCCTCTATTGTAAAAACACAACACTGATTTAGCTCCTCACATGTTCTTTGACTTGAATGCCACCACCTCAGATAAACCTGCCTGCTCACCTTCCCACAGCTCCCATTACTCACCCTTCATCTGTTGCGTTGTTTTATTTTTGGGGAAAACATGTCCTGTATCTCTCCTAATGCATGTCTCTGTGTTAACTACCTCTACCAGAGCATAAGCCCAATAGAGCAAACAACTCTGTCTTTCCCATCACTGATCTTCAGAGCCTAGAGCAGGGCCTGCCTTCTTTTCTAAGACTCTGCTAGGATGCCAGCACATTTTTATAAGGCTACCAATTCTCCAGGACAGGAAAGGGACAAATGGACACTAAGGTGCGGGTGAGAATTTATGCTTGAAGAAGTTGTTAGTGCTGGTGCAATTCTGATTGGAACCTCTCTTTCAAGCCCAAAAGGATACTGACACATCCATGCCCCCACTACCTACACCTTAAATCTATCTCAGTGCCCTTCGCCCAGACGATGCCAGTCCTGGCTTTGTTCTTGGGACGATGAGCTCAAATCTGTTTCCTGAGGAAGAAGAAATAAAAGTATAAGCTTCTTCTTTCCATCCAGCCTGCTTTAGAGATGACTGTTCAACATCTCAACAGATTCCTAGTCTTCTTTCTGTACCTTTATTTTCAAATCATAGTGATTGTACTAATCTAAATAGATACTGAAGTTGCTGACAAAGTAATAAAACAGACATCATTCTATAATTGCTCAGCAATCATCTATATGACCCTCCAAAGAGTACTTAATAGAAAAGTCAATTCAATCATTTTCAAAGAACTACTAAGACCAAATGGAAAACCAGTAGAGAAAAGTTCCCATTTATTTCTATTTATTTCTATTTTTAAATATTTCTTATCCTTTGTGTCTTATTACAAATGACATTTATGTGATTAAAAACAGGTTATTTCCTACTAGTCCATTTTCTCTTCTATATTTTTCATCTAAATGTATTACTTCAGATGGTGACACACAAGTTGGTGACTGTGGAAATGATTATAATGCCATTGAGGATTGTGGGTTTAGGGAGTAAATAACCAACAGGCATAGAACCTTGGGCTGAAAAGTTCCAGTGTTCCTCTTAAATCCAATTAAGAAGAAAAATAAAAGCATGGGTAGGATTAGGCTATGTGAACTAATTTAATTTTTCTTTCATATGTATTTCTCAAACTATAGGCAGACACTCATGAGAAACAGAATTGGAAAATTTAAACTACTACCCACCCTTGCTTTGAAGAGAATCAGGGACGGCTTTAGGAAATGGAGCCATAAACCAAATAATTGGCTGTGAGCAAAGTCCTATCAAATTGAGTTAGGAAATTAAGGATAGAACAAGTCAGCTTTAAATGGCAATATTGATCAGCGAAGAGAGAACTATTAGATGATATTCATAAAGAAAACAGCTCAGATTTGTAACAGTTCTCATGTACATCCCACTTCCTTTCACAATGAGGCTTGGTGCTGGGCTGCAGCTCCCCAGATTTATATCAGGTGGTGAAGCATCCTCTGCTTTTGAGGATAAAGGAATAAGACCTTAGTGGAAAGCTTAGTGAGTATGAGCACCTGCTGCACAAGCATGGGGACTTGAGTTCAACCTCCCCCACACATAAAAAAATGGACATAGTTGTGCATGTTGTAGAAGTTTACTTTTATTTATGTATAAAATAATTGTCTTATGCACTGTTGGGTAAGGGGACTGCCTAGGTCTTGGCATTTTATATTGTCTGCAGATGTTGGATTTATGTGGAAGGTGTTTCATTGCTTATGATCTGCATGTGCTATCAGTAGAAAGAACACCTGAGGAGTTCTGTATCAGTAAAAACACCTGAGTTCAGAAGCTCAGGGTTCCACTGGCCATGGTAGAACTGGTGCTGGCCATGATAGTGGTTCCCTCTACTGAGGTCTGGAAGGAATTGCACCTATGATGATGCCTCCTTATCTTCTGTGCTGAGCCACCCCACAGGCATACTACCACAAATGGCATAATGATGTGAAGCACTGACATTAGGCCAACCACATTTATCATGGAGACAAGAAAGAACGAGAAAGAAACTCCAGACCTCACAGAGTCTATTTTATTTTGTTTGGTTTGGTTTTGTTTTCTCCAAACCTGTCCATACACTGGTGAGGTGAGGCATTCCTGACAAGACACATCTGCTATAATGATGAGAACTCCATCCACGATGGAACTCTTCCTACAGACAAGGTGACCAGTTATTTTTCCTGCAAACCAGACTCTATCTTAAAATCTGGAAAGTGTTTCCCAGGGTCAGCACACAGAATCTGTCTTCCAGAACTGACCAAAGTTATATCTCATGTTGGTATCCAAACTTGGTACTATAAGAGTCACCCAGCTGGTGCTGGTTTTGAAGGCAAGGAGTCATGGAAAGCAACTGATGCTTGGCACTATGAGAGGCCAGGAGAGGCCATTGGTGAAAGTAGCCTCAGTAGCAGTCAAAGGCTCATATTACAGGGGTCATGTAAAGAAATTGAGGCTTGGCACCATGAAGAGAGCCCAGGAAAGGCTATTGGTAAAAGTGCAGCCCAGTTGCAGTGGAGTGAAGCCAACTGGAGTCTGGATGACAAGCTGTGTGTGCTGCAGAGGGCAGAACCACATCCAAGCCCTTTGGAGGAGCCCAGAAGATTGTGAGTGAATTCCAGATAATTGGACATTGATAATGTTTTTCTGCTGTCCAAAGACATTGTGAAAGCTTTATAGATGTTTGGTTTCATCTGGACCTATGCATTAGCAACCCTCATGCTTGTTCCTCTTGTAAATAGTTTTGCTCGTGTGGTGTTAAATTGTGTTGTAGGGATAAAGCTATTTTTTGTCTCATACAGAAAAGGGGAATTGTTGTAGAAGGTTATTTTAGTTGTGTATGAATTGTTTTGTGTACTGTTGGGTGAGGGGCTGCCTAAGTCTTGGCATTTTATATTGTTTTACAGGTGTTGGATTTATATGGGGGATGTTTGATTGCTCATGATCTTCATGTGCTATCAGTAGACCAACTGAGGAGTTCTAAATCAATAAAAACTCCTGAGCTCAGATGCTCAGGATTCCACTGTCCAGTATGGCACCTGCCAGCATAGTGGTTCCATCTGCTGAAGTCTAGCAGAGTTTGCCCTTATGAAAGCACCTCCTTGTCTTTCTTGCTGAGCCACCTAGTAGGTGTACTACTACATGTGCATGTGCCTGGAACCCCAGAAGTTTGAGGGAGATATAGATAGGAAAACTACTGGCACTTGCTTCAGTATAGCTTCAGGTTCAATAATAAACCCTGTTTTATTGGAATAAGGCAGAGGGTAATAGAGTAGGACACATCCATCCTCCTCTGGCTTCCATAAATACACACACAGAAAGAAAGACAGAGACAGAGAAAGAGAGAAAAGAGGAAAGGAGAGAGAGAGGGAGGGAGGGAAACAGAGACAGAGAGTGCGACAGAAAAAGAGAAGAGAGTGAGTGAGTGAAACAAAGACAGAGAGAGAGAGATTTTTAAAGATATGGTTTTCCTGAAAAAGAATTAACTTGACATAAGATGGAGATACTGGAGAATATAAAAAAAAAAAAGTTGACCTTTCATCAAGAGTCAACACTTAGGAAAGTGCAGAAGGGGGACTGTGTAACTCAAATCCCATCTGTTCTATATCCACAGATTATAGCTTAAGGCGAAGTACAGTAAGTTAAGGACTTTCAAGGTGGAGCTAGAGGAACCAAGATATACTGAAATTAATGAAGCAACCACCAAAAGGAAAAATCCAGAATGCAGGTCTCCAAATTCGGTATGCCCATATCTCTGAATCCTACAAGTATGGTATGAGTATGATGTATGCAAATTTAGAGAAGAGAATCTGGAAATAAAACACTTAATGAAGATTTCAGCTACTATTCAATAAATCATTTGTAGTTAATTCTTCCTAAGCAATAAGTGACAGCTTCAATGAAAGAAACCATTTCTACTAAAGAACAATAACAACATGCAGAATTCCCATGGCTTGATATACTACTCAATATTCATAATGTTTAAGATATAATCCAAAATTCCTCAACATCAAAAGACAATACTCCACCAAGAAATGGGACATGTTTTGGAGAGCAAAGAAAATCTATTGAATCTACTTGATTCGAGAGGGAAGCAGATGCTGAAACTGAAAGACAAAGACTTTAATGTGGTTACTATAGTGTCCTGAAATGCACATCCGATGGAAATATTCTCATACAAATAGCAGGAATAAGAAGTAATAAGTCCAGCACCAAACTAAACCAGATGCATGCAATTCCTAGGTAGAGATATAAAAGAAAGGAGATATAAACCTGAAGTAAGAAAAATACAATATGAGTAATAGACCCATCCCCCCCAAAAAAGACTATACAAAGACATACAGCCCCCCAGATCTGTTAGGTGAGATAAAAGGGCCCAACACATATGTAAGGAGAACCACAAACTAAGGAGACAGCAAACAGGACAGAGAAAATATTTAAAGAATTAATGATGGATACGTTATCAAATTTGAACGTGTACAGACATGCAGTGACTGGAGAAAACAGAATAAAGTAAACCCAAGGATGCCCTCCCCTCAGCAAGTTGCATTGCAGTCAAGCTGTTGAAATCTCAGGATGAAAAACAAATCTTGAAAGCCCCAGGAGGAAAAAAAAAGGTATGTTCTCCAGAAGGATACAATCTCTTGATTAATGGGTGATTTCTCCACAGAAGCTCTGAAGGTCAAAAGAACCCCAAAGCAGCTTCAGTAAAGTGTTGAAAGAGAATAAAAATGGTCAGACTAGAATTCATCATCCAGAAAATGGGTCCTGAAAACTGAAGAGTGACTAGTGACTTTTTCACATTAAGTTGAAATAAGTTATCACCAACAAACCTAAAGTATAAGATGTGTTGGAAGAGGGTGTGGAGTTTGGAGGGAAATGATACCAGATGGAAACTAAGATCCTTCAGAAAGAATAGAAAGTAATCCTGAAATGCTAAGAATCTTGTCCTAGTTAGTTTTAGATTTTTTGTTTTTGTTGTTGCTGTTGTTATTGTTGTTGTTTGGTTTGTTTTTTTGAGGGGAGGGTGTTTGTTGTTGTTGTTGCTGCTGCTGCTGCTGTTGTTTTAATAGCTTGACACAAGCTAGAGCTATCAGAGAAGAGGGAACAAAAATTAAGAATATGCCTCCATAAGATTGGCTTGTGAGCAAGGCCGTGGGGTGTCTTCTTGATTAGTGATTGATGTTAGAGGGCCCCACCCATTGTGCAGGATGCCAAACCTCCACAGATAGTCATCATCAGATGTATAAGAAAGCAGGTTGAACAAGCCAATAAGCAGCATTCTTCCATGGCTTCTGCTTCAGTTCCTGCCTCCAAGGTTCCTGCCCTAAGTTCCTGCACTAATTTCCTTTGATAATATAATAGTCAGTGGTGTAGAAGCATAGTAGATGTATAAATGAAATAAACCCCTTCACTACCTTGCTGACTACTTTTATGTCCACTTCAAACAATCTAGAGTAGTTTTAGAAGACCTCAGCTGAGAAAATGTTCCCACTAGATTGGCCTGTGGCCTGTGGTGCCTTTTGTTGACTGATAGTTGATATGGAAGGGCTCAGCTCACTATGGTTGCTGCCACCCTTGGGCTGGTGGTTCTGGATGCCATAAGAAGGCAGGCTGAGAGACCTATGAAGAGCAAGCTAGTAAGCAGGGCTCCTCCATAGCCTCTGCTTCAGTTCTCTCCTCCAGGTCCCTGCCCTGCTTGAATTCCTACTCTGACTGCCTTCAATGATAGACCAAGATGTGGAACTATACGCTGAAATAAATCTTTTACTCCTTAAGTTGCTTTTGGTCATGCTGTTTGATCACGGCAATAGAAACCCGAGGTAATACAAATCTGAGAGAATAAAAATACTCCTTAAAAGTCAGTACCTTTCTCTTTTAGTTAACTTACAAATAATACAGCAGATGAAGCAAAAATCACAAATGTTATATTAAATTTGTAATATATTTTAGATCTAATGCAAACAAGCACCTTAGCATTAAAGCGAGGGTGAAGGTGGACCAACATATGTATAAATGCATCTACTGTTTAAGTAAGATAGTGACAAGTTGGCTGCCAGTGGAGTTAAAGATGTTTGTTGTATTCCCTGGCAGGCAAAAATTAATGATATAAAGAAACACAGCTAAAAATAAAGAGAATGGTTTTTCTAAAAATAATTCAAAAAATTTTAAAATGCATGAAGGAAAAAAATGAACAGAAATAGAAGTAAAAAGAAAAAAAAAAAGAAGATGGAAGATTCAAACCATCCAAGCATACTTATATTAAACATCAAAGGAATGAAAACTGCAATTTAAAGGTAGAGCTCTTCAAAAAGGATAAATGAAACAACTCAGTAACATTCTATCTATAAGAGACACGCTTGAAATAACACAGGCATGGACTGGAAGTCCAAGATACACAGAGATTCAGTATGGAAACAGTATCCACGAGGAGGCTGGGGAAGCAGCCTTATAAAATGACAAAAGCTTAACTCAGAGGAAGACCAGAGGGAGTCACTCAGGAATTGCTCAGAGTCTAGCTGAGAGGACAAGAGAGAAAATGGCCCTGGAGGGTGGAGACCCCACAGCAGCAGTTCTGAGAATATCCCTGCTGGAGACAGGATGCCGGAGGAGAGCTCTGCTTCCCTGTCTCTGTCATCTCCTAAATGAGTACTCTGCCTAAAGGCTCCATGTGACTGTGTGACTGAAACCTAGAGGATGCACCTGGACACCTGGGTGAGACAACTGGACTGACCAGCTCAGCTAGTTCACAGCCTTCAACAAAATCTCTGTCATTATGTAATTCCTTACAAAGCCCCCAGACTAGCAGTCCCACCCCCTTCTGCTATAAAAGAGCTTTGGCTCCCCTCTCCCAGCTGTCTGTCTCTCCCTCTCCTGCCTATGAATCTGTAATAATCTTCTCTTTAAAACTTCCATAACAACAGATAGCATAGCTGAGCTGGCCACCTATTGGATTTACCCTAATTTGCCTGGTATGAGTAGTGGAGAACATGTCAACAAGAATGGGTTGGTTATAATTCTAAAAATTACGTTCGGCTGTTTTCTTATGTTGCTGTGACTCTTAAGATACTCAGCTCACCAAAACAAAAACAGCTTACATACTAATAAAGAGAAGAAAAACAATACAACTAGTATGGGCTTGAAGTTTTCCACTGGTCATGTGCAGAGGCATACATGGAACTGAGATTTTTAAACCCCATTATGTCTATCAAGTGAAGAATGGAATAAATACAAGCGAGGTATACTTTGATTTGTTGCTGGCCAAATTAAAGTCCCATTAAATTGACATTCTTAGTGACATTCTGTATCATAACATTTGTTGAAAATCTTGTTCTGTTCTTATCTGGTCCCACAAGAAACCCCTTCTGTTTGCACAAATTAAAAAAAAAATGCTTGTCAGAATGTCAGTTATATGTTGGTTTATTCCAGTGTACCTTATCGCCATTAAAAACCAGCATCTCCTTTTATATATATTAGAAATTAGTAATAGCTACTTCACCATTCTATACAGAAACGTCCTACATATTATATGAAAGAGATACAAAAGTAATTCATAATAAAATAACATTTCCTTATTAAGAACTTGGGCAAAAGGCTCTTAAAAGTCACCTTCTTAAAGATACAACATATTGCCATGCAGATTACTTTTATTAGTACTATTAGTGTCACGGCAAATGCCACAGCCAGAGTGCAGAGGGACAGGGGTGTTACACTGGCCACTCAGTATTCACCTGCCTTTCAATCCTCTCACAGTATAGTGAAGCAGGGATATTTCTCTCAACGTTTTGACAATCTCAATAAAGTCTCAAACAATTTAATGTAACCTCCTTTGTTTTATATAGTAGTCACAATGCTGGAAAACTCAGTCTAGTATATTCAGATAAATATGTATAGATAGAACCTGGATAAAATCATTGATGGTCCTGTTTCAGAGTTAGGTTTTAGGCTCCAGGGTGTCTGCTGAGACATGTTCTATGATACAATCTGATCTTGATTCCCTAAGTCCACTCATAAAATACCAACCACAGCAGCTCAAAAAATAGGATTCATCAAAATGCTGCTCAAATCCCCACAGAAGCTCTGAAGAGGTGGTATCCCGTCTCTCGCAATGCATTGAGTTCTTGAAACACTATGTACACAAGTCATTTTCTTATCTGAATCTGAAAGTCCATATATTAAATTTTCTTGAAATTTAATTGAGATTGAAGAAAAGACACAGCTGATTTGGAATCATGAACAAAACCCTGATACACTCTAAGCAATGCAATTGGGTCACAGAAGTGGGGACATCAGATACTACTCATTAAGGCAACTCAAGTGAGGAAATACCAAGGTTAACTTATGTGTAAACTGAAGCAGATAACCAAATGTCAGGGGTACCACAAACGAGATTTAGATGCACTGGAATGGGCACAGGTAGCTGTGTATTCAGCTGACCCCAAAACCAGGAAAGGCCCTTGGCTATGTCACAGGCAGCTGACAACAACTCAAGGAAAACGTGAGCTTGAGGGAAAGGTAGGCATCAATAGTTGGTAGGAGGCTAAGAAGCTGTGATGGGAGCAAAGGATGTGAGTCAGGGCTCATTGTGAATGTTCACATGTAAACAAAAGGTTGAGATTAGTTCTAACAGCCCAGGTGAAGAAGGCACCAGAGCTCTAAGAGCTTTCTGGTCTTTGTGAATCACCTTCCCATCTGGAGCTGCTGGAATTGTGGGGTGAGTGGCACAAAATAAGATTTTCCTTCTAATTCTGCAGTGGTAGCAATGCTTGGCTTATGAGCTTCCTTCCCCCATATCCCCCAGATACTTTCTGCTACCTTCTATCCCTGGAAAGTCAGCTCACTCTGCAGGGCTGCATACTGCAAACATCTGTTCCCCATACTGCACTGGCTTGCCATCTTGAGTATCTGTTCTTCTGTCCCTTGGGAGAAGGGGTGGTGGGAGTGACTTCACACAGATTCTGGCAAGGCATGAGGACCACCTTCCAAGTTTCCCCAGGCTCTTGCCTTCCCCAAAGCCATGCACAGCTCTGCCCTGTTGTAGCTTGCATGTTCCTTAGGAGTTCTTTCCTAAGGGGTTTCTGAAATTCAGACCCTAACAGACTCCAGCAGCTATCCAAGGATCACTGGGCAATACGTCTGGTGTCATTCCAGGAAGCTGTTTGACAGCCGTTGTTTTTTGTTTTGTTTTTTAATGGCATGATCACTGAAGCTTACAAATGAGATCATAAAATGATTTATCCTACACTCTGTAATGGGCATGGGGCGCTCCTGCTGTTTAAATTTTCTGTTTTAGTTTGATAGGAATCGATGCTTTAGGGAAATACTCAGGAATTGTTCTGTAAGGCGAGAGCATGCTCGGGGGAATCTACAGTTGTCCCCAGCAGCTCCATCTTAAAATACTTCATGATTGGCAATTCCTAGCCTGGAAGAAGAAAGGAGGACTCATCCCCAGGGAAGCTCTGAGATTCATCAGAAAAGATAGAGGCCCACCCATGCACTGCCTCTGGCCACCTCCACCCTTGGTGACAAAAAGCTATGAGGCCCCTTACTATGAACCCTGCATCTGTGCATCCAGTCTGTAATTAGAAACAGTCACCAGCCAACACAGAGTGCTACACTTGCTGCTTCATTATACAGGCACAACTTCAATGGCTGTAATACGACCTACTTCACACTGAGGGAGGTGATACATGGGACACTCTGCATATCCTAAAACAGAAGAGTGCAAAATGGCTTTAAAAGGAACAGTTATGTATCTTCACCAATAGTCTTTACTGTGTCCAGGGAGCTTGTCTCTCACAAAGGCATGTGTAGTAGTACACCGTATGTGTAGGCTCACCAAGGAAGAGAGAGGCATTTCACAGGTGCAATCCCTGCCAGACCTCAGCAGAGGGAACCACCACCCTGGCCAGTGCCATACTGGACAATGGAACCCGGAGCATCTGAGCTCAGGTGTTTTCATTGATTCAGAACTCCTCAGATGTTCTACTGAAAGCAAATGCAGATCATGAGCAATCAAACAGCCCCCACATAAATCCAACACCTGTAGACAATACAAAATGCCAAAACCTAGACAGCCCTTCACCGGACAGTGCACAAAACCATTTTAAACATAATTAAAAGTAAATTTCTACAACAAGCATGTCCAAAGAAAACTGCAGATGACATCATAGCATGATATCTACATCCCCTTCGAGAGGTCACCGTGCATATTGGTTTACTAGGAGAAATATCCCCAGACCTCTGAAATGCATAGCCTCACGAAAACAGGAAAGTTCTGTATTTTTACAGTTTGGTCTTGACATCTGGGTGGCACTGGCAGGTAGCAGGAGTAGTGAATACAGAAGGCAGGAGTGACTGAGTAAGTATCTTTTTGTCCCCAGTGCCCCCCAAGCTACTCCGCCCCCCACTCAATCCTTCAAAAAGTTGGGACAAAGTCAGTATAAAATTTGTCGTGGAACTGAAACAGTCAAGCTTATGTGACTGGAAAGAGAAGCAGCGTCCACACTGGTCAAGAATATAAACCTGAGGGTCAGAAAAAAATGAATGGTATTTGTTGGAATGATCTTGGACAGGTGGTTAATATCCCCAAGCCTCTTTCCTAGTCTAGACAGTGGAACTAGCAATAACTAGCTCATAGTTTCACTAAGACTGTACTTCATGCCAGTGAAGCACTAAGAACACTGCCTAGGATTCAGTATTTAGGATGCTGACTACTTCCATTCTTTTTCCATAAGCTCATTAACACTATGGAATAAGGAACCACACTAAGTTGCCAGGACAAGACCCGTGCCTCTCTGAGAAAAAAACTACCACCTAGTCCATCTCTGTGGCAACCAACTCAGATCTTTAGAATTATTCTTGGTTCAGAATTAACCATTGGTTAGGCTGGTTGCCATGGTGATATTACCTAACCTTTTAGGCTTTGGTTTCTTAATAAACAAAGATGGATAGTCTGCCTCTGCTCAGAAATCATCACATGTGGAAATGGTTAGGCTTGATGAAATCGAGCATACTGAAGAGTCAGTATAAGCTCCTGGTTTGTGCTTTCATCTGCCTGACACTGTAGGCTCCATTAAGTAGTAGGACAGAATATGAATGAAGTTAGGGACAGTGCAGTGAGCATCTACAGGTGTTTCTCCCAACCTCACTGACTCATAGGAATCAGTGGACTGAAGTATTCATGATTCATAGCCGCTGTGCCAAGTGTTCTAGATGTGTACACATCAGAAGACACAGCCTCTTCAGAAAGCTAAGGAAACCACATGGCCTCAGTTCACATTCCAATGATGCTTCATGCCATTGTTTTTATGCTTACATAATTTAAAAAAAAACAGACCATAATTTTCACCAGGAAACAGTCCTGTCACTGTCCAACAGACAGTAAGGCAGTTGAGATTCAAAGCAAAAATCACCAAAACGGAAACAAAATGCAAAGAAGAAAAAGGAAATACTGGTTACAATCATCCTTCTGATACTATGAATGTTCTAGCACACCACAATAAATACTCGGTACATACTCCCTCTCATAATCCTAGCCTGTAAGCAGGTACCAGCATCTCTATTTTACATAAAAAGAAAAAAATGCATGCTCAACTTGGTCAAGGTCACAGAGCTATGAATTACAGAACACTGTGTGAGTATGTGTGAGTGTGTGAGTGTGTGTGTGTGTGTGTGTGAGTGTTGTATGTAGTAATAGTAGCGGTAGTAGTAGTAGTAGCTGGAGACCAAATCCAGGGCCTTATACATGCTAATAAAAAAAAAAGAAGCATTCTATCACTGATCTACACCTTCAGCACAGCCTTGCTTATTTACTGTACATTTTCTTTCTTTCTTTTTTTTTTTGTTTCCTCAGAACTGTCTGAGTAGAACTGGCCACCTCCTCCATGCTGACAGAGGACAAGGTGGAATAGCATTTAAAGCACTGGATGACTCAGGCTGTTGTCAACTTCCTCTTGAACTGGAGAAAAAAAAATAAAGCATGAGCTTGAGTCACAGATACACGTAGTGTCTTGGATCTCTAGCACTCACCTCCACAGCCAGATCGGATCACCCCACCCCTTACCTGCCATCGGCCCCTAATACCTGCAGTGATCTCGTGGGTGCTTCCTCCATTCACCTGCTGCTCATTCTTTCTGCACCCGAAGACCTACTACTCTCGTGAAACTGATATGAAGAATTAACTGGGTAGGTAGGTGGGTACAGTTAGAAGGATGGATGAGGAGAAAGTAACAAATAGCAGAACAAAGGCCAGACCAACACATAGCAGGCAGAGGAGAGTGGCTGATTCTGGATTAAGGTCAGGGCTATGACAGTCATCCTAGAAGACACAGAATTTGATCTTGCTTTGAAAGAAAGATGAGGGGTGGCTCATCTTGGGGGGCCAGGCCTCCAAGCAGACAAAACCATCATGGTTTTTATCATATTCCACTCAGTCTAGACATAGTATGAGCTTCCATCCCCATTCTCTAGGGTCACCAACAACTCACCGTAACTGGCTGACACAGGGATGAATCTTCCTGATAATTCCTAACATAGCCCTTTTTAGGGATCCCCAAGGCAGCAATGTTAAGCCAGATATCTGGGGAATGTGGGCAACCAGCTAGATGCAAAGTGGTGGCAAATTGGGCTCAGAGAGAGTCTTCTTAAAATAAAATCTGTGATACACACAACTACTCATAGTGGCTGGGACGTAGCTCAGTGGTAGAGCACTTGGATCACATGCATGAAGGCCTTTATTTGATCTATATATGGCTATAAAAAGCTGTACTTAGGGATAACTCCCTGGAACCTTTTATTTCAGTTCTTCTGTGACTCTCATGACGCTACATTTAACAGAAGTGTCTGTCTTTCACCTAGTCTGTACCAAGCTTTCTGCTGGGTGCTATACAGAGATGTATAGGATAGCTTTTGTCTTTCGGGAGCCATCAGTTGAGTAACAAGGCCTATGTTCAGAAACATACAACACTCACATCATCAAAACTTCTATATCATGTGTAAGTAATGTGAGTCTCATTTGTGGTATTTTGAAGCTTTCTGCCTTTCCATCTACTGTGTACTGGTTTGGAAAAATACAAAGTCCATATCACAAAATCTGGAGTCTAATCTCAAAAGAAAAAAAAAAACTTCCCACACAAAAGAGAATTCTTACTCTTAAGTTCTCTCTGCTTTCTATCTTTCTATATATATGATCCCATATTGAAATCAGAAATCAAAGATGCACTGGCCATCCTCCTTTGATTTGGGCAGCATTCTGTGCATCTCACCCAACTGGTCATTGTATTCTCAATAATGAGCCTCCAAAGAAAATACATGACAAAATTCTCTTTCTTGGACATCAGTGTTGTGAGCCAAACAGAATGATTCTTGCATCTTATCCTGCCCATGTAGAAGAAAGAAATCAGAATCAGTACCTTCAAATCACCTAAATAGAAGATGAAATTGAAACAGAAAAGCAGTCACCAACTAATTATCATATTGCAAATTATATACAGGTACAACTTGCTTCACTATGAAAACTGACCAATCTTTTTATAGTGAAAAATGTTCTCCCAAGGAGGCACTGCTCAGACTCGCTGAATAGCATCCTCTTGAGCTGCACTGGAATCTATTGGGGTCTCATTAGCACATCACTAACATACGCTTACTTTATATTTGTTATGCCTGCATGTGTGTGTGCACCATATGCATGTCTGGTGCCCACAGAGGACAGAAGAAAGGGTCAGATCCTCTAGAGCTGAAGTTACAGACTATGTGAGCTGCCACATAGGTGCCAGAAAGCAACCCAACTCTTATGCAAAAGCCACAGTGCTCTTAACCAACTGGGCCATTTCTCCAGTCCCTAACACATACTTTTACAAGATTTTAAATAATGTGAAAGATTTCAGTGCTGTCTGTGGGCTAAGACAGTGTTAAGTAACATTTACAATTCTACATTTTGAAGGAGAACTAATTTAGTTTTAAAAATATTTAAAAACAAATGTGAAATCATGGAGACCTGCATACAAGAATAAATACAAAGTAGAAAGTGAGAGAGGTAAGCCAAAGAGGGCAAGGATCATCTTTTGTATTCAAAGCACGACTTTGCAGATAAATCACCCGACTAAAAGGATCCATGTCAAGAAGTTTCATTCTAGCATTTCTAAGCTAGATTACAATCAGGGCTATCACATGTTACACACCTATTTGAAAATGCTTTCCTTTCCGTGTGCTATTACTGCATTTGCACATATTTTTAAAGGACTTAGAGTGGTATAAATTAAATGAAAAGACAAACATAAAGAAAAACATCACAGCAGGGAGGAAATGTGTGCTCAGCAATCTGAGTGTGCGTGAGGGTAAATACAGAGCCAAGCACCCAAGTTCTTAGGTTCTTTCTACTGAGATGGAATGTGCACTTGCAACATCCAACCTATAATTAATGTGCATCCCATATGTAGCATGAAACTAAAAACGTTCTGAGAGGTGGGGTGTAGGCACCTCAGAGTGTGGCAGACGCAGAGACACAAGGCCACCAGGAGAATGAGAGTGGCCTAACAGGACTGTCCTTCCCTTCCTTGTTCTCACCAAGTTTCCCCCAGAAAGCAGATACTAGCAGACATAAAACTGCATCAAATCTCATGTATACAGATGTGTGATCAATGTTCAGGCACCATATGCTGCAGTCTATTTAATTTGTTCCAGCTCTTAGACGTTTTACTGTAATTAATGTGTTCATTTTCTGTACTTGTGTTCAGGAGCATATTGCAGTAGGCACAATTTTAAAAATTGAAGAAACCCATTAAATAAATAATTAGTGTAGGGTGATAAAATGCATCAATTTAAATGATTGAAAAAATCTAGCTTCTGGTGAAATAATTCTTTAATAAAATATCGTTCCACAAGCTCCAGCTCTTGAATGCTACTCTTATTAATCTAAAAATACAGGGTTGGCACCAAGCCCAGAAGATTGGCAAGCGGAGCTTTGATAGACCAAGACATGCTGGGATTCCATAGCTGATGGCCCCACTAGGCATATCCTGTCTCCAGTTGCTAGTGGTCTAAATTGGGGATCCATTAGCACAGACCCACATGAAGTCCAGCTGCCACCATTTGTGTATACAGATGCAGGCTAGGAGAATGACTCAGTACCTGCAGTCCTAACAGGTTGGGATCTTAGATGGAGTTCAAGTTGAGAAGAGAAATGAAGACATTTCCTTGTGCTGGAAGTCAGTAGACATCACATGACTAATAATGTATCATAGTTATTTTTTTCAGGAATTTCCCAAAGCTTGAAAAGTTGGCTCCTCGCAGAGCTGAGTCATACATAGGGTGTTGAAAGATACATCCCGGTTGTCTATGTATAATCGAGTGAGCTGAACTTTTACCAACTACCTTAATGATATAATGCCTTCGTTTGAAAGTTTTACCGTCACACTGTCTCTGCATCCTTACCTGCCCTTACTGGGGTTCTCTGCATATGTCCTGGGCTGGGCTCCTTGCAAGTCTATACTTTCATTTTTAACTGTCTGGAAGTCTCTTTGTGACAATGAATTAACCAGCTCGCAAACAGTGATTGATATTCAACAGAATAATGCAACACTGTGTGTAATACAAATGGCAGTGCTTTATGCAGACAAATGTCAACTTGTTGACAATATAAAACCTCCTCATGCCACCTGCGGCTCAGAGCCAGGAGTTCCTGTTACTAAGTCAAGTCTTGCTGTTCAGAGTGGAATGTCCACAGTTACAGCTAATTCAGTCAAAGTGAAACAGAAATACCTAGTCTCTTCTTTCAATTGGCTTGCTTCTCTCCCTCCCTCTCTCTCTCTCTCTCTCTCTCTCTCTGCATTGAATGCAGGATAGTAGACCTATTTTAAAGGAAAAAAACTCTCTAATTGGGGAATTAGAGCATTTTGAAAATAAGCTTAATTGCCACAGAGAGTGTTATTTAACTTGTCATGTGACCTTGAACTGTTCCCTTATCCTTAAACTGAGATAAAAATAGCTTTTAGACTTTCTTTTCATAAACAATGTGGGACCTGGTCTTCTCTTGGTCATGGAAATTCTCTAATGTACCAAGTGACAGCACCAGGCGCTGGCTGCCTACAACAAGGGAGACCACAGAAAGGATAACATTGGAGAGCTGGGGAGCGGTCACTGGAGAGTGGCTGAGACCAGCTCCATGGTCTTAATCAACAGGACCTGGGTTTTCCCATGCTGCTGAGTTTGGGAAGAAGAAGAAGGCGGGGGAGAGGAGGAGGAGGGAGAGGAAGAGGGGGAAGAGGAGGAGGGAGAGGGGGAGGAGGAGGAGGGAGAGGGAGAGGGGGAAGACGAGGAGGGGGAGGGAGAAGGGGAGGAGGGGGAGGACAGGGAGGGGGAGGAAAAAGGGGGAGGGGGAGGAGGAGGAGAAGGAGAAAAAAAAAAACCTGACAACCCCACACTTTAAAAATGATTGGTCTAAACCCAGCATGATTAACAAGGGTTCACAGCTGGCAGTCATTGTAAGAACACTGCCTTCTTAATGAGGTCTTCTTTGGGAGCTCCAACACAGGGCTAGCTTCAAAAATGGCCCCAGTGAGAGATGGGCTCTGTGGTAACAGCCTGCTGAGCACTAGAGATGGTACAGTGAAGTATCTTCATGGCAGACATGTTTCTGCTTAGGCTAGTGTGTGTGGAAGGAGAGGAGACCATTGTGATTTAGAGGCAGAAACTTGGCTGCCTTCTGTCTTTCCATGCTGGGGAAAGGAGGATCCCCTGCTGAGTGGGAGCACTTTATGTAGGAAGATACCAGCCTAGGCTCTAAGTGTGGCCTGTGCCACAGCCTCCTTCCCTTCCCCAGAGGGTCAGAGCTTCAAAGGGGAAACAAATGTAAGTTGAACTGAGAACCTAACAGTGGGTCTGCACTTGCTCTGCTTGCTAGTTTGTTTAAAGCATATTAGAAGAATCAAACAGAACCAGAGACAGCCGAGGAAGGGGAAATATATGCTCCCAGACAAAAGGAAACAACTCCAGCAAGCGTAAATTTGCTAATGTTTTACACCCAGGAGCTTAAAGCAAATGGAAAGCCCCGACCAAATCACACCACTCCTCAGATGGACCAAATAACTGGATTTGAAACATGCGTGGTGTACCTGGAGCTCCATGCTTTGGTTACAAATACCAGGGACCATGCTTTGCCCCTATGCTAAACAGGTTTCACCTGTGAGTGCCTTCCTTGAATAGAAGCCATTCCTGCAACCTGCTACAGATGTGCACATTTGCAAGAATAATCTTTGTTCCAGGTGAAGGGCTAAGCTTTAGAATTCGGAAAATCTGCCTTGGAATTTGCAAGTTTTATCTTTAAGTCATATGAAAGAAGAAAAGAGGTATAGGGTGAGGACAAGAGAGAACAGAAATAGCCTTTACTAATTATATTAACCTAAAACATAAGTGAGAATTAAAAAGAAATCAGTCTGAACTCTGCAAATGGCCTCTCATCTGTGCTATCGAAATCCTACACCCTTGAGTGGAACAAGTTCAGGCCAGAAACTAACCCACCAAAGTGAAATTCTAGAAATAGAGAATGCTTCAGGCATCTTGAATGCAGCTAAGTCCTGCAGAATTTTCCCAAACTTCTGGATTCAGTAAAGATGATTCAGGTTCTGCCTCAAGCCATTACTTTTGGAAAACCATATGTATTTTTGAACAAATTCAATTTGGATGTTTCTTATTTTCTTGCCCTTTAACTCATTAAAATGTTATTATGTGGGAGTCATTTGTTTGGGAAGTAATCTGAGTCCTTTGGAAAATCTTTGAAAGTCTTTGTTGTTGGGATCAGAAGCAAATTTCTGCTTATTCTTGAGTCTATACATTCAAAGTGAACTGGAAAATTATGGAAATGGTCTGAACCAAAGGCATAGACCTCAAGCTAGCACACTCTTCTTGCATGGATACAGGACCCTCATACCCAGAAAAAAACTCATATTTTTAATGCTATTTTCCTATTAAAATTCTTAGTAATTGGCTTCTGTGAGTAATATCCAATGGGATGCTGGGACATTGATGGACCTCAATCAAGCAAGGGTGTGAGCAGAGACACCTGGAAATCTGTATCTACAGCACTGCTGTACCAGTCGAATCGAGCATTAAAATCGAACACCTGCCCATGGATGTTCAGTGAGATTGAAGAAGCAAGCATAAGATAAAGGTGTTACCCGAACTGGTGTTCTGAGTAAACTCAGAAGAGGGGAGGGGCTCATCAGAATGCCAACAGCCCAGAAAGGCCACACTTTGCCTTTTTTCTTTGAATGCAGAAAGATGACTGGGGTGTTCTGAGAAATATAAACCAAGAAAGATCATCCTATCCTTCCTTATTTGTGTATTAGCCATTTGCTTGCACCCAACAAAATACAGGAAATATGGAGCAAGCCATAGCCTGTTGTCCTTTCAGGAACTCCTTGCTCATCAGTAAGTCAATGGTAGAGAAATTTTTTAGAATATGTGCACAGCAAGACGTGAATATCGGTTGATTATTTTTTGTACATCAACTCCAGCCTTTCAGGTAAGAACAGAGTACATATACAGAGCCTTACATTGTTTAAAGAAAGGGATATATTCTGAGAGGTACATTGCTAGAGGATTGTGTCTATGATACCTCTCAACATAGTTTTACACCAACCTAGCAAAAATCAATCCTTAGATTTGGTTCTTAATGCAGCCAAGACACAGATTAAGCACAAGCAGAGTAGGGGACTACTGCTGGCATAACATGTTTTACAATGAACCTGTTTCTTATATGGACATAGCTGAGGACACCCTAGAATAATGATGAAAAATATAAATGCAGTAAATACATTGTAGCCACTTATTAGCATTAGCTAACAATACTGTGACATTGTGATATTATAATAATATTGTATGCAGAATGTTTTTGTGCATGCTGCGCTTTATATCTATAATATAATACCAAACATTGTTTTCTAAGGGCAGAACCACGTGCATGTGATGATGCAATGGAATATGACATGGTGACAGCTGTGATGTCACAGACAGGGAATTTTTGGCTGCATCCCAATTTCGTGGGACAGCCATTTTACGTGCAGTCTACTGTCAACCAACACACCACAGGCGGCTCTGGCTGTGACCGAGTTATGAGAAGCAAATTGTGTAATTTCAGTGACGCTCTTCAAAGAAGTTAAATGCTTTGTAAAATTAACATTGCCCAATCTATGATGAATGGTAAAATTCTTGCTGATAATTTGCTACTTTATTATTTTTAGACTTAGAACATTAAATAGTGCATTTCAAACACCATGACTAGTGGAGCGAGACGAGGAAAACAAAGGAAGGGTTTTCTCTCAGTGTTTCTCTAATGGTACCCTGCCCCTGCTTGTTGAGTAAGAAGTGCTGTATTTCACTTTTCTCTGGACTCCACCAGTGACTTAGCCCTGGCCCTAGGAACTTGTCTGAAGTGCACTCGTTGGTCTATAAGAAAGCCAAAACCGCAGGTCTGAATCATTCCAGCTGGAGGATCCCCAAAACCCTAGCCCTTCAGAAGCTTCAGGCCTGGGTTTCTTGTTTCTGACCTGCTCTAAAACAGCATTAAGAGGCCAGAAGAAGCACCACTAGTGCTGGGGTGTCACTGTTGTGCCACATATCTGTGTGGCAACTTCAGGCAGGACTTAGAGTCCCTAAACTTCCATTTTCATGGCCTTGAAATGGGGGTGTTAATGCTGGCGTCATAGAGGGGACAGGGAACTTCACCAAGATAGTCTGTATAAAATGTTTGCATAGTGCCTGGCATGTTATAAGCACCCATGGGAAGGAGCCTTGCAAATGGTTTATCAATGAACACCATCCTTTCTGGTTCCTTTTGTCAGTGCTTATTAGTGCCATCCTAGACAAGTCTCCATGCTACTGTCTATGCTTGACTCTCTCTAGAAGTTCCCTCTTTGCTTTTGAATAAGACAGAAAATGGCAAGAAAAAATGTGAAAGTGTTGAATGGCCTCGCTAGCAGTGGAACAGGATGAGAACATGAATGGGCTGATTATACCCTTGATTAGGCATTTTATTATCTGAGAATGCTGTGTTCTGCCTTCTTAAATAATTTTTCTTTATAATCCTAAACACAGAAAGTTGAATCCTCTCATTTGACTGGCTATTGTGTAGTAGGTAGAGATTTCATGACCATAAAGAGCCTAGGCTTCTAGCTGGACCTACCAAGGTCCTGATTACCACTTGTTGGATGATTATTTGCAGAATGACAGAATGGCTCAAATACAAAGACTTAATTTGCAGGTTTGGGGGAAGATCCAGGCAAGGAAGTTGTGTCCAGCTCTGGGGACCCAATGCAAGTATGCTCTGTGGTTACAGTGACATCCATGAACCCAAGTTCAGACCAGTGTCTTACTCTCAAATACTTGGGGAAATTATTTCCTAATTTCATAACTTCTTCACATCTACCAATATAAAGATATTCTCTCCTGACCACCCCTCTGTATGAGCCCAAAGTACCTCAGGAAGCTCTTTGTAAACCAAGCATGCTTACAAGAACCCGAGGCGGTTTTGTTACTAATGTTGTCTTCAAAACAAAGGTACTGAGGAACCTCACAGCCTGGGGAATGTTGTTAATGTGCCTCTCCACCTGACTTGCAGTGGGACTCAAGCAGTATACTTCGGTGTGTTTATCGCAAGAGTAGAAAATGTGTGTTAGCACCAACCTAAAATGTTGTCTATGAAAAGGCCAATGCTGAGCACTTATTGATCTCTCTCCCTGAGCTCTGGAAGGAAGGAGTGCCCAGAGCTGTTACACATGGGGCATCCTCAAGCTCATTCAAACCCAGGGCTGCCAGGGTTTTCTCCACAAGACTATGGCACATCTACAACAGGCTTAGCTCTTGGGGGGGGTGCTCCAGGGAAGAATTACCTATCCTCTACTGCACCCATTCCTTGATTCTCACATGGATCCCACAGTCCTTGAGGATAAGTCTTACCTTAAGCCTGGCTTGCTTTTGTAACAGCCATTCTCAAATTTAAGTGTTTCTGGGTGCCCTTAGAAATCCTCATACAGTGTAGATTGTGATTTGGTAGGTCTATGTGAGGCTGGAAATTCTAATAAGCTCCCTGGGGTGCTGGCAGTGTGGGTTCTAGACATCACAGGCTAAACATCAAACATCGTGGCCTGACTCTTTAGGCAGCATAGTGAGTTTGCAGACCCCACAGACAAGAGTGTTGCCTTTCAGGAAACCATGGAGCAAGAAAATAAAAACCAGAGGGTGGGTGATGGTTGTCACCTATGATCAGACAGGGAGAGTTGAGAGAGGCATTTAGATGTGCCAGCTTGGGCTCACAGTCTTCCAGGAACAAAGACTTAATTTCTAAGCAGATTTCTGTAGGCTGAAGATGAGAGAGATTTCAGGTGAGGCTATTTCTGAGCAGTGTTTTACCTGGAAAAATATCCCAACAGCTAGAACTCCTTGAGACATCTTTATTGATGCTGTGACTGTTAAGCATCTACCCCCAGCATTCAGCGCCTGGCTCCAACTGCCTTCTCCTACCCATCCCAGGCCAGATCTCTAAAACATGATAACAACCAAAACACGGCTTACGGTCCCACAGCTAAGTGAATGTCCTGCCCCTCCTCCTCTTAGCTATCACTGTCCGCTGACCCTCCTGCTACATTTGGCCATTAAAGAAATCTCTGCATTTTGAGTGTCACAGTAAATGCCCAAGGAGTGCTGGGGGACAGGGAGGTGACCTTCAGCCTGCTGTCTAAGAAGAGAGAGAGTTGTTTGGAAAACAACCTGACAGCACCCGTCTTGCCATCTGAACCCATCACAAAATCTTACCTACCAGAGGCAAAAAAAAAACAAAAAACAAAAACCATCAATAAAAAGCCATTGAAAAATTAGTAGCCAGGAGGTGGTGGTGCACACCTTTAATCCCAGCACTCAAGTGGCAGAGACAGGTGGATCTCTGTGAGTTCGAGGCCAGCTTGATCTGCAGAGTGAGGTCCAGGATAGCCAGAGTTACAATAGAGAAATCTTGTACCAGAAACAAACGGAAAAAAAAAAGAAGAAAGAAAGAAGGAAAGAAAGGAAGGAAGGAAGGAAGGAAGGAAGGAAGGAAGGAAGGAAGGAAGGAAGGAAAAGGAAAGGAAGAAAAAGAAAAAAAAGGAAAAGAAAAATTAGTCTAGAGTTTCAGTGGTGCCAGATAAATTCCAAGGTCTGCAATGCATCATTAGTCCAGAGTTAACCACATGGTTATGTCCTGAAACTCAGTTAAAAGCTAAGTCTGGTGCCACCTGCCTGCAACCACAGCTCTAGGGAGGAAGGCTGAGGCAGGAGGACTACATGTTTGGTGCTAGAATATAAAATGCATAGTAAGTCCACCCTGTTTCAAAAACACTGGATTTTTGTTACGAGGGTGAATTTCAAGATGTGTTCTTACCATAAAAATGGGGTCTCAGGGAAGAAAGGAACCTAGAGATGATGGATGTTTAGTGCCCTGATAGTGCTGATGGTTCACTGAGTATAAGCATATATTACATCTACAAAATTCTGCATATTAAATATGTGTACTTTTATGGAACAATTATACTTCAATAATGCCATTAAAATATAATACATGGAACATATAAGCATACATATGTGTGTGTGTGTGTGTGTGGTATGTGTGTGTGTGTATCTATATACATATAAACATGAAAGCTTACAAAAGTGAATTTTTTAAAAAGAAAGTTGAAAAATGAGATCACTTATGGAAACATAGCAGTTGGCAAACCCACAAAGACCATGCAAAGACAAAGTGTAGCTAGTCTGTTGAAGAGATGTGGTATCCAGGTGCCATGGCTATCCAGATATTAAAGAGCATCCCAGCTACCTGGTAAAAAATGGAATGTGTAAAGTTTAAATGCTATAAGCAAATAGATGTGGACTTCAATATGAGACAAAGGAGAGACATTTGACATGAAGGTACCAAATGAACTATCTGAAACATCATATGTGTTACTCTGATTTTCCACTAGATTCTGACTCATGTCCAGAAAGAGTCCCCCCTCCCATCCTTTCTCCCCCCTCTTCCCTGTTTAGATAGTCAGCATTCATCTCTGATTGTGAGCTCTGCCACTTCTCTGCTGCAGTCCTGGCTCAGGGCCTGGCTCAAGGAAAATGCCCATCATGTGCCATCACTGCACAAGTCCTTCTTCTAGCCATGGTCTCCACTGAACCCAGCAAAACTAACAGGAGCCTCCAAGTGAGGCACAATCAATGGGGGAATGCAACTGGGGGCAATAAAGAAGAAATAGACTACTTATGAATTTCATGAATATTGCTAGGCGCTACTCTCGGGGCCTGCTGTGAACATGCTGCATGTTTACAGAAGCACCTGGATTTGAGTGACAGGTCTGCAAACTATGAATCATGTGACTTTAGAAGTTCTCGGAACAACTGAGCCTCAGTTTAGCAGGTAGCGCAGAACTGTTGAGGGTTAAATAAGGTAATGTACATGAATTGTTAAGCATAACACTCACTGTATGATAACAATAAATGTCAGCCACACACCACAGCACAATGGTCCCTGTCCACACAGCAGGTGTTAGCTTTTTTTTTTTCTGTAAAGAGCTAGATAGTAAATATCTTATGCTTTGTGAAATACATAAAGTCTCTGTCATAACAACTCAGCTCTGCCATTGTAGTGCACATGAAAGCAACTGTAGATGGTGAACTATTGAATATCATGATGGTTGAACATGTCATTAAATCTTTTTCTTCTTTTGGATTTTTTTTATAAGCATTTAAAAATATCAGTCTAGAGAGATGGCTCAGTGGTTAAGACCACTTGCTGCTCTTGCACAGAACCAGAGTTCAATTCCCAGAATATACATCGGTGGTTCACAACTACCTATAACTTTGGTCCAGGAAATGGGGTACACTCTTCTGGCCTCCATAAGCACCCACAGAAATGTGTGTAGACACACAGACAGACACACACAGAGAAATACATAAATATTTTAAAGAACAGAAAATTTAAAAATTAAACGAAAATGTAAACACCATGCACTGTACAAATGAGCTGTAACTGGCCAGCGGGCCATAGTTTACTGCTCTGCGGTGGGATGTGAAATGATGCAGCCGTTAAAATATAGTGTTTGTTCAAAGTGCAGAGGAAGATGGATTCATTCTGTCTTACAAAAAAGCTGCGGGGGTTAAAAGCAGCTCTAGAGAAGATGGCACAATTGAGTTGGGTTTTTGAGGTCAAGTAGGAGTTGACTGGATGGTACTGATAAAAGACAAGAAAGCAATCATAAGAAAAGAGAGTGAGCAAGAGGCACAACGTTTTTCCAGGATGTTGACTGAGGTAAATGTAACTGCTGCATAGAAGCTAAATCACGAAGAGGGTGCAGAGAAAGGATTCCTGTGATTTCGGTTGTGAGTGAAATGTTCACTGAAATGCTTTCTGAGGCCCTCGACTGATTCCAGATGGTTACACAGAGCCCCAGGTTACATTCTAGATTTGTGTTCTCAGTTATCATGTTTCAGTATACTCGGCCTGAATATCCATTCCCTATCTCTGAGAGATTCTGGAAAGGTCTTCTTAAAATTCTCCAAAAAGGCCTCTGTGGACAGAGGATTCAGCCTTTCTTTATGGACAAGTTTGCTATTCAAGCCGAAGGCACTGATGAAAATCAGCCTCTCTCTGTGCCTGTGTCTCTCTATATCTATCTTCTGAGATTAGACCCAGGGCCTCACGCATGGTCAGTACGAGCTCTGTCACTGAGTTACGTCGAGTCCTATTTTTACTCTTTGAGACAGGATCCCATTGAGCTGGTGGCTTTCTGCTTACTATGGCTACCAGGTTGTCCTTAAACTTGCCATCCACATGCCTCATCCTTCCAAACAGGCAGTGCTGAGGACCTGTCCCACCGCACCTGGATAAATCTCGGTAAGATTTCTCTAGCACTCTTTATTTATTAAGTTAATTAGTTGACCCTCTGAAATGTTTACTGATTTGTTGATATTCAAAAAATATTGTTCTTTGATATCTCAGGCAGTCTTCCTATGAAAGAAAATTGACCAAGTATTTTGTCAACAGTAATTGTCTCTCTAATTTCTTTTTATTCAGATGTAGAAAGGCTTAGCTTAAAGGAGATAGTTGACAATGATTTTAAACCCAACTGCCTAGCATTCAAAAATGTATTCTTTTAAAAATATATTAATGAAAGAAAAATAGAATTTTCCTGATGATAATATCATATTGAGCCGCTTTTAGAATATACAAGTATCATTTTAGTACTGTCAAAAAATATGATTTTCTTTTCATCCCCTTTAGGATCTGAGACTACAGAATATAATTGGTACATGTCATGGTTTTTGTTTGTTTGTTTGGTTTGGTTTGGGTTTTTTTGTTGTTGTTTTGTTTTGTTTTGTTTTGTTTTTTCTATGGTTTTATTGAGACAGGGTTTCTCTCTTGTAACTCTGGCTGTCCTGCAACTCACTCTGTAGACCAGGCTGGCCTCGAACTCACAGAAATCTGCCTGCCTTCTGCCTCCCAAGTGCTGGGATTAAAGGCATGCTCCACCACTGCCCAGTTCATATCAGGTTTTTTTTCTTTTTTAAATTCAACAAACATACATTGAACAACTCTGCACCTGGCACTCTGCAGGACAGTGAATATGTGCAAATTCTGAGGCACATTCTCTGTCCTTAAGGTGCCTTAAAGAACGTCTTACAGTGTATTTGAGTAGATGACAGTCTCACCAAAGGGAAGATATTAAACAAACTCCCTGTATCAGCTTTTATAGGGACCTGGCATTTCATCTAGGGCCATGTCTCTGCTCCTCTGTCCTTCCTGCTGTGCCAGGTGTCCTCAACCTCTGAGAAAAGGCTAAGGCAATAGTGAGGTAGGGACAAATGCCCTCGTAGATACAACTACAGAAAGATACCAACTTATCTGGGCAGGTGGGAGGGGCTAGGGTGACCTATCTCAGCCCAGATCAGTGCTTACCCTCCAATGCTGCTTCTGAATCCATTGTAAGGCAATTGGGTGGATAAAAGGCAAGAAGTCCTTGTCTTTCCATAGCTGCTGTAATCACCAGTAAGTGCTTCCCACGGATTCAGCAACAGTCTAAGATAAAAGAAGTCTATAGGGAGTTAGGAATCAACCCTCCAAGGCAATCAGCTGGTAAAGGAGGTGAGCCACAGTCTGCAAAGCCCAAAACAGGAGGGAAGAGGAAAGCTATGGCCAGAGGAGAGGCTGTCTGTACCTGTACCTTTCTGTTTACTATAGGTCAAGGCACTCTACCTTTGAATTAAAATATTCAGCTTGGAAACTCTTTTCCCAACTCTTTACTCTGAGGTAATGTTTATCTTTGATGTTAAGCTGTGCTTCGTGTATGTAGCAGAAGGATGGATCCCGTTTCCCATTCATTCTGTTAGTCTTTTCTTTTTATTAGGGAATTGAGTCCATTGATGTTGAGAGATATCAAAGACCAATGATTATTAGGTCCTGTTATTTTGTAGTTGTTTTGTTTTGTGTGTGTGTGTGTGTGTGTGTGTGTCCTTTCTCTTGGTTTTGATGGTGTATGTTTATTTATTTCCTGTATTTTCATGCATGCAGTTAAGCTCCTTGGGTTGGAGTTTTCTAGTGCCTTCTGTAAGGCTGAAATTTGTAGATATATATTGTTTGAACTAGGATTTCTCATGGAATATTCTGTTTTTTCCACCTATGGTGATCAAAAGTTTTGCTAGGTATAGACATCTGGGCTGGCATCTGTGTTCCCTTAGAGTCTGTAACACACCAGCCCAGGCCCTTCTGGCTTTCAGAGTCTCCGTTGAGAAGTCAGGTGTAATTCTCATTGGTTTGCCTGTTACACGCTGTTTTTCTCTTGCAGCTTTTAGTAGTCTTTGTTTTGTACGTTTAGTGTTTTGATTATGATGTGGCAGGGGGATTTTTTTCTGGTCCATTCTATTTGGCGTTCTGTATGCTTCTTGTACCTTCATAGGGATCTCTTTCTTTTATTGAAAATATTTTCTGGGCTTTTGAGCTGGGATTCGTCTCCTTCCTCTATTCCTATTATTCTTAGGTTTGGTCTTTTCATAGTGTCCCAGATTTCCTGAATGTTTTCTGTTAGGAGTTTTTTGGGTTTGATGTCTTCTTTTACTGATGTATCTATTTCTTCCACCTATCCTCAACTCCTGAGACTCTTTCTTCTAGTCTAGAAATCTAGATAGATTTCTTCTATCTCTTGTGTTATATTGCTGTAGCTTGCCACTGTAGTTCCTGTTCATTTTTCTAGTTTTTTTCATTTCCATAATTCCTTCAATTTGTGTTTTCTTTATGGCTTCTATTTCCATTTTCAGGTCTTTAACAGTTTTGTTTGTTTCTTTCAATTGTTTGCTTATTTTTTCTTGATTTTCTTTAAGAGATTTATTCATTTCTTCTAATTGTTTGTATTTTCTTGGGTTTCTTTAATGATTTTATTCATTTCCTCCCATTGTTTGCCTTTTCATTGATTTCCTTGGGGGTTTTGTTCATTTCCTCTTCAAGAGACTCTATTTTCTTCATAAAGTTGGTTTTAAGATCTTTTTCTTGTGCCTTCAGTTGTGTTGGGATGTCCAGGGCTTGCTGTAGCAGGGTGGTTGAGCTCTGAGGTAGCATATCGCCCTGGTTGTTGTTAGTTGTGTTCTTATGCTAGTGTTTCGGCATCTTAGTTTGGAGTGACTATGGCTTTAGGTGACAAATTCCTAGGTTTGTCTTTATTGGATGAGTTTTTGTCTTTATTGGATGGATTTTGTCTTTGTTTATCGTCTCAGGTCTTCTGTGTTTTGTAGCCTCTTGTTGAGCGGAGAATCTTTGCACAAAGTGGGTGCTGGAGCCCTGGTGGCCAGCCTGGCATTTCATCCAGCAGGGTGTCTCTGCCTGAGTTAGGAGCTAGGTCTTGGAGAGTGTTCTTCAGGCTGGCTTGTGTGGCCTGCTCTAGAGCTGGGGCTGTCTTCCTAGTCTCCTGGATGGGTTGTGTGGTCTGTGCCGGGGCTGGAACTGTGTGCCTGAGTTGGTCTCCAGGGCTCAGAAGCAGTAACCAGAAAGGGGTTGGGGGTGGAAAGATGGAGGTGGTTTAGGGTTTTAAGACCAGGGTAGGCAGATATAGTAGGAGGGGTCAGCAAGCAGACTTTCTACCTGTTCTGAGGCTAGCTTGCTGGGCTGAACCAGGGCAGGAATTGTCTTCCCAAGTTGGTCTCTGGGACTCAGAGGCAAGAAATAACCAAACCGAGGGCTGAAATTAGTAAAATAGCAACAAAGAGAACAATACAAACAATCAATGAAACAAAGAGTTGTTTCTTTGAGAAAATCAACAAGATAAACAAACCCTTATCAAAACTAATAAAAAGACAGAGAAAGAATATCCAAATCAGCAAAATCAGAATTGAAAAGGAGGATATAACCACAGACACCAAGGAAATCCAAAAAATTATTAGGTCATATTTTAAAAGCCTATACTCCACAAAATTGGAAAATAAAAAAGAAATGGGTAATTTTTTCAATAGAGACCACTTACCAACATTAAATCAAGATCAGATAAACAATTTAAAAGACCTATATCAACCAAGGAAATAAAGAAGTCATTAAAAGTCTTCCAAACCAAAAAAAAAAAAAAAAAAAATCCCAGGCCAGATTGTTTTAATGCAGAATTCTACCAGACAATCAAAGAAGAGTTATGTGAATACTCCTCAAATTATTCCATAAAATAGAAACAGAAGGAATATTGCCAAAATCATTTTATGAGTCCAGAATCGCCCTGATACCCAAATCACAAAATTTCCAACAAAGACAGAAAATTAGAAACCAATTTCCCTTATGAACGTAGATACAAAAATATTCAAAAAAATATCCTTGCAAACCAAATCCCAGAATACATAAAAAAGATCATCCAGCATGTTTAAGTTGGCTTCATTCCAGAGATGCAGGGATGGTTCAACATACAAAATCAGTCAATGTTATCCACTATATAAGTAAACTGAAAGAAAAGAAAACATGAACATCTCATTAGATGCTGAAAAAGCATTTGACAAAATCCAACACCCCCTCATGATCAAAGTCTTGGAGAGATCAGGGATACAAGGTGCATACCTAAACATAATAAAGGCAATTTAGGGCAAGCCTACTGCCAACATCAAATTAAATGGAGAGAAACTCAAATCAATTACACTAAAATCAGGATCAAGACAATGTAGTCTCCATGCCCATTCAATATATTACTTAGAGTTATAGCTAGAGCAATAAGACAACAGATGGAGATCAGGGGGATACAAACAGGAAAGGAAGAAGTCAAAGTATCCTTATTTGCAGATGATATGATAGTGTATATTAGAAAACTCAAAAATTTTGCCAGGGAACTCCTACAGCCGACACAACTCCAGTGAAGTGGTTGGCTACAAGATCAACTAAAAACAACCAGTAGCCCTCCTATCTACCAAAGACAAATGGACTGAGAAAGAAATCATGGAAACAGCTCCCTTCACAATAGCCACAAATAACATAAAATATCTTCGGGTGAATCTAACCAAGCAAGTGAAAGACTTGTATGACAAAAACTTTAAGTCTTTCAAGAAAGAAGTTGAAATAAATCTCAGAAGATGGAAAAGTCTCCCATGTTCCTGGATCAGTAGGATTGACATAGTAAAAATGGCCATTTTACCAAACACAATCTACAAATTCAACACAGTCTCTATCAGAATCTGAATACAATTTTTTACAGATCTTGAAAGGACAATACTCAACTACATATGGAAAAACAAAACCCAGGGTAGCTAACGTAATCCTGAAAAATAAAAGAACTTCCAGAGATATCACCATTTCTGATCTCAAGCTGTACTACAAACCATAGTAATAAAAATTGCATGGTATTGGCATAAAAACAGACAAAATGATCAATGGAACTGAATCAAAGACCCAGACATAAATCTATACCCTAAAATCTTAGATAAAGAAGCCAGAAATACACAATGGAAGCAAGAAAGAACCTTCAACAAATGGTTCTGGTTAACCTGATGTCTAAATGTAAAAAAATGAAAATAGACCCATAGCTATCACCCTGCAGTAAACTCAAGTCCAAGTGGATCAAAGACCTCAACACAAAACCAGATAAGTATAACCTGACAGAAGAGAAAATGGGGAAGAGCCTTGAGTGCATTGGCACAGGAGACAATTTCCTGAACAGAACACCAATTGCTCAGGCACTAAGATCAACAATTTGAAATGGGACTTCATGAAACTGAGAGGCTCTGTAAGGCAAAGAACACTGTCAATAAGACAAAACATTATCCTACAGAATGGGAAAAGATTTTTCACCAAACTCCACTTCGGATAGAGGGCTAATATCCAAAATATATAAAGAACTCAAGAAACTAGACACCAACAAAATAAATAACCCAATAAAAAATTGGGTACAGATCAAAACAAAGAATTCTCAAAAGAGGAATCTCGAATGGCTGAGAAACACTTAAAGAAATGTTCAACATCCTTACCCATCAGGGACATGCAAATCAAAAGTACTCTGAGATTCCATGTTACACTTGTCAGAATGGCTAAGATCAATAACACAAATGACAGCTCATGCTGGAGAGGATGTGAAGCAAGGGGAACACTCCTACATTGCTAGTGGGAATGCAAACTTGTACAGCTATTATGGAAATCAATATGGTGGTTCCTCAGGAAATTAGAACTCAACCTACCTCAAGACCCAGCTATACTACTACTGGGCATATACCCAAAGGACTTTCCTTCCTACCACAAGGACATTTGCTCAACTATGTTTATAGCAGCTTTGTCATAATAGCCAGAAATTAGAAACAACCTAGGTACCCCTCAACTGAAGAATCTATCATGAAATTGTGGTACATTTACACAATGGAGTTTTACTCAGCTATTTAAAAAAGTGACTACATGAATTTTTCAGGCAAATGGATAGAACTTGAAAAAAAAAAAAAGTCATTCTATGTGAGGTAACCCAGCCCCAGAAAGACAAACATGGCACTCACTTATATGTGGATATTAACTGTTTAGCAAAGGACTAAGGTGATGCAATCCACAGACCCAGAGGCACTATGCAACAAGGAGGGCCCCAGTGGGGACAGGGATCTCCCTGATAAAGGGGAAATGGAACAACTGGTGCAGGTGAATAGGAATGGGAATGGTGTGGGAGAATAGGAATGAGAATAGAAGAGACCAGGTACAGGGACAGGGATGGAGGGAGAGAATATATGGAGAGACAACTGGAATTGGAGGACACTTAGGTGGGGATCTGGAGACAAAGGGCAAGATGGAGACCCTTGTGAGGATCTCTAGCAATGGGGGATTTGAACAGACCTTCTCCTGTAACTGAGCAAGTCTCCCAGTGGTGGGACTTGGACATCACCCCAGCCACAAAACCTTCTACCTATAATCTGCCCTCCCTACAGGACCCTCAGGGACAATGGAAGGGTAGAACCCCGTGCCAAAGGAGGGAACTCATGCCTGATTCTGCAGTATAGGTCAGGAACTAGACACTGGATAGCCAGGAGACCATTTCTAATGATATCCTGCTCTACTCACAGATCAGTACCTAGTCCTGTCTCCATTAGAGAGGCTTCCTCCAGCAGCTGATGGGAACAGATGCGGAGACCCAGAGCCAAACACCATGCAGAGCTCTGGAAAACTCATAGAAAGTTGGGGGAAAGGGATTTCAGGGACCAGAGGGTTCAGGGATACCAGGAGAGCAAGCCCTATGAAGTCAATGGACCAATACTCTTGGGATCTCACAGAACCTGAAGCATCAGAAAAGAACCTGAAAGATCTCCTAGATATGTCATGTGTTTGTCTTGGTGTTCTTGTAGAGATCCTACAGGCTAGAGTGTATGTGGGGGTTCTCTGAAGCGTTTTCCTGCCCTTGGGACCCATTCTCTCCTGCTGGATTGCCTAGTCCACCCCTGGTATAGGAATTAGTACCAGGCCTGTTCCATCTTCTTGTGCTCTGTTTGAGAAGTAGCCAGGGGAGGATTGCTCTCTTCTTTGGGGAGAAACTGGGGTGGGGATGAGTGAGTAAAGGTGGGGAGGATAGATTAGGAGGAGAAGGGAGATTGGAGCTGGGAGGAGTGGAGGGAGAGGAGGACGGGTGTCAAAATGTATTATATGGAAAAAGAAAAATAAATAAATAAAATTTAAAAAAATTAAAATATAACATGAGTTAAAAAAATAAAATAAAATAAAATAAAAACTTCAGAGAGCAACTCAGAGGTAATACTTTTTGATCCAGCCATTTCAGAAGCAAGTTTAGAGTTTGGCTCTTCAATGCTCCTTCTCCAATCTAAGCCACCATGAGAAAGATCCGAGGGGAGAGGGTAGGAGCTGAGTTGATTTTCTCGGCAGAGCACATCCTGTCTCACCTTCGGTTTTCATGTCTGTCCTTACAAAACACTGAAAGATTACCCTTACCCATGGTAGAGAGACTGTAATACAACAATTAATTTCCTTGACTTAATTCTTCTGCCTATGAGTCAACGAAGTGAGCCCCCTATAAGGGAAGAAAAAAAACCACCCATTTTTTTGGAAAATATTATCTCCAAAAATTTATATTATCATGACTCTGGACAAGAGATATGAAATGAAAACAATAATTAAATCCAAAGCAGACCCATTTATCACAGAAACATATCTGATTTCAGAGCCTGGTCAGGAGGAAAACTTATGCATACAAATGAAGGCCAAGAGGCTCCAAGATCTCAGTAATCTGTATTCTGTATAAGGATGAACTTTTGCTTTCTTCATGTTTATTTGTACTAAATGGGAAGTGTTAAATAATACAACTTTCTCTCCAAGGATATTTGAGCTGGAGGGATTGTAGCACACTTCTTACGAGATTCAAATGCACCTTCGCTGCTATTTCCCAGACCCGATCAGTCATTGTCATTAAGGTTACAGTGAGGTCTTCTTCACTATCCGTACTCACCCCCCCCACCAGATGACAGCTCCTGGCTCTTCCTATGGAAGATCTGCTCTCAACAGTTAGGTCTCAGATTCAATGCCACTTCCTAAAGAAACCTTTGCAAACAGCTGTGCCCGCTGCTTACTGATGGCTCATTCAAATTATTTCTTAGTTGCTTTCATGGTACATAATACAATCTCCTTAATCTGGCTTATTTGCTAGAACATCATGCCTGATTTATTTACCGCTGGGTCCCAGCACCTAGCACAGCGTTTGGCTAATGAAAAAATAAATGAATGAGACTGCGGACCAATCACTAGGCTTTATAGTTCACATGTTTTGGGGTTTGCTTTTTTTTTTTTTTTTTTGGTTTTTTTTTTTTTCTCTAGACTTCTAAGAATTCTCTGACAAAAGAGCTACTCTTCTTACTTGATGGACACAGAAACAGAAGTCCAGATAAGGTCACACAAATTTCAAGTACAGAGTGAGGTCTTCCATTGAGGTCTCTCTCACATCAAAACCATGTTATTTTTACCAAATCACTCTGCTTTATAAGTAGGAAACATATTTCATGAAACAAAAGCTTTACACTGTTTTTGATATCTGGGAACACTGGACTCCGATATTACAGAATTTCATGGTCAAAATTTCATAGATCAAAATTCTTAATTATGCTGTTTTATTGAATATTTTTTAGTTAAAGAATAACATTTCCACTGATTGTTTCGTAGGTTTGACATCCTTAAAAACTCCACCCACATATACAATAACTCAAAACCATCAAGAGGAATCTCTTGTGATGGTTAATGAATATATATTATTCAGTCACATAATGACTATGCTGACATCTCATTTATAATTGCTCAGGAATTGGCTTCCTGTGTATATAAATCAAGACTGTAGTCTGTATGCAAATGTAATTTATAAGACTGTTTTGGCTTATTCATGATCTTCAGGAGGCACATATACAACATGAACCCTCTAAGTATAAATGGAACGATACATGTTTGTGGGTATATACATGTATGCAGATAAATACACAAATATCCATGCTCACATGCACATATAGACTATATTTTTTATATACCCAAATAAAATTATATCTCACTGGAAAACTGAACACTCTTAAAATGTATTGGCAAGTTCTTATTTTTCTGTTTTCTGATTTAATTATTGAAGCCAAGATTCTTTTTAAATTTTTATGCCTCATGTCAATAATGTACCTGTCAAAATCAGATTCATTTTACTCTCTTTCTACATCATAGCAGTGATCTACCTATAACAGCTTCACCTATGTATACCACACTGATGATATCACAGTACTTTCTGAAGTGTGAAACCGACACCACTGATAGTACAGAGATGATTTATGTGGGGCCCTCCCCAGAGATGAGGTAGGAAACTGTTGTAGATTCTGTGGGTTTCCAGAGTGGAATCAAGCTCAGAGTTCAGTGGCTACACTCAGATTATATATACTTACACATTCCCTACCACTCATGGGAAAAGATATTAGCATTCCCTTTAGAGGGTAATAGTTTCTTTTATTCACCTAAGGAAAACACATATCTTATTAAAAAAATATTATGTTGAAAGAGAGAGAGAGAAGAGAGAGAGAGAGAGAGAGAGAGAGAGAAAGGAAGAAAGGAAGGAAAAGAAAGAAAGAAACAGTCATTTAAAACATACTATTTAAATAAGTATATATGGAATATACAGAGTGGCAAAATAATGCAAATCATATGTAAATTACTGCTGGAAAAAAACAGAAGTCTTAAAGCCAGAGTTCAGGAGTCAGTAACTGAGTGAACTTGACTAAGCTACTTTACCTCGTCTAAAAATAGCAGCAGTAGCCTTAGGATGTTTCTCTAAGTGGAAAAATCTTTCAGCTAAAACATACCACTTGCCCAATAAATTATCTTTGTGATGTAATAACTTTTATTACTGTGAATGAAGTACCTGGCATAGAACCTGGCATGCAGCAGATGTTTGGCACATCTGGATGAACACTCCCTCACTGAGGTAGCTTCCTTCACCATAGCTGTAGGATCTATGGGTGAGAAAACTGTACTGTGTATGATTGATGTGGTGCAAAGAATTATTAATAAACAGTGACCAGTCTCATCAGCAGTGACTAGGAGGAGTGTACTGAAGACACAAAACGTCTTAGAGACACAGCAGCTTTCTACCATGTGGAATGCACACCCTGGTTCTACTGTGATGAATGAGTGTGTGTTTAATCATCATTGGTCACTTTGGGCTTGTAAACACAAAGGTTGGAAAAATCTGTATCTTGGGATACTTTCTTAAGTCTTGTCCTAGCAAAAAAATTACACATCAGGAAATTCTGTATCAAACCCAACACACTCCGAAGATGCATATCAGGAAGAAAATAAATTAAGATGGTCAACCAGACCTGATTTGGAAAATAGACTCTGGGTGTTATAAGGGAGCATGGGAAAATGGTGATTGATTGAAGCCTACCTGAGGACCCCAGTGAAGATAAGAGGAGATAAGTGGAATTAAAAATTTGTTGGCTTAACAAAAACTCGTGAATGAAGAAAACAGAAATTCACCAAGACAGAGACACTTCCTAGAGAACAAAGTGAGAAAGAGAAACAAGTGCGGGCAGTTGGAATGCTGCTCAGTGTAGATAGGATGGTACATCTTTCTCTGCAACTGATGAGCATTCTAGCCATCTTCCCCATCGAGCCTCACACATGATTTGGGGAGGGGAAAAAAATGGGGCTGGTACATAAATGCATTTTTAAATAGTCAGCAATGTATTCCATAATTACAACCTATCTCTACTAACTCAACTGGTGGAAATTCCTAAATACCATGTAATACCGCGTTTTCAAGCAGTTTCAAAGATGTTTTTGTAAAATTTGGTCCAGATTGGGATTACAACATGGTTTGAAGAATGCATTCAAATATTTTGTCTTCCCAGTCTCTCCTATTGCAGTTCTCCACATTGCTCTTTTCCAATACTAGTATGTTGGTGGAAGCACTAAGGCCTGTCCTGTAGATGGTTAATCCTTGTGGAATTGTGGTCTGCAGCTAGGTGAGGATGGTCTCAGAGAGACAAGCTACTATTGGAAGCTTGGAATATTCACCCCTACCCTACTAACATGATCTGGAGACAGCAGGCCTGAAGACTGTGCTAAGAACTGGACATCACCCATATGCTAAAACTTCCTAAACAGTCTCAAAATCCTGCTGAAGAAATGACTCAGTCAGTTAAGTACTTGTGATGCAAGCCTGAAGACCCGAGTTCAATGCCCAGAACACATGTAAGAAAGCAAAAAACAAACAAACAAAAAGCTTCTGTGGTGGCATGCTCTTGTAATCTGAGGACACAGAAAAGGGCAGATCCCTGATGCCTGCCGGCCAGTCAGCTGAGCCTACTTAGTGAACTCTAGGATCCTGGAAAAACTCATCTCAGAAAACAAGGTAGACATTGAAGTTACTGCTCTAGCATTCATATTTGTTGTAAATGGCAATTAGATCCAGAACTCAAAGATTTGTTCATGGTTTATGAAAGAATGCATCATGGGTGGCATTTTACATGCTCAGTAGATCATGTCCTGAGACACACAGCATCATTTTCAGGAGCTAATCAATGGGACTGTGTGCTGTAAGCCCAACTGAGCCCTCTTTGACAAACTTTCCCCATTAATGCTTCCATGTTATAGAATGTCTATAGCCTGCCAAGCCTCAGTCTTGACTTCCTTCTCTGTTAGAATTCATCAGCTGTGAGGTTACCCTGGCAAAATTAGCCAGGCATGGTGGCACATATCTAGAATCCCTACACTCAAGAGCCTGAGACAGCTGGATTACTGGGAGTTCAAGTCTAGCCTTGAGCATGTATGATAAATTTGTAATCTTCAGCAGTTTTCTGAGAAGTAAGTTAGCAGTGACTCCTTATGCTCATGCTTCTTGACACTCAAATTGTCCTATTTGTGTGCTGGGTGTATTATGTAGTTAGAGGTTCTGTCTTCTGAAATGATCTCCCCTGGTCTTTGTGGCTGCCTTGCCCTCTGGCCCAAGCATTCCCAGGCTTATCTTAATCCATTCTCTGCTAGAGGCCTGGAATCAGCCACTTCTCTCAGAACTCCAGTTCCATTTATAAAGAAGCATTAAAAAATGATATCAATGTTAAGGTTGTGAGTTGAGCCTGTATGCTCATTGCCTCTGAGCCTTTTTATAAATAAAAGAAATAGTTTCCTATAGACACTTCTAAATAATACTAGAAAGATACTTTGATTTATTAATCTTCATTCCTGTCCCACTCTCCCTCTCCTCCCTCCTGAAAATATAGGTATTCATCATCAACATAATTTCTCTACCATGTACTTATAACAATTTCAAAATAAAAGCCCTAATACTGCCACTGTCAATAAGACTTCTAAATATCAAAACTATGTCTTTCATTCCCCTTTCTAAGAGAAAAAATGATAGTAATAGTATACATGGTTTAATCTAAAAAACCATTCATGTCTTCAAAACTGAATTTCCTATGCTATATTAATGGGACTTTTATCAAGTTTCAAGACTTGAACACTTGGTAAACTAGTTTTCAGTCCATTATTTGAAGTTTGGTTTAATGGCTCACCTAATTTATTGTTTGGCCCTCACTCCACTGCTCTCTACTCCCACCTGGTATCAGGACAATATATGCACCATGGGGTTAAGGATCTTACCTGTCATCACCAGTAGATTATATGGTACTCAACCCAGGGGTGCATGTGCACACAGACTTGAGTACACCAGGCACCCTGTGTGTTTTATGAGCAGTCACAGAGAGGCACAGCTTCTCTGTAGATGCAACAGCTATTGGTGAGAAGAGCGAACACCAGTGCCTTCAGATTCTCTACCATTGTGTTAAAATACATTTTCCAGACCCCCAAAACACCTGTTATTTATGGAGTAAAGGCTAAAAATGTTCCTAGAAGTCTATATCAGTCCCTTTAAGTCAAATACAAAACTTATTGACCCAGAGATTCAGTGGTTTACCCCAAGTCACACAGAAAAATACCCAAGAGAGTCAGAATCAGGACCCAGAGCCCCTCTTGAGGGGCCTAGAACAGGGTCCTTCCTGTTCCCTGAGGTTCATAGCAGAAGAATCAAACAGGTGAATGTAGTTTCATCTCTTCCAACAGAAAGTGTCTTCCATGGAGCTCAGATGGTTGATCCAATCTGTCTCTCACTGAAGACCTCAGAGTAGCTAGGATGTCCACAAGCAGGATTGTTTTCCATCTCTAACTTCAGTTTGAATTAGAATATAAAAATCTATTATTGCTAGAAATGGCAATGAATCATTGTCTTGTGTAAGCCATAGTAATGTTAGTGAATTAGAAGACAATTTGAGGAATATTTATAGACTTCATATTTAATTGGATTCCTAATTTTATACTTTAGATAAAATTGAGGCTTGTCTATTACTCTTTGTTTTTTATTATACTAATTGTCCTCTGACTTTACAGCCTAATAAGGGACTGGCTGGTCTCCCTCCCCTCCCAATAGGTCCAACATGAAACATTTGATCATTATTAAGAGGCCTCGTAGGCATGATGGCTCCAAAGCTAGTGTGTGCCTGAAAGGTCATAAAATCCCCCTGGATACTGAGCTTTTAAGCAACACGAGAGTGTGCTTTAGCAATGCATCTATTTTCCACTTAAAGCTACTTACTACAACTCTGAACACAGAAACCTTAGGCCACTTTTACAGAGTAAGTAGATGTTAATCAGGTGAGATTATTTGAATGACAAGCAGGCCACCGAGTATGAAAAACAGGGACTATTTTGGAAGTTACATTCTACCTGTAGCATGCCCTGTTCACAAGCCTTTCAACTTCTTTGGTAACAGACTTGGATGGGAGTATTTTCTCAACCTACCACTGCAGCTGCCTATACTTTTTAAGGATTTACAGGTGTGATTTTTTTCATTATCACTGCCATCATCATCATCATCATCATCATCATCTTCACACATTGTATATATAATAGTTTATTAATGATATTGGTTTAATAATATTTTTCTCTTAAGAAACCAGAATTTGAAATTTGTCCAATTTCATGTTTTTGAAGTAAATTCTTTCCCAAAGTCTTTAGATACCAGCTCAGCACTTAAAATAATTTCCCAAAGGCTGGAGGTTGCTTTATACAGATAAGTGAGGGCTGAGAGTGTAAATCTGACATTTTCAGCAGAGCAGCATTTGCCCAAAACAACACTAGTACCTGTGTGATCCTCTGGAAGAAGCACAGTGCGCCTGGGAAGGAAGGACTATTCTCTCCATCCTGAAGGCAGTAAGTATTCAGGATATGATGCTAAATGATACAGAAAGATACAAAATAACAGCAAACACTTTCTTTTAATACTTTACCCCACACTCCACACTCATTTCTCAGAAAAATACTGTAGTTAACAGCTTTTAAATGCCCCTCCAGAACGTGTACATTTACACAAAGTACATATTTAGTGTTTTAATTTTTAAGAAATAGAGTAATAGTAATTTATTTTTACATTTTAAAATTAATTTACCAAGCTACAAGTATATTTATTAAGTTTCATACTAATCAATATTTTGGGTGTTTCCTGTTTAGAGTGTTGAAGTGAATTAGATACAGCTTTCACTTTGTGTAAACAAATGAACATATTGATAGAAGGAATTTCTAGAAATATAACTACCAAGTCAAGAAACACATGCATCTAAAACTTAACACGTATGTCCCAGATTTCTTTTGTACAGTTTGTATCAATTTATAGTCTAACATGTATAGAAGCCACTTGAGCTTCTTTTTCTACAAACTGAAGATTCACATTTTTCTCATTCCATTTTTCTTTGTGTAGTTAACTTTTGACCTTTTTGTTTACAAGAGTTTTTTTTTTTTTCAATATTAGGAAAGTTTGTTTTGTTTTGGTATTTGTGCTGAAAGTATTCTTACCACTTTGTGCTAATTTCTGACATGGATTTGAATGCATGATTTGTCTTCAATCTTATCTTCAGTGTCTGCTCACAAAGATTTTTCCTTTCTTGTGTTCACCTAGGACTTTGTGATTGTCATTCTTTAGATACATATATCTAAATCTTCGAAACATCTAAGGAAAACTGCAATAATATCTTACTTACCTTTTTCCAAAACGGTTAGTTGTTTCAAAACCATTTATTTGAGTAATTGTGTTTTCCTCTCTAGTTTGAAATTTTTTGTTGTTTGCTAAAAGACATACATATATATTTGAATATGTAAACTTATTTCTGGACTATCAGTCATTTATTGTTTCATCCATCTATGCCATAACAGAGTATTCAGTTGCTGTAAGTCTTTCCAGCAAGAAATCCCCTTATAGGAACATCAGCTTTGCAGAATTATCAGAGTTTTGCCTTTATAAGTTCATTTGTATCTTATATATTTTTCTATCTGGACTTTTCTAACAAGCTCACATTCTACAGACAATGAATGCAGCTTGGGGATAAGTATAGGAACCTTGCTATTCTGACTAAAATCTCGTTGAGTTGATCTATCAATATAGAGCACAGTAATGTATCTGTAATATTAACTATTTCTACCCAAGATGCTTGAATTTGTTCAAGCTTTCTTTTTTAGAAGCAGAGTCTTAACATTTTCTATACAAGCTTATACTTTTTGTTTTTTATACTTTTGTTTTTTATTAAGCCCATTTGAGATATTTTATATTCTTATTATGTTTATAAATTACATGCATCTGATTTGGAAAACTTTCATAAACAAATCCATTGGCTAACAAAGTCTATCAAATGCATTTTTGGCATATGTAAAATAAAAATGTTATCTGTTCTCTTTTAGTGGGGTATTCACCAGAGAGGACCACTCTGATTCTGGGTCAAACCAATAGAAAGTCTTTACTAGCTAGCCAGTGAATACACCTAGTGTTTGGGACTTGAGTACAGTTTCTAGCCTGTCTTACATGGGCTTTTAAGAATAAAACCCACGTCCTGTGTTGACGAACCTCAGTTATCAAGAAAAGTTAGCCAGAATCAGAACTATAGAAGTCAAAAAACAAGCTTAATATACAAAGGGACTTTCCCAAAACTATAGCCTTTAATGGATTTGGTCTTTGGTCTCGTTATGGTAAGTGTTGCTGCCTATGTGCTGGGTTCGAAGGCCTGAATGATACTTCCATCATGGAGTCAGTTGTGCTAAGGTCTAGGGGCCTGTTACACTTTTTGACCTATTACTGGATTTAATTATAGTCAGAAATTCTCTTGTTGAACCATCCTTGCCTTCATTAGATATATACTACTTTACTGGGACATGCTATGTTGTAAATGCCCTGTTTGGTTCTATTCGCTAATGCATTAGTTAAAAGCAATTCCAAGTCTTTGTAATAAGTCCTTTCTGTTTTGTTTGCTTTACGTCAAACACACAGAATCTGACACTGTGACTGAAGCAGAACAAGAAATTCTCAATTGTGAAAATCTGAGTGGTTCTAGGAGTCACTTAACTGGGTTTTCTCTAATCTCTTCTAGTCTGTTCTAGAAAGAGAAACCATGACTAAGAGCAGCATAAAGGTCAAGAAGTTGGTCACATGAGGATGCATCCAGGTTTTCTGAGAAACTTTTGTTTTTGCATGCCCTTTTTGATTACTCATAAACTCTTAGGACCTTTTCTCCCCTGTTTTGACGAGACACACTTTTCTCTTTAGCAGTCTTCCTGCACAGACGTCTCTGACATGACCAAGCCTAAGTTTGGGGGACAAGCTGTTTTGTATTATTGAGGGATGGCTAAGGTGTCTGGTCTGAACCAAACCCATGCAGAACTTAGAGAAGAGCTACTCTGAACTAGCAGATGCCAGAAGTTGGCTCAGTGACCACAACTTATTTTGACACAAACTAAATTACCTAGCCAGAATTCTAGGCAGCCTTCAGGAGGCTACAAACATATTTCCTTTAGGGCCCTTTCCTTCGTTCTCTCATTTATCTTCCAGCCAGTGGCAAATGAAATTCAACCCATTGGATTTTTCCTCAAACAGCTACAGTGACAACCTTGAAGATCCCTGAATAGGGATACCCACCAGTTCTCTAATCAAGCTTGTGGGAACTAAAGGTTGAAAGAAACAACCAATGGTTATTTTGTGTCAAACAGCTAGGATGATGAGTCTACATATGAGTACCAACTTTGACCACTGGGAGCAACTGTAGTTATTCTAATCCTCTATATTCCTTGTATGCAACAGTGTTTCTTTCCCCTGTCTTTACCTGTGATCCTGTACTGTGGTCACACAATTAATTCCAAGTTTTCAAAAACCTCCTGTTTTGTTTTTGTTTTTGTTTTTATTATTCCATGAGTTTTTCTAAGTGCCTTCTTTGGGGTTTTCTTGTAGCAAGTTGGACCTACTGTTTGATTTTAGGGAATATCCATTGGGAATCTTGTACTCAAGCAGTAATATTTCAAGTACACTAACTCTCTGATCTTTATTTCTAATAAAGCTCTTGTTTGTTATTCCTCATTTAACAGGGGTCAAAACATTAGGGTTTGTGGTTCATGTAATGAACTCTCCTTTAGTCTAGCAAAAGGGTAATTAATACTGCTGACTAAATGAATGATTTAATGGCCTAGTGCAATGCTAATTTCATTCATAGGTAAAGCACCCCATAAATTCTGGGGCAAACAGATTTATAATCTAAAATACTCTAAAATATAACTGTTGGCATCTGTTTCAGATTATATAAGTTAAACTTTTCTCTGCATTTTGGGAGTTAAATGTATCATTTAACTGGTTGTCTGGATAATTTAAGCTAAAAGTGACTCTTCCGAGGGACACTGCTAAACTGGTGACAATCCAGGCAAACGGTAGTCAGGCCTGATATTTGCGCAGGAATTGTTTACTTATTTGTGTGAGGGAGTCATGTTAACTAAAACTCCTTTTGTTGGCTTTTTTGTTTATTTGCTGCTTCAGCTTATGGTTAAAGAGTATGCCTGGGACCACTTAACATGGTTGCACCATCATCTGACGTTTAATCAGGAAGCACAATGAACAGATGATCCTGCACATTGAATCACTCCTGCTTCAAAGACGAGGCCTTGCAGTATTGTGCCAACTCTCACTTTTTCCACATTACGTAATCTTCTTCTCTTACCCAGCATTTCCATGCACCCATCGCGTAAGTGGAATCAGGAGTGTGGTTTAGTTAATGCTCTGTGTTGATATTGATGGGCTTTGGGATAGCAGGTCCCTTGTTGCCTAGCAACTAAGCAAAGTGCCTCAGCCCACTGACCTCAGTATGGGTACCACTTGCACAAATGCGGCTCATAATTGAATGGATTGTTGCCTGATTCCCAATGATTCCCAGACATAGTTAGTGCTGTCAGCCCACCCCAATGAGGCTTCTGATTAATGCAATGATGGTGCTATTTTTCCCTTGTGGTCTGAAGTTTAAATCATAAAACAAGTATCATATGCTAATCCAAATGCCCTGATTTAACACTATTGTCACTAACTCTGAGACCAGGCAGTTTGATGGATGGAGAAACACAGACCATTTGTCTATTATCCTAAATAGAGACATTAAAATGTGCTTGGTACTGCTTCCCTTTCTTTTGTTACCGGTTTTCATTGAATCTAAAGTTTTGCCAACAAGAATAGTTATCTTATTCATTATTAGAAAGGCATCTAACATATGTTATTCATTTTTTAAGAAAAACAATAATTGGATCATTTTTATATTTTATTTATCTGTGTGTGTGTGTGTGTGTGTGTGTGTGTGTGTGTGTGTGAGAGAGAGAGAGAGAGAGAGAGAGAGAGAGAGTAGGGGGAGAGGCACCTGTAAAGATTAGAGGACAACTTGTAAAGAATAAGCTCTTTCCTTCTACCTTGTGGTTCCGGGGAATCACACTCAGCTTCTTGGGCTTGGCTGCAGGAACATTCACCCACAGAGCCCTTTCATCAACCCCATTTACCTCTTTTAAGTATCATAAGTACAAGGAAGATACTAACAAGATTTCCATTTTTCATGTAGAAAAACTGAAGCTGGGGGAAATGTAAAAAGACCACAGACCTAGTTAAGTACCAGAGTTATAGCTGAAAACCTGGTCTGTCTCAGTAAACTGCAGTCCAATGACAAGAAAAGCTCATTCTGTACCCCAATCCAAATTGTCAACACTATACCAGTTTTCAAAATTCTCAAAGCAATGACAACTTACAGCTACAAACATTGGAGCAAATCAGCTCTCTAATTTAAACTTGAGGCAGGCCACCAAGCTTTTACAAGTACATTGTCTCAGGAGTCAAAGAAAAGTAGGTATTTGGAGTTCATCAAAGTTATTCATCAGTAATCACCAGTAGCTTTTACTGGGTATTTGTCACGTACTTGCTCATCAAAATGAGCCTCCTACAGGAATTCTTTGTTATCTGTGTTTACAATGAACTAACCAAGACTTTCAAGAATGCTGAAGGTCAGAGAGCCATTTCTCCTAAGCCAAACTGTCAATAAGCAATAGAGTCAAGATTCAAGTCCAGGACCATCAAACTCCAAAGCTCATCGGGAAAGTAAACAAAACCTCTGGCTAAACACTTTGACTTTGTTCAAAAGAGTATTCTTACTACTCTTCAGTTACCTGAGCAGCTGTGAGGCATTTCCAGAAATCATACAAATTATGATAATCCTGGAAGAGCTGATGGATACAAACTGCTTTTCTGTCTGGAGCTCTGCCCTGTTGCTAAGCACTTTCTACATTTCCTCTTCCTCTGGCTTCACAGCCACCCTGAGGGCTGGTAATACTCCCATTTCACAGCTGAGAACATGTAGGATACTCCTGGAATTTGTCCCTTTTGTCCATTTCAGTCTAACTAAACCCTAACTTTCAACATGGATTTGACAAGCAACAGAATGTAGTGACACACAGTCTCCCTGGTGAAGTAAAAGAATATTTTTGGCTCTTTCTACCACCGAGAAGCCACTGCGCTCTTGATGTCCATGTGCATCCACTTTGGATATTGGAAGACAGAGCGTGCCTCTGGCTAGGACACTCTCCAGACAGCCCAAATGTGTTCGCATCATTAACCTAGGAGGATTAAAATTCACATTGGCATGGCCAGCTCTCCACAGAAGTACAGAGATGAACAAGATTGAAAGAGGGAGAGAGAATGAGACAGAGAATGCAATCAAGAGAAAAGGAGAGACAGAGAGACATATACAAGAGTATTAGACATTATACAGTATTAGACATTGTACAGTCCACGCAACATTCCTTTCCCAGATTGGTAGACTCACCACAGTCCAGCTGAGTAGCACCAAATATAATATTGAGCCTTGCATCATTACCGAGCACACTTAGCGCTCTCACAAACCATTATGGTCTGAAATGGAATGAAAATCATCCTGGGAACACTGCCTCCATGAGGGGAAATCATCAATGCTTGACTCACCAAAGGACACTTAAAGGTCTCATGGCTACATGAACAAGATTTACACTCCAGTCTTTCCATCCTAGCTGACTGGAAAGTGAGAAAGGAGAGTGGAATGGTGACATTATATCCCAGGGCCCAAAGGATACCCTTGGTATACTCTGGTTGACTTGAGATGGGATAACCAGATAACCAAACCTATTAAAACTATTTGAAACAGGACCCAAAATAGTTTCTGGGTAAGATGGGAGGAACTCCCTTATTAAGTGTTTGAAGTCTAGCGCTTACACTTGGTAACATCTGTTTTGTTGCTCAAGGAATTTCTGTGTTTATTCCTGCATCTCCCTCTCCACTCAAGGCCAGTGCTTTCAGGTTGTTCCTTGGTCCATGAGCACCAGAGGGATGCTTCAAGTGCTATACTGGGAACAAGGAGAAACAGGTGAGGCTACAAAGCTCCTTCTCTCTATCTCTGGGCTACACCTGCTGTTTCACTATCTTTCTTTTGATAATATCATTTCTGTTTTCTCCTAGAAGCCTACTACTCCCTGCCCATGTTCCAGGCTATATAGACTCCTCTGCCACATGCAGGGGTAGGTAAAAGTATTAAGACTAGCCAAGCAAAAACTCCAATCCTTCCCATCCTGAGGCAATTCGGAGAAGAAACTAGCCTGTTTGGGGCGAGTGAATGCTAGGCTTGTTCACATCTCGGTCTAGCTCCCATTCTTTCTATCTCTATGGTATATCATGAGTCTTCCTTTCCCTGTCAATGAACTACAGACTGTATTACTTATTCTGAGAATGGTGCCTAGCAGGTAACACATATTTTACAAAATAATAACTATTATTTATGAACCTGTAAAGGTCAGTTCATTACTCAATTTTTAGATGTTTTTAGATTCTTCCTGACTTTTTCCATTTCACAGATTCCAAAATGTCCTTTAGAACATTGCTTTGCACAGCATGTCCTCATCTTCAAGCCACCCAAATCCCTACCAGATAGGTTTTTGTTCTTCATCTCTTCCCTCTTATTCCTTATCCTTCCTGTTATATCCATGAGGAAACTGGGTAACCTTTGTCTTCTTCTGGGTATTCAGTTGGCATGGAGCTACACCACCAGAGGGGGCGGGTGGGGGTGGGGGTGCTTCTGTGGTTTTGATGCTTCTCCACTTGAGGACACGCTTTTGCATTTGTGTTAGTATCTTGTGTATAGAGCTGTCTTCCATGTATGAACTTCCACTTTTCTTTTCCAGAATTTCTTTGAATCCACGTCAATTCACTTTTCCTTGGTACTTTGCACATTTCCCAAACTCCTCTTGCTCCTTTTCATCCCGAATAGATGGAAGGGCCCTTCTTTTCCCTGTCTCAGCGGTGTACAGGTACAAAGAGAAGCTATTGGGAGGCGACACCTCCTCCTGTCTGGCACAAGTCCGAGCTCTCTGGGGAGAGCCTGAAGCAAGTGGAGGGGCAGACAGAGCCGTGCTTCTGAGAATGAGGCAAGACAATGTGGACACGGCTGGACCCTAGAAGCGTAGAAGTCGCCTGGCTGTGGAAGAGCCAGAACTCAGTGCCTCTTGCGGGCTCTACCTCAGGCAGTACGGGGAGCGGATGAAGTTCTGAGTGAATGCTGTTGTTGTCATGAGCGCAGCTCTATGAAGACCCCAGTGCCTCCGACCCGTGGAATGGCAAAGCTTCTCTCAGGTGAGGCTCAGAGGGGCAGCAAAGCCTTCCTCTGGCCAAAATGGGAATGCATATGCAGAAACTGGCAACCACAGCTTCCTCCTCTTGTTCCCTCTACAGTGACCTCCCACCAAGATTAACTAAACCCACCTCCTGGTTCAGCTGTATACCGTACACCCGTCTCCTCAATTCAAATATATAAAACAAGCGTGCCAAGTTTCTGGGTTGCTGTTGTTAATATCTTCCATCAGAGCAAGTCCAGTCCACCCAATCCCAGCTTTTCTGTACACGTGTTTGCCGGACCGTTTTTTTCTCCTTTTCTCGTCACCCCAGTTTGTTTCTGGAACTAGGGAAGCCTGCCCTGTACAACAGAGGGGTCAGAATACTGGGCAATATCCCCATAATGTCCCCATAGGATGGGCATACAAGAAAACAGGTATCAAGTGCCGCCACCATGCATTAGTGACTGGGCATCATTTTAGTTTTCCATGTTTCCTTTAGGGGGAATGGACCCACGTCTGACCACTAGGGTTCACCTTCTGTGATTCTGGCTGGTGGAGTGAGCACTGAGAGAAGGCATTTCATCAAAAGAAAACATAGTCAAAAGCGTCACTTGCACACTGCAGGGTATACTGGGACTGCGTTCCCATGAATGAGAGACCACAGCTTGCTGAGAAGCTCAGACAGGTGTGAACACCCCAGTCAAGGGATGCACCAGCAAATGGGCCCACTTCACTCTGTAAACATCTTTCAAGGTCTCAGGCAGAGCCCTCAATGTGCCTAGGAGTGTCAAAACCTAACAGATGCGGGGAAGAGGGGGGTTATTTTTCCTTAACCCTAGGAAATTCACCCAACCTCATCCATCTGGAATTTTCTGAAGCCCAACCCACCCATCAATGCCAAAACCAGAATGAGAGGAAACTTTTGAAGAAACACCCTTCCATCCTTTCATGTCATAGGTGAAGAATGGCTGGCTTTGTTTTCTTTCCTTCTGAAGAGAAAAAAACAGCTCACAACAGATCCAGATGCTTAGTTCCAATACCCTCATTTCCAGATGCCTTTACAGTCCCAGAGCTGTCCCATCAAGCTGAGTTACAACCCCATTAAAATGCCACATTCAATACTCTTTGTCTAGTCTCCTAACACTCCAAGCTCTGGTTGTCTGCAGACAGGAAGGAAACACCCCCATCCAGAGGATTTCATCTGGATTCATCTAGGCCAGGGATGGATAGGAGAAATGAAGACCAGAGGAAGGACCCAATAAGAAACAAGTGGCAGGCAGAATGGCATCTTGAGCCTCATTAATTCAGGCCCTCTTCCCAGTAGCCCTTAGGGTCGCTGGTATTCCAGGCAGGCAAGTGGATAAAGCCTGGTACAGTGCCATTTTGAAGGAAAGATGTGACCAGACTGAAGGAGGACCCATTAGCCACTGAGTGGCAGGAATAAGACTTGCTAGCCATTCCCCAGCTCATCGCCCAGGAGAGAGAGAACAAACATGGCCCTGATGACTAAACCCAGAGGAGCTTACTCAAAGACAATTACAGAATGCAAATATTTGTAAACTGCATGACTGTTTAGCTCTCTTCTGAGTACTAAACACACGTGTTGTATTCTCAAGCCAAGAGTGACAAGTCCTGCTTCTGAAATTCTCAGACCTGGAAAGATCAAAGGCAGGAACCTGTCAGGTGAAGGTCCCTGTTCCTATTCCAATGTAATTTCACTGGAGCATGCACTGTTACCTAGCTTTAGATGTCCTATTGCTGAGGTGCATAGTTCATCCATGGGAGGTATCAACCTACTCATAAAACAGAGCAGGACTTCTCTTGGAGAATTGGAGGAGAAGTAAGAGGAGAGAGGACAAAGAATTGAAGATTTTTCCACCCAAGTCTCTCTGGACTTCTAACACTATCTCAAGTCTCTGAGAGTAGAGGGCAAGTTTAAGCACCCTGAATCTACAGAGTAGTACATACCACCATGCCTTATCTATGGGAATTGACTAGCCAGCTATGGCAAAGGGCACCTGGGAACCAAGTGGAGAAATTCTGTGGGAAAAAAACAGCTGCCCTCTGAAGGACATGGACTTTTCTCTGAGGGCAATCATGACTTTAAAAAAATAAAGAAAAAAAACAGGCTGTAAAAGTTCTGAAGAGCAAGGGGTTACTGAAAAGACAGATCGATTTCTAATACATGGCCTGAAACTATAAGAAATATGCAGCAAGCTAATACACTAGAGTTACAAGGGGGAGGTCTTTTCTGGGAAAAGTGAAATGGAGAAGAAGTTAGAAACTCAACCAGAAGCCTTGTAGAAATCTTGAACATGACCCATACTGTGTTCCTGGCCAGGAGCTCAATTTGAAGGTACCCAAGTCAGGAGCAGGAAAATCATGGAAAAACAGAGTAGCTACAATACCTGCCACACCAGCCTGGACCACATGCCAGAACCAAAAGTTGCAGATATTAAAATCTTAAGTGCTGAAGCAAAATCTGCTTCTGAGCTCAGTGACAAGGTTCAAAATGGGTGACTGTACAAAGATTATGGTCACTGTAGAGATTTCCTGTCCCACTCCATCTTCTCTGTGGTCACTGACAGTCATGCTTTCCTTTCAATTAAATCTGTAACATGGGATGCCTGACGATGCACTTGAGACCTAGCGTGTTCTATGAACCATGTAATAACCACATGTGGAAGGGAGAGATAATTGAAAATCAGGGTACAGTACAAGTTAAGAATGTAGCTATGTCATGCTTTTTTAAATACTCAAGATTGACAACCAACCAGTCTATATAGTAAAGACATGTCTCAAACATACAAACTTTGAGTCAGAAACTCTAGGGTGAGGAGATGCTTATTTATTAAGCAGATTGCCTCCCCTTGAGAAACTGGCTTCAGAGCAGGAACAGGGCAGATCATTTGTTGATTTGTCTCTTTGTTTAGGTGGATCTTCATGAAAAGCCAAATCAGCTGGAGGCCTGGCTCTATCTCTAAATGATGTGTGTCAGGCTTTCCAACTCATACTGAACCTCAAAGGACAAAGGTTTCTATGCTGAATGAATTTCAAAGAATGAGTTCAAAGTACTTGTCTAGAGACACGTTCACTGTGATCTGTGGCTTCTGCTCTGTCTGTCTCCTCTCAGTATTTGTTAAATAGAGCCCATCTGGGAAAGCCTGAGAATGTGGCTCTTCTAGGTAGGGATTAGGCCCAACTATGAGGTAACAAAGGAGAACCTGATATATTCCAGGAGGCACCAGGTTTTGGGTCAGAGGACATATGGCACCAAGGAAATAGATACATGAAGCTCCCAGGACTGCTTCTCATTTGGTTTGGATTCCAAGAGTAGTTTTGACAGTGATGGACCACAAAACAGCTGCCAGGCCCTCACAGTGATCTAGCCATGCAGCTATGAAAAATGCCATATAGAGCTGATGGAGTAGTGTGGGGAGCTAACTCAGTTTATTCTCACTATCAACTCTCATTCAGCAAACTGTTTCCCTTGGAATTGGAGCTTGTATGTAACTTGGTTTGGGAGGCAGTAGTCACCCACAGCATCCCCATGCTTTGAATCAGACATTGCTGGAGTTAAACACACTCAGAGAAATATGTCTTTACAAATCTGTGAACACATCAATAATACTCTGTACAATCCTATCCAGCCTCCTGACTCTGAAACACGACGGCATTGTCATCCCCAAAGTTCATGCTCAAGAACCACATAAATCACCAAAGAAATCCCATAATGTTTTAAGTAACCCTATGATTTTGTGTTGAGTTGCATTCTGGGATGTACACGGCTAGGACATACCTGGAAGAACTCCCATAGGGCTTCCCTTTCTTGATTCCATCACAGCCAAGATACCAAGACAGAAAAGGGAGAGGTTTCCACCCTGAATATTGACCAGAACCCTTGGCCAACTTTTCCGTAATCCAAAATTTGTAACCTTAACCAAACTTTCAGCTAAATTTCTGGGGACAGCAACAAATTATTTAAATTCTATACATCTCGTGGCCAAATTTTCTATTGGTAAAATAGTAAGGGTAAAATATATGGGATGATTCAAAGCCATTGTTCTGGTACCTTATTGTGTTCTACCCTAAGGACTTTTAGCAAGGCTCAGTAAAGACAGCAAATTCAAGTTTGCTTTTCCCATCTGAATGATTAGATAGTGTACTGGTTGGAAACATACTCAGCTTGGTTAAGAGCAAGCAGCAGGCAATAGCTTAAGCATATGGAGATGTATTTGTCTTGAATCAGAAGGTATACAGAAGCAGTCTGATATCAGAAAGATACCTTCAGGGATCCCCTTTTCAGTCTTCTATCCTTGGCTCATACCCATTGGTTTTACAATGGTAGGAGCTGCACGTCCCATATGATAGCTATGTTTCAGGCAAAAGAAGAGAAGGTAGAGAGAGTAGTGGCCAGTTCCTGCTTGTATCTTGCTGGCAGAAGTGCCCCAAGGGTTGTCTGAGTGCCAGGGAAACTAAGAAGTAAGAGTTTGGGGTGTTTGGCATGCCTAAGGGAAAGGAGGGGTTAACCAATTAATGTAAAGTGTCTGCTTACAGGCATCATATAAATAGCAGACCTCTGCTTTAGTACATCCTATGATATAATGTGGGAGAGACTAAAGTAACGCCAAGTGTGTGAGCAGAGTTTTTTTTTGTTTGTTTTTGTTTTTGCTAGAAGGGTAAGATGAGGATTTACAGAGTACGCCAGGATTTCGAAAGCTTATAGAACACTTTGGAATTTTTTTAAATGCAGAGTCTGGTCACTGGATCTGCAGTTGGGCCTGAAGTTCTGCACTTACACCAAGCTCCAAGGAAATATTACTGCCACTACTCCAAGAAACTCACTGTGAATACTCAGGTTTTGGGTGACATTATAGCAAGGTCCAAATCACAAGATAGAATCTACCAAGTCGAGAAAATAGTATAGAACCACAACTAAAAATACACATACATGTCCCCACTTATTTTTTCCTTTGCAGCACTGGCTGTATGTTATTTTCTCTAATATGCACACACACACATAGATGGACAAGTGGGTAGGTAGTTAGGTAACTATACACATACAGTAAATAGATGGTATACAGGAACCAACTACTCTATGTACTCGTGATTACTATGTTATGTAAACCCTCACCAATGAGGCTCTACCACATTCTTCTAACATAATATATTGATCTTTCTTTTCTGAGTCCTTTTCTTCTACTTCCCATTGGAGAACAGGTGTTACCTATAATGATTGATGAAAGACTGGATATTAGTGTTGAAATGTTTCCAGAAATGGGGGGGGGGGTAAAGCCCATGGTAGATATGGAATATACCAAGCTCCCTGAGTGACAAGGATGGTCAAGGAAACAAGCCATAAACATGATCCTCTAAATGTTATGAAATCTATCAAAAATATGACTGGATCTTGGAATGTAACCCAAAGAAGCTCTGCCCATGGGGATTTGACATCAGAAGATCTGGGAGGGGGGGTTCCCGAGAGCCTCTGCCCTTGCATGAAGCTGGGGACACCATACTGAAACGACAACACACATGGCTAGCTGAGGTAGTGTCTCCCTTTCTCCAACTCCTCTCCATATTCAATAGGGACCTTTACATCCTGTCATTTAGTCTGAGGTCCAACAATATGGAGCAAGTGGTGGGAGGTTAGTATCATAGATGAGGTCACAGAAGTAGACTGACTCAGTCAGGGCAGGGAATGGATTTCTCTGCTCACCACCAGAGGTGTTCCATAGTTACTCTCAGACTTTAAACCCTAAAGATGACCTTTGGTAATACGAGGTAGCAATGGGGAAATGGGACAAGTAAACAAGTAAACTGTAGTTAGAGATGCCAACTAGGAAGAAAGAAAAGGCCAGAAAAACAAACAAAAATCCAAACAATGACAATATGAAGAGAGAAAAAGAATAAAGAATCAATGGCTGAATCAAAGGCATGCTCAATTAGGCAGAGTAATCCAACATGTATGGCTGAAGGGGTAGAATGTGAGTGTGAATTCAAGTGCCAGTTTGGATTGGGAGAGGGAGAATGAAGAATTTTTCATCTGTGTGTGAAGGCCTTCAGTTGCTCAAGGGCCTTTCCACATCATTTGCCTTATTCCTGGCTTCCCCATGTGTCTGTGACTCTTGTCAGAGTCCAGGGCTCCCAAGAACACACAAGGTCTGGCTTGGCAGCAAAATGGATGGCAGTGCCTCTGAGCGGGAAAACAGGGAGGACCCAGTCTGTAAGAGGAGTCTAATTCAGGAGAGAGCTTTAGCAACAAAGATGACACTGGTTTCAGACTCATTGGTTAGGTACAAGCCTGGGCTTTGACTCACTGTTTCTGTAACCTTTATCCAGTTTCCTTGGCCTTCCGTCAGCTATAAAACCCAAGAAAACACCCACTGCCCTGTGAATAATTCCCCAACACCACTGGCCTCATAGCACTGGTCCTGGCCCAGGATACATTCATCAGTGTTGTCTCTTCCTCCCTAGACATCTTTATGAGCCCTCATTTCCCTGAACACTCAGCCTCCAGATTCAGAAAATATCTGCTGATAACTCAACACTCCTAGCACTTACCCAGAGCTGTGCTGGCCTGTGAATCAAAGCTAAGCAATGGGAACAGACAAGTCTGGGTATATCACGTTTCCCTGGGACCCACCATCCGATTCTCAGAATGTAAGAATTTTTAGAAACAGTCCAGTGTTTATTTTCATGGTTGCACTAAAGACCTCTGGAAATACCACAGATAACCAGGCCAGCAATAACCACTTAATCTATTGCATTTGCCCATGTGGATGGGAAGGGGGAGAAGGAACAAATACAGATTACAAATCAGATCATCAGCTGGCAATTGAAGGGGAAAAGATTGAAACTCTGCCTAATGTCTTCCCATCCCCATGCAGCTGTAAGTTACCAAATCCTTTCAGTTTTTGTTTCTGCTGTCTGACAACCCTCTTCATCAAGTGAGATTTTTTTTTCTTTCTTTTCTTTATGTATTCAATTAAAGAAATTGGGCTCCAGAGCTATGCATGAAGAATACAAATGCTAAATAAAACCCTGCCCCAGCAAAATCAGGGTTCCAAACAGGTTTTTATGTTTAAAAAGCTTTTTGTTGTTCTTACTAACTTCTTAGTCCAGGATAACATAGAACTTGCTGATTAGCCCAGGCTATCCTAGAACTCGTGGCACTTCTCTTGCCTCAGCCTGCTAAGTATGAGATGCCATATTAGTCCCTAGAGAGATTTTCTAGACAAGCTCTCACTCTGTATTTCAGACTGATCTGAAACTTCACATGTAGCCCAGGCTAGCCTCGATTCATTGCAATTCAGTCTCGGTTTTGTTTGACATCCATTTATGTATTGTGGAAGGGTGCACACACTTGCCACAGGGCCAGTCAGAAGTCATAAGACAGCTAGTGGAATTTGTTTTCCTCTTCTACCACATGGGTCCTGAAGGTTGAATTCAGGTTGACAGCCTTGGCAGCCAAAGCCTTTACCCACTGATCTACCTTGCCAAGCCCACTGTGATTCTCATAACCCCCCCAGTGATGAGATTACATGTGTGAGCCACCATATCCTGCTTCTTAGAAACTTTTCAATGGATAACTAAGTGAATGAGTACAAAGATACTCTATATCTTGAAACCCATTCTTTGTAAAGGAATGTGATTAAATTACAGCAGGAAGCAGAAAGGAATCAAGCTCTATATCAATACTTTAGTAATCATGTACTTTGTTTCATCAGGCCAAAGCATTCTGATGAGGTCAGATGAGCTGGATGTGATCTTTTACTTCCAAGGGGCAGGCACTACTTGTTGCCTGTAGCTGCTGACAAGTAGGCCCCCAAAATATGGCCCAACCCACAGACTTCTATTCAAAAACAGAGGAGGGAAATGAGTTCATTTGTGTATTTCCAAGCACCCCCCACCCCACCCCCGACAAAAAAAATCTGGTCTTTACTGCTATCTTCTCTCGCTTAGTTCAATGAAAGACCATTCAACAAGTGTTCTCGCATCGCCCACCACCCCTCCGCCTCGCTCTCCACACTATAAAGTTGTCTTTTAAAAGCACAATCCAATTATGGGAACGTAGTGCTTAAAACCCTTCAGGTGTCTTTGGGTGAGTGTGACTCCATATCGTGGCCTCAGAGCCACAGAGACCACCCTTCCCTGTGGTCCCTCCAGCTCATCCCGTGTCTCTCCTACCACGGTCTGTGCTCGCAGTGCTACACAGTTCCTTTTAAACACCTACCGTGATTGTAGTCTTACTAACGTTCCTGACCCTTATTTGATAACAAACAGGGCGAGAGCACCAGCATGGACAATATGTGTTTGTCTCAGTTATGTCCCCAGTTTCCCACTTAGAACCTTGCACACATTGCACATTCGATTTATATTCATTCATGGATAAAAATTTTGCTCAATCATTGTTTTTAATAATCAGAAATATTACATCCAGGATGAAACACTGCCCATTTTGTTTCATTCTACAATAAATACTACTTCAAATTATATAAAGGCTTCAATGGTAAGTTATTGAAGTGAAAGGATTTTTATTTATTTATTTTTTTTCAGAAGAAAGGGAGGAGAGAAGAAACAGAGCTGTGACATACTATTTCTGAAGTTCTGTCAATTTGCATTTGCTGAGGTTGAATGAATTCTATCCCCATAGAAAAGTACTGTGTGCCATGCCAGCAGAATGCATACATTTCATTGTTTCCAAATTCAGCCATTTTTGAAAGGATTGCTTGCTTTCCTTTCTGTTTGTGATTGTTTCACTTATGTATAGGTTCACCATTTGTAGCTCAAGGGTTCTGGTACTAAACCTTGGGCCAAGGAGATGGGTTAGATCCACCAGGTGGTCTTGACCAAGGTGACTAGTTTTGAAACACGTGGCAGTAAGAACTGTAATGGAAGTATACAGAAGTCCTAAATAAGGAGGAAATGATGTGGTAGAAGAGTCTATAAATTTATTTTGAGGATTATGATCTGTAACCCTAAAAAGTTTACAGCACTTCTTCATACTCTTAGAATCCTAGGTGAGAAAAAAATAGTTTTTTTTTTTCCCTGTGTAACAGTACCTCTTATTTCCAGTTAATGTTTTTTCCCAAATGGAGAAACACTTGGGCTTTCACCACTAACTCTTTCTATGTAGCTACTATTATATGAATGATTTGCAGCATCTCCATCCTGTTGCTAACATCTCTGTTTAAGTGATCTCCCAAAGACACAAATACCGTCTCCTGGAACATACACAGGATTGGTAGTTAAACTCCTCGTCAGCCCGGCGATCCACTCATGCCTCCAACTCAGCCTAGCACATGCAGGCATGTCATGTAGAGAGACCAATGTTAACCTGAGTAAACCACAATCCCAGCTAACACAGGTAAAGGAGCCACGTAGCATTGTTCTTGAGGAAAATGCGTTTTGAAATAAGAGCAGTGGATTCATATTCTGGTTCCAGCTCTTACCAGTGGGTTGACGTCAAGTAAGACACTATTGATTAACATCAATAAAGTAACAGAACCTCTCTGACACATAGATAAATATTTGAAAGACCAGATGTGGTACCTCCATAGGCTGTATAAGGCTGTGTAGCAAGTATTGATGAAGGAATTTGTCTAATATGCTTAATTCTGTGTCCAAGATATAGTGGGAACCAAACTTAACATCAGGTAAGACAATGATAGAGAATAAATTAGAATTACATAAAAATAATACAGGAAATCAAATCAGGAAATCGGTGACTTTGCTGAAGAGGAGAACGACAATGGTGGTCATTGGCTATGGTAGTGCACAAAATCATCCCAGCATGTAGGTGACTGAAGTAGGGGGTCATGAGTTCAAAGCTAGCCTGAACTATGTCTCAATTTTGAGAACCTGTCTCAAAATTTTTTTTAAATGAGAAGGAAAAAAAGAACTAGGATGAACTTGAGGAGAAAAAGAAGGAAGAGGGGAGGGGAGGGGTGAATAGAAGGAGCAACATGAGAAGGGGAGGAGAAGATATTTCATCTATATTTTGAAGAGTGCAGGGAATCCAGAAGGATGACTTAGAAAGTGGCACTTCATAGAAGCAAACAGACTTAAAGTCATAGGCAGATTTGAGGCTTAGGCACCTACAGTAAAATAAATGATTAACTTGTTTTGAGCCAGGCGCTTAGCTTCACATAACAGTAGAAGAATCTGAGCTAAATCTTGGAAATATTTCCTAGAATGGGCTTTAAAGTGATGACACAATTGTATTAGAGTATTTTAAGTGTAAAGTACATGCAGTTAACAGCTTTGGTTTCACAGTATGGGGCTATAATTAAAGGTTCACCCTCTTCTCTTCAGACATTCATGTGCAATCCCTAAGTACTTTCTTCCATGTTTCACACCTACTCCTGTTGTGGAAAATCCTTCACATCATTATGCCACCCAAAGTGGACTTCTGAGGGTCAACTATAAATTCAAAGCCAGGATACGATTTATCCCCATATTCAGAAGTCAAGCTGTTCCTTCAGGCTCTAGAACGGCCACCCGAACTCTTCTGAAATTATTTTTTATTTTTTTGCTCCTGTTTTAGTCAGCTTTCCATCACCATAATGTGATAGCTGAACTAATAGACTTGTGGAGAAAAAAGTTGACTTACAGTTTTGGAGAGGTAAGCACAAGATTGGACCAAACCATTGTTCAGGCACTCGGGTAGGATGCCAGAGAGCAATGGTGGGTGCTGTGGTCTTCAAGTGGGATGCAGATAGCAATGGCAGGGGTACATGCTACAGCAAACTGGTACCCTTGTGTCCAAAATGCAAGAGAAGAAAAGACGGGGTGCCACAATCCACTTTTAGAGCATGCTCCAGCTCCAGTGTCCCTAAGGACTTCCCTGTTTGCCCCAGCTCCTAAGGGTTCTACCTCTTCTCCACCATGGAGACCAACCCTTTAACATATGGGCATTTGAGGGGCAAGTGATACCAAACCTAAGACGATATTCTAAATGTTAAAACATTGTTTCCTCCAGGGTCTTTCTCTGGTCCCCATTCCTGCTTCATGATGGAAACTCTTCTGAGAGAGACTTTGAACAAGACGGTATTTTGGTTCTGTTGCTTTTAGCCTCACATACTCTGTAAATCATCTAGTAAGTCCTACTCCGTCACTATGAGTTGGTATTTGAGAACCCATTTGCTTCTTTATTCTGCTCTCTCATTATTCATCTAGCCCCTCCAAGTGTATTTTTTTTCATACATGAACTGACTTCTAAAAATACACTCAGTTGAAGGTTCTGCCAAAATACTTGGTGAATGAGTCATTCAACTTATCCCACACCAGAAGTGTGGGGGCCTTGGAGATGAAGGAGCCAACGTGTCTGGAACCTGACTTCATTAAGACATTTTAAGCATGTGACTGTATGGGATACAAAGTCACTGTATCAGTGTGACCTTCGGTGTAAACCTCATGTCAGCCTTCAGGAATTGACATCCCTCCCCAGATACCCAGGTTCAGTCGGCATTCTCATTCACAGCACAAGTGAGTGTTTCCATCGTTTGGACGTTGTTGTTTGATTCTTCATAGCTCTCATCTTTACTTCAGGAGCATCATGCTCACTTGTTTACTTGCTTATCACTATATCTTCTTTGTAGAACACAATTCCATGAAAGAAGATGGGATTTTCCCATATGTTTCCCCCCAAAAAAATATTTTATATATATACACACACACACACACACATATATATAATATAAATGTATTATATATTATATAAATATTAAATATATAAATGTATATATTTACTTATATATATTATATCATAGATTTATTTTTATATATTTATATATAATATTTATTTATATATTTATAAATTTATAAATATGATATTTATATAATATATATTTATTATATATTATTTATTATATAATTTATTTATATATAAATATGGAAATTTAAAAATATATAAATATAATATATAATATATATATATAAATATATATATGGAGAGAGAGAGAGAGAGAGAGTCAGTTGTTGACCACAAAGTCCAGCAAGAGCAAACTAGTAACTCATTTCATGACCTACATTACTTAGTCATGATGGCTATAATTAATGAGCTCTGTCACATGGCTAGTACTTCCCTCACTAAACAGCTAAACATTAGACTGAGCCATGGAATCCCCACAGATGCCCTATGTGATCTACATACTTATGTCCCTTGCAAATGAGACTGATGAACTCAGAAATCAGGCAACTTCTCTAAGGTCTCATCACCCAGAAGACCTAAGGCTTAAACCTGGAACTGCTACATCGCTTTCCCGGCTTCTCACTTCAGTGCTCACCGCTATAAGCATGATATGTCTTCTTCAAGTGATCATATTCCAGACTCCTTTTTACTGATTTTAGGTTGGTGATGAGGAAAGGAGCTGTCTGTTGGAGTGGCTTGCCACCTGTTTCTCATGAGCCACAGAGAGTTGCTTCTTAGACCTCAGGTTATTGCACCTGACTCTACAGCAGTGGTTCTCAACCTTCCTAACGCTGTGACCCTTTAATACAGTTCCTCATGTTGTGGTGACCCCAACTATAAAAGTATTTTCATTGTTACTTCATAACTGTAATTCTACCACTGTTATGAATCGTAATGTAAATATCTGAGATGCAGATGATCTTAAGTGACCCCTCTGAAAGGGTCATTCAACCCCCAAAAGGGGTTGCAACCCATGGGTTGAGAGCTGCTGCTTTATAACCTTCTTTTAAAAATCAAGAAACAATTCCCTTTCCAAATTGTATCCACCTTTCCCAGCTAGATTTCTAATCAAATCTCTTTGGTTAAACTCTAAATTGAACCAAGATGTACCCTTAAACCTGAGGGATTTCTCATTTCTCCGTCAGCCTGAAGTGACTAACCAACTGTAAGAGTAGCAAGCTTTCCATCTGGAAGCAAACTAGCCAAGGCTAGTCCCTGGACAGCCTTGCTTGCCCAAGTGATGTGTGTCTTCTCTTCTTTGTCCAACTCCCAGAGTCTGCCTAGAATTATTTAAGATCTCTGCTCTCTACTTCACCCCTGATCCCAAGTCACAGACATCATCCATCCAGACAAAGCAGCCTCTCCTTCCATGTACCTACACAGGGCTATATCTAATGCAGTCCAATGAATTCATGTCCACGCTCTCTGAGTCTTGTACTTGTTTGTTTGTCTTCTTTTGTAAGATGGAGTAAAATCTAAAATACTCTCAAGAGTTTGCTATTCACTGAATTGCCCTGTGTTTATATTTTACACTCTCATAGAAAACTCTAAATCATTATCCAACAGCCTATAAATACAAATTCTATGCAGTATCTTCTCACCACCCAAAGGCAGAGTTAAAATGTCTCCATAGAAGTTTACACAAGCTGCAATATCACTGACACAAAGATGAATAGCTACTTATCTGTTGTCTACTTGTAAACATGAAAAATGCCGTGGTCAGGGATTAGACCACATTCATCTTCATAGTCTACATCTATCAATCAACAGCTGTTAGTTGCTCATCAGTAAGAGCTGGATGAATTCTGTCTACTTGGGTCATTATCTGTTAGAACATTTGTATTGTCTAAATTTTCCTGGGGAGACTCAAACAAATGTCTCTTTACCCAAGTCACTTGCCACTGCAAATAAGTGATTCTACCCAAGTCTTACTTGGTGAACCAATGAGTTCACTGGGGCTAATTATAGGAATTTATGTGACTCAAACACAACTACATCACCCAAACACAAACTGAAGCATGCTGACTGCACATGAAAGCTGCCCCTGGGAGTTCTAAGCACAACTTTCGGGAAGCTCCACTAAAATTCACCTCCTCTTCTCAGCAATTATTTACCATTTATAACTTCATTGTTCTGGTTAGTTTTTGCCTTAAAACCTCCACTGATGAACTTCTTCCATCAAACTGGCCTGTGAGCATGGCTATGGGACATTTTCTTCATTAATAATCAATATGGCTGGAGTCCAGTCCACTGTGAGCAATGCCCCGGGGCACAAGTGGTCGTGAACTGTATAAGAAAGCAGGCTGAGCAACCTATGGGGAGCAAGCCAGTGATCAGTGCTCCTCCATGGTCTCTGCTTCAGTTCCTGTCTCAGGTTCCTGCCTTGAGTTCCTGCCCTGACCTCCCTTGATGATGGACTGTAAGCTGTAAATGTAAGATAAACTCTCTCCTCTACAAGTTGCTTTTGCTCATGGTGTTTATCACAACAACAGACAAGCAAACCAGGACACTTAGGGAGGGAGCCTCGTAAATTTTTCTGAGCCTCCTAAATCTCATTAACTTCCCAAGTCTTACAACTTTCCTCTTCTCTCCAGGAGGGACTGTTTCATTTCAGAAAAAATAGCTGCATAATTTCTAATGACAGACCACTGTGTCAAGATCCAGTCTCTTTTATAAGGTCAAACTTCTTCTTGCTTCAGGGTGAATTAAATGTTCCTGACATTTGCAGTTTTGATCCTGCTTTGTCACCCAGGACCAACAGAAATGTAGTGAGGACTTGGCCTAATGTGCTCTACTGAGAGCCTTTTCTTCCACAGCCTAGATTTTTGCTCGCCTCTTCTGAGGACATTCATGGGTGTTCTAACTTGCAAAACTGTGTCTTCCTAGTTCCTCTTCCAAATATAGGCTCTAAGTACCAATGCTACTCAGAGACAGAGAAAGCATGATGCCATGTCTTACACTGCAGCCTGACATAGAAACAGCACCAAATATGATGAGATACTAGAGAGTTGGATAATATGTATATGTTAATAGTCTTTAAAACATTACTTCTTAAGCATAGTTTCTCAGTTATGTCTTAGTCGTAGTAGAAGTAAGATGTCTGACTAATACTGCCATAGTTAATTTTATAACCTTGAACATAAAACATTAAAATTGTTAGCTACAAAATAAATCTTATCAATTAAGATTGTAGGGCTGTTGGGTCTAGAAGACTGAACTCTGAATGTAGGCCAATGCTTTGTAATTACCCTCTTTATTTAGTCAACCTAATGCTACATATGCCAGAGGGATCCAGACCCCTTTCATCCCCAGTGCATCCTGGTCACAGGTGATGGTAGCAATTCAGGATAGGTTGTCATATCCAGTGGCAAGGGCATGCAAGAAATCACAAACAAGTTCTTCTGCAGAACACTCCCCCACAAAAAAAAGTTTCTAAAGGAACCTTTGCCATAAGCTCCCAGCAGATTCCCTCTCAAGTCTCTGTGGCCATAGTCATATCACAGGCTCACAGCCTATCTAACTGCCCACTGTCCAGTGGGGTATGGCTGCTGTGTTTGGCTTAGACCAGCCAGATACATTTGCAAGCTGGGAATGGGCCCACTGTCCCTGAAGACTGTGGCTTTAGGGTAAAGTGCATCCAGAATGCAACTGGGAGATGTTAAGGAGGAACAGGGAAGGGGTGGATGTGGGGTGACATGCACAGGAGCCTGCTACAATGCCCCAATCTCTCTAAGTGCTAACCCTTCTTCACCATCATGCCTTCAATCCCTTTGGCTTTCTAGGTTTGTGGACAGTGTTATGAGCTTGTCTTCATTTATTTCATCACTACTTTCCACTGGCTTCAAATAATTCAGATTAATTCAATTAATCAGAATTTTACTCTGACTGTATTGTTTGACTTGCCAAGAACAGATTCTTTCTATATAGACTAATTTGGCACTGAGTACATAAAATAAGCTGTTTAAAATTTACAAGGCAAAACCAAATATACATTCTTACTAGAAAATTTAAGACCCTTGTCTATCAGGTCTTTTATATTACCTTATGTTTATATTACCTTAGCTAGCATCCGGACACTTTGTGTGATAAACGTTGGTAGAGAAAATAACTAGCATGAACTCACCTGTGCTGAGATGACATTGTAGACAAACATCTAAGATGGTTCTCAGATTAGCCACATCTTCCTGGGACCCATTCCTCTCCCCATCCCTACTCCTTCCACTTCCCTTTGTGACTCCTGCTTACCTTTGGGGTCAGCAACTAAAAACTGGCAGCCTCTGTGGATGCAAGTCTAGGGTTTGTGCTTTCAGAGATAACTCTCTGTTACAGAACTTATCAAATTAATATACTCATCCTGTTTCAGTCTTCTCCCTCAAGACCATAAGCAGAGGGTATAGAGCTAATTCAGTTGCTAAATTACTTACCATGTAAGCACAAGGACCAAAGTTCAATGCCCAGAAACCATGTAACGAAGCTCACTGTGATGGTGTACATGTGAACCTATCCCTAAAGAAATTGAGACAGTGGGTCCTAGGGGCTAGCTCCCTAGTCAACCTAGTCAAATTACTGAGTTCCAGCCAATGAGAAACCTTGTCTCAAAAATAAGGTGGATGACTCCAGAGAAATAACATACAAGGTTATCCTCTGGTCTCCACATGAGTATACACGTACACCGTATGTGCATCCACACATATGTACAAATGGTCATAAATAATATCATGAAACTGGCCTTTCTCATTATTTGGCTTACCATTTTACCCCCAGGGCCATTTAACTCACACAGATGAGGGATTTATCTTAATCAGTGAATGACTGAATAGCCCTCAGTCAGTATCATACCAATCCTCTCTTATCATCTGTCCAGTTAGATAGCTTCTCATTCACCACTCTGATCTTGCCTGCCCACTGTTTTCTGCTCAGGCTTTCTGCTGGGGAAAGAGCTGTCCATCAAATCTCTGTAGGAACAGGTCTCCTAAAGTATGGTTCATATGCTAGAGTCTGCCTCTAATTGTTTTCTATTTTCAGCAGTACTTCTTTTTTTTTTTTTTGTAACAAATCAAAAGAAGTGTCCAAACACTAGAACCAACTCAAATGTGTATCAATGAGCAAGTGGAAAAGCCATGGTGGTACAGTCAGACACTTCGATGTTAACCAGCTAATTAAAGCTTGGTAAAAAGAAACAAACTACTAATAGGTGCAACAACATGGGTGAGCTCCAAAATTGTGCTGAGTCAAAGAAGGAAGACAAATTGACAGACAGCAACAGAGAGAACATGGATGGTTGCTTGGTGTGGGAGTGAAGTGGGGCATAGACAGGAAGGGGCCATCCAGGATGGAGATGAGCTCAATGGTGGCGAGCTTGCCTAGCAAGCACAAGGTCTTGGGTTTGTCAAAAGCCAAAGGAAGATCAAAGGAGAGAAAACAAGCAGGAAACAATAAAAATTTAAAGAGCGGTAGATCCTTTATTTTCCTATCTTGATTTTGGTGATGACTTCCTGGATATAAATACCTGCCAATATTGATAGACTATTACTTTAAATATTTATGAGTTATTATATTATGCTATCCCCCATGAGGCAGTCCACGTAGAGTCTTGAAAATCATTGGAATAAATCTTTCAGTAAATTCTGATTATAATGAGAAACTACTATTGGGTTCTAAAGAAAGAGAAGACTTAAATGTATCTAAGCACTTGGTAAACAGAACATTTAAAGCTTTTTAAAAAGTTTAATGTGGTCTTCAAATACCTCAAAATCTCCCTAAGAAAAGCAGGAAGCCACATTCAGTTCTTACTGGCCCACACTGTTAATACAGGGGTTATTCAGGGTAGAGCTAAGTGGGATTAGAGAGATCATACAGACTTCAGTGCAAGCTGAGTAAGCAAGGAGAGAATGTTAACTTGGACAACTGTCTCCCAGCAGCAGACTGAAGAAAAATATGATTACAACATGTGCAGAACATATCGACTAAGTACTTCCACAGAGAGATCAAATAGCATCTGTTCTGACAGTTCTTTGAAAACAATTGAAGTGACCAGAGGACCTGAGAAAGAGTATGTCTTCCAATCATTCTGGGAGAGCATAAGAAAATATCAGGAAATATCAAGCCACGGGCTTGATTTTGATGGTGAGTGAAGACCACAAGAGAGAACTAGGAGATGAGATCCCATATCATGTGGTCCAGGCTTGGCAGCATCACTGGAAAAAGCATGGCCTACAGGACAGCCTCCCTGCCCATCTTCTTAAGAGATGAAGTATGGAAAGAAGTGATCTCGTATAACTTTAAAAACTGACAAAGTCTGCACTCTTATCACAAAACCGATGGCTTATTTGGGGTTGATTTTAACAGTGACTAGCCAAGAAGTAAAGCAGGAACCATTCTCCATTAACCTTGATTTGTTTCCGAGGCCCTTGATAATTTCTGAGACATCTTAAGTTTACCATCCCTTTCCAGCACCTTACAGCTAGGATGTGGGGCTCACTGAGGTAGAAAGTACGAATCATTTTATCACTGGCTCCATCACCCCCTTATGTAACACTCCAACCAAAGCAATGCTGCCCATGCTGGGACATGCCTCCCACTCCTGCTCTGGCAGAAAAGTCACTGCTATTGATTTAGCTAGGAGAGTCTTGAAGGCTCCTTTGACACAGGATTGAAAGTTGCACTTTGTTCTCTGTTTCTTTTAAAAAAGGAGACTTGGGACTTTCTTATTATTATTAATGGCTACATTGAACAAATGTTTATTTAGGAAACAACCCCACCATGTGTTGGGTCAGAGGTGCTTTAGCAGCAATGGACATTTTTTCTGGATTGAGGATCCTAAGCATTCCCAACAGCTAGAGCCCTGCTGTGCTCTACAGTTGAATCCCTGCTGAACTAAGGGAACCTCACTTCCATTGAATATTAAAGGTAATAGAGTCACTTTTAATTCTCTTCTAATTTTAAAATAAATACAAATCTAGCTGAAAAGTAGATTTATTGTTTGAGGACCTACTTATTGTTGAAGGAATAAAAATTACAACAGCACTGATCTTTACATTTGCAGGCCCAGATGCTGATCTTAAAGTTTCTAGGTCCAGAATTTGCATCTTATATTGATACTGCTTCACCAAGGTTAGGAGTTCCTGAAGAGGGCAGAGGTGTCAAGGTTCCTTGTTCAACGCACTAACTGAAATAAAGGTGTAGACCCTTCACTGTGGAGGTGAAGGCCTGCCCCACCTATTAACCTCAAGTTCTTTCCAGCTTTTCAAGTTTTCTCACTGAGAGATTTAGAAAAAGAACAGTTGATAAAGTGCATTTTCTCTGGCTTCTGTAAACATAGTCAGGAAATAGGAGAGCAACCTCTAGAGCCCTGGGCATTCTCTAGCTTTACAATTTTCAGTAAAAATAAGTGTAACAGCCTGGTTTAGTGGTGCGAGCCAGTAATTCCAGAGCTCAGAATCTGAAGCAAGAGGATATTGAGTTTGAAGCCAACTTGGACTATATAGTAAGAAAAACATGTTTGCACAATGAAAAGCCTAAGGGCATCTTGACTCGAAATGTGTCGCATTTTTTTTCCCATCATATCATGACTGAATACATCAATCAGAAATGTCAGCTATGTACCCTACTTCACTCCCCATGCCAAGGTAAACTGTACATGGGTTAAAGATTTAAATATAAAAATAAAGTCATTAAAATAGCCAGAGGAGCAAAGACAGGATATAAAGCCAAAAACTCATAAAGAAAAACAATAATAAATCAGACTACATTGTAAATTAAAATATATATCTGGTCTAGAAGTATAGATGACACTGTTTATAGGGACACTGTTAATAGCACAGGCACACACACACACACACACACACACACACACACCATTCCCTCACACAGTCTTTTTATACTCCAGACACTAAATGCTTCATTTTTCAAACAGACAGCATAAAAAATAAATAATTTCCTTAATATCAGCTCTTATAAATCACTAAGAAATAGATTCAAAATTAAAATAGAGTATGTGATAAAATGTAAATGACTCATTAACATAAAAGGAGTCATTAAATATCATCATCGAAGAAATGGAAAATGAAAGTAACTTGGCAAGAAAATATAGAATTTAAAACTATAATCTACAGTGCTAATAAGAATGTGTGAAATGGATACCTCATATAAACCATTGATGAGCATCATCTCATCATAGACATGTTTGGAGAGACACTTCTTTGAATTGGGCTTTCTAAATATAGCTTGATTTGACAATATTACCCCTAGAAACCTACCCTGTAGATACACCCTTAAGAAGTTGCTCATCTGCATGGACAAAGGGTATGTAATTCTCGCTAGAGCAGTAAAATATTGCAGTTTAACTCAATAAAGAACTGCCTTTTATATTTTTAAAGATTTTTTATCTATACACCTATGTGGCTGTGTGAGTATATGCCACATGTATGCAGGTTTCACGTGAAGCATCAGATATCCTGAAGCTGTAGCTACAGACCAGCTGAGCCACCTGATATGGGTCTGGGAAACCTAACTCAGGTCCTCTGGAAGAGCAACAAGTGATCTTAACCATTGAGCCATCTCTCCAGCCTCAAGGATCGCATTTGAAAAGTAAGTTGTGTTTGGATTACCATACAGCTGAAGAAATGTGATAAATCTAATGTAGGGCTAGATGATTCCAGGGATATAGGAGTGTTTAGTCGTATGTGAAACCTCACTCCTATCGTGATGGTGTGGTCTGTAAGGCTCCCCGGATGGCCCTGTGTACTGTCTGACATAAAGTCTCCTGATGGCAATGTACAATGTCTGACATCAAGCTCCCTGATGGCCCTGTATATCTGACCTGGTAATCAAGAATCAAACCTCCCGATAGCCAGGGGATCTCCTTTCATTGCCTACTCACTCAATCCATCCAGCCACTCCCTGGAATTCTTCAGAACAAAGTTGTTAGCTAGGTTGTTACTCTTGCTGTGCTCTGTTTCCTTGTCTGTCAAAACAATTGACAGCAGCACTTTTTTCCTGTGGCTGCTGGGATGAGCAATTGAGTACTTGAGGACACCAACAGGGACACATGGTCCCCTAAGGCACACTCAGAATGGATCAGCATTTATCCATATAGAATCATAGGGGAAAAAATGAAGTTTAAAAAAATCACAGTGTGGAGCTGGAGAGATGGCTCAGAGATTCAGAACTCTTACTCTTCTTGCAGAGGACAGTTCTCAAAAACCGTGTGGTGGCTTATAACCATCTGCAACTCCAGTTCAGGTCATTAGAGGCCCTTTTCTGGCTTTTGAGGGCATCACACACACAAGTAGTATACACACACACATGCAGGCAAACACTCATACACATAAAAATACGTTTTTAAAAATTACAGTATATATTGATGTGACTTCACATGCAGTAACCTAAGGAAATATCTTGTCCTTTCCTTCTGTAACATGTTGATTTGTTCTTAGTTTTGACTCACGTATACTCTCCAACCCACAGGTAGAAGAACAGGCCCCAAAGTGCAAAATTAAAACCCAGCGATGCAATTATTCTACTCATGGCAGGGATCGCTGAAGAGCATCCTCACCCATCTCCAGATGGGTGCTTTAAGTAGAGAGGCAGGAAAGCAGAGTACTAGTGCAGTAAGATGACTAGTCACACACAGACAACTTGGGCTGTCCTCTGCAGACACTCCTATTTGTTAACTAAAGACAAATATAATACACATTTCAAAACAAATGGTAGGACTTACTCTGAATGTGGGTAGACCAGTTGATTCCAGAGCACAAAGCTTCAGTTTCTGTCATCTGCCTTCTTAGAGTAATTCCTGCATGATCTTCTTGAAGGGAGCTTCTTGCCCGGCCCTCAGCCGTGAGTCTGGTTTTGGCATGCATTCCCAGGAAGGTTTTCTCTGGTTTTCTCCTGTTAAATGCATTTCCTCTGTTTGCCACCACCACCCACCACACACACAACCTGCTGCTGACACATCTTCCATTCATCCCTCCACTCACTTCCCAATTAAAAAGATAAAGCAGCTTCTCCATTTTGAGTAAAATAGAGATTGCACTCAGAGCAGTTAGGGCAGCCCTTACTGGACATCTATTGTGGCTTTAAGCCCTGGCTATTTTCTGGATGCTATCAGAAGCATCTGTATTGTCTCAGAGGGAAATGTTCAGTCCTGTTTGACTCTCTGTACATTATCCATAGTGGATTTTTAAAAATAAGATTTGGCTTTCCCCTTATACCTCCCATTCAGTGGTGTATTCTGTACTGTAACCTGACACATGGAATAACTTAGGTCAACAGCCTCATCTGCTTGTCTCTTTTCCTCTCTGCCCCATGTTCATACACAACCATGGATTGACCTCCAAACCCAAGTGGGTTGATTGTTTTTCTTTAAGCATGCTTTCTCCTGCCCCACTGATTACCAATATAATAGTATCACCAGAGATGAGAGAAAGGGGAACTCCAGTGTACAGCTCAAAGGAGTCACAGAGGCACACTATCTGCAGCCAGCTAGAGAAGGTCACTTGTCCCTAATCAAAGATTTGTTTCTTGATCAAACTGTTAGCACCCCCTGAGGCCTTTAGTACAAATATCTCTGATACTCGAACTTTTAAATCAGGGGACTTCAGAAGAGATAGCCCCTGCCTGATGAACAGTTTACCTGAGCCAGGCCCTCCAAACTAGGCTTCTTAAACCTATCCCACTCTAGCCCTTTTCACCCAAGAAACTATATACTGTGCTAGACATATTGCATATAAAATTTGGTGCAAATCAAGTATGTACTCATAATAAATTATAAAGAAATATATTTACAAAACAATTATTTGATATAATCTAGCCATTTATGAAACATGAAAGCAAATGTGTATACTAATGAGACAAACATGCTTGCTTATTTTTGCATAAAGAATTCAGTCTTGGAGAAGAGAGTTGGATCAGTGCTTACAAGCACTTGTTGCTCTTGCAGAGGACCCAGGTTCTTTTCCCAGTACCTACATCTGGACATCAGGCATGTACATGGTATACATACATACATACATACAGGAAATATACACATAAAATACAAATAAATGAATTCCTAAAAGAAAAAGAATTCAATTTTGACTGAATGGTTGAGACTGTGGGAGGCAGACTGTCTTCAATGTCTTTCAGAGTTCATGGATATTTTGATCAAGGATGAGAACAAGGATTTATTTCTTTATATAAATATATAGTATGTAATGACAGATGTATGTTTAAGGCTATATTTGAAATTGTCAGAAATTCTTTTCTAATCAAGTCAAAATTCATATAGTAGTGTGTGTGTGTGTGTGTGTGTGTGTGTGTGTGTGTGTGTGTGTGTGCGTGTGTGTCTGTGTGTGTGTGTTTTGTGTTCAGAACTAAGGCTGCAATAAAACCAAAGATGTGGGGTCTGACACTTCCAGAATGCACTAGGCTCAATACACATTTAATTTTGAAATGTTCAGAGACCTTTTACTAATGTTTGAAGACTTCCACACTCATAGTTTAAGAAGCTGGCTCTAAGCACTTTCCATGTTAACTCGGCCTCGAAAAGCTAAGTGCTGTTATTAACCTCACATACAGATGACAGTGGGCTCAGAAGCTATGAGGCTCATGCCCAGTCACACAGCTAGTACATGGAGAAGCCACCCAACCTCTAGCCTTCATTTTATAGATGAGAAAGCTAAAGTTCAGGGAGCTGAATAACTTGCCCTTCTTACCAGCGAGCAGTAGCTCTGCATAGAGTCTCTCCTGATGCCACCCATTTGTTTCCCACTGGAACACTCTAGAGAAACTGCATCGTGCACCTCATCACTCCCTACATAATTCCCTTTCCAGTCAGCTGCACCCCCTGCCAGGCTCCGTCTGCATTGACTCTCTTCCTACTGCTCTTCGATGGTGGGACCCGATCTTCCCAATCTTTCTGTTCCCAGTGCCTAGCACAACTCTGGCAGTTAATGTTATTGTTTGTTCATCTGTGTGACAGAAAATGTAGTTTTATTGTATTTGATTGAGGCATTCTTGTGTATACATCTACTAAAATCAGCCTCAGAATGGCTTGTCGCAATTTTAAGTTAAAGTTGAGCCATTCTTAAGGTGTTAAAATTTAGAGTTTACACCTGGTAAGTAAGTCACAGGATGGAATGGTCATTCCAGGGTGGTGAACAATTTCCTTCTCTTACAATAATTTTTATCAGTTTGTAGTAATTGCTATCAGGAATGGCAGCTAGCTATGTTGAGGATTATATTAGTTTGTCTTTCATTGCTGTAACAAAATATGTGAGGCTGCTTACTATTATAAAGAAAATGTTTAATTAGCTGACAGTTCTTGAAATTTAAGGGCAGAGTCAAGCACTGGCTCTGTTCTCTTTATAACATCACTGTGATGAAATTACAATGGGGTGGGGGTCATGTCTGAAAGAAAATGTTGCACCTCAAAACAGGATTCAGGGATTAGAGCAGTTATAATTCCTACCTTTTAGTAACCATTACATGGATGATAATTCTCAGTGATGTTGTTGCTGTAGTTTTGTTCTCTTTTGTACTGTTTGGGTGTGGGTTTGTAGTAACTTGGAGTTTTTCTGTCTACTTTAGGTTCTGCATGTTTCCAAACCTATGAGACCACCCAGCCTGCAGTTAAGTAGAAGAATCCGGAATTTAAAATGTCAGCATGAAGACTTTAAGAAGGAAAAGTTATAATGGTCACTCTGCAAATATGCTTTTATCTCCACTTACAATGTTAAAAATAAATAAATAAATCCAGAAAGCCATTAAGAGGCTGTAGAATCAATTACAAGCACACAGAGACATGGTCACCTTTGAAATTTATACTGAAGGGAGTGTCTTATGAATTTCCCAAAAACTTACAGTCGTATTTGAGGCTTTTCCTTTATATCTGTTGCTTTGTGTGAAAGTTCAAAATAAAACTTAAACATGTTCTCTAACTGAAAGTTCTATCTGTATATCTACTGAACACAAACAAGTATGTGGGAAGAACAATTTTGATGATGACATTGATAAATGGTCTAAGCCCAGAAAACAGAAACTGATCCTGTCAGTCATAGCTGTGAGAGACCAGCCACTAAGGCACAAGCTTCTGTTCAAACAATATCATAATTAAGATTACACAAATCCATTTCCTTTCCCATCATTGTAATGTTGTCTTTTATATGCTCATCAACATAAAAAAAAATCTGTTCTTTGATTCCTTTTCTGGACACTATTATTCATTTCATCTCATGCTCACCTCTGAAAACAGTGCCACCAACTCATACAGGGAAGTTTTGGAAAATGCTGTGCTGGCAATCTGTAGCGACATGGATATTCTAGCTACTTGCCAGGCTGGGGCAGGAAGTTCACAAGTTCAAAGCCTTCCTGCTCCGGTAGTGTTAAGTGTGTTACTTATTCCACACTGCACCCTCTGGAAGAACAGTGACCCTGCAGAGATAGCTCAGTACACAAATGAGGTCCATTCAAGGGCAGAGATGAGATGAAAGTTAGCCTCAGTAGAAGCTCCAGCTTGATGGTCTTCCAGGGTCGAGGATTAAGTGGGGGTTACAGAAGGGTTTCATTGGGGGAGTTGGAATTGGATGTGGGAGTTTGGGTGCATCCTAGATGTATGCTTGCAAAAAGGATGAAAGGATAAACATCCGGTCAGTCCTAGACAAAGGATGAAAGGTAGTGTGGTCCAGTCATAATGGAGTGCACTCTCCTCCACTTATTAGTTGAGCGCCTCGGGTCATTTATGTGATGAATCTGGGTCATATATGTAAAGTGGAAATCAAGGATATAGGCACCTGCCTTGTTAGACTGTGGTGAGAGTTGCATGAAGATGGTGAACAAATGGTGTCGGGCCCCAGAATTCTGCTGAGATAACAGCCTCAGGGAAAGCTTGGAGTTGCTTCTGTGATGCCAAACTGAATAGGAAAGGAAGGACTGTGTGGCAAGGATTCAGGCTCCAGGGGACCAAGCCATACTTCCTGGAAGTCTGACCCAAATGGATCAAAGTTTGACCCAATTGGAAAGTGGGGGATGGAGCTGCAAACCAGATTGGAAAGGTAGGCCGCACCTCACCAATCACTACCAACCTCTTTTATTTTCTGGAAAGTGCTTGACACTGCACATACTGTCTTATTCATTCATCTATTATTGGTCCCCTGCCCCTTCCCCTCCCCCTGCCCCTCCCCCTGCCCCTGCCCCTGCCCCACATCAGCCTCCATCATCTCCCTCAAATATAAATTCCCTAACAGCAGTAGCCTTGGCTGTATTGTCCACTCCATGTCTAAAAAGCCTAGGCCCTGACTTCTGCTTAATAGCCATTTGTTAAGTTAATTACTGAATTAAAGCCTTGTTTTCTTGATCCCACTGAAGAGGTGTTTGAGCTCACTGGTTAACAGAGGGAAGGAATTCAAGAGCAGGAAAAGCTGACAACATTGGAAAGCAGGACTTCTCAGGAGCCTGGATGGAAAGCACAGGTGGAGGGTGAGAGAGGAGAGGGAAGAGCTTCTGTCTTGTCCTAGCTATCAGGTTCCATCCAGAGCCTGACTAATATCCCGCCAGCTCTCATTCCCAGACAGCTGGCTCTGATACTCATGTGATTAAGCACATGCTATAATTAATCATCTTTATAAAATAGCTCAGAGGAGATTCTACCCAGCAAGCAGCTATTCGACCTTCTTATGGTCCTTACAGCCTTCTTTATTCTGCTGGTTCCTCCCTAAAGTAAGCAGACCTTGCCTCAACCCTACAAAATGCAGGAAAGCTTTCCATGAACACCAGTGGGAAGGGTTGAGAGGATGCTATTCATCGAAATGTAATGCAGACAGCATTTAATAGAAAAGAGAGTCCCCCATCTTTAGGTAAGAAGTTATCACCTTAGAGAGACTAGCAGAGGGAAGGCATTTCTGTGATCACCATGAAATTGAGCACTGTACTTACAAATGGCTACAGGGGTTGTTCTGTATTTCTGTACACACATAGACAGTTTTCTGGAGACACCTCACTATATTTAGTCATCTTTGGGAGAAAGTCTCACAGGACAAAGGTAAACTTCAGGCTTCTGGGACTACAGATGCCCAGGTGCATAAAAAAGATTAACAAAGGCTCCCTAACCCCACGGGGGACATTTGTGAAGGATATTAATGCAAGAGGATCTAGCCTTGGTTTCCCTGTTTTGCACCGTAGTATATTAAAGTGGTATGACCATCTATGTGAAATAAGAGAATTTTTACTTCCTTTACTTGCCAATAAATATTTTTGGTGGATTAAGTTTTTACTTATTGCCATATGTCTCATTTACAAAGCTCATTTGAGATCAGAGAGAAGGAACCCAGGGCTGAGAAAAAATGAGAACTGAAGACAGCCAGAATCATTGGGAGTCGTCATTCCCAGAATTTACAATCATTCATTCAGCCAACCTTTACTAAGCTTCCACCTAAGGTTAGTCACTTTATATAGACACCAGAGACAGTGAGAGAAAGACATGGTAAAGGCCCCATCCTTCTAGAGCTGAATCCTGTAGGGGGACAGACAGCATACACAAGCCTGAGGACACTCAGGAACTAAGGAGATGTCTCATTTGGTAACATTATTGCTGTGCAAGCTTGAAGATCTGAGTTCAAATATCCAGCACCCACATAAAAAGCCAAGCGGAGCAGTGCCTGTAGTCTTAGCCTGGGAAGGGAAGAGAGACAAGAAACCACTGGGGCTTCCTGGCCAGCTAGTCAAGCCAATCGGTGACCTTCTGGTCAGTGAGTCTCTACCTTAAAAAAAAAGATTAATAATAATAAAAGGTAGAGACAGACTGGGGAAGACGCCTGACATCAAACTCTGGTCTCCACATGCACATACATACAACCTGCACATACATGTGTACACATGAAAATACACACATACACAGATATGAAAGAATGAAAATGAGTATGCAAGGGCTAAATGACATGCAGGATACCATGATACCTGACATACTGTGAGCAACAAAGGCTTCTTGGAGAAAATGCTGCTTACTCTGTATTTTAGACCACATGTTACTTTTCTCATGGCTATAACAAAACACCTGACAAAAGCAACTTAAGGAAAGATTTGCTTTGACATTCAGTTTTAGGATAGTCCATCATGATGTTGAAAGTATATTGAAAAGAGTTGAAAAGAGAGACTTTCGCCATGGCAACAGAAGAAGGAGGCAGCTGCTCCTATTGCATCCACACTCAGTCAGGAAGCAGGGAGAGATGAATTCTGGTGCTCAGCTGGCTTCTTCCTTTTCTCCTATTTATTCAGTCTGACTCCAGACCATGAGATGAAGCCACTGGCCCTTCTCAGCTAATCCTCTCTGGAAACATCCTCACAGACACACCCCAGACTGCATCTCCTAGCTGACTCTAAATCTGTAACATTCACAATGTCTGTCTACACAGACAGTAAATGAATTTCGAGCTCTGTAGGCATCTGGAAAAAGAGATTTCCAGGCAGAGAGAACCAATGCAAAGGCTCTGAAGAAGAAACACATTTGTATACTTCCAGAAAGATACAGAAGGCTTGAGTGACCTGTATGTGTCAGTGAAGAGGGTGTGGTTCCCAATTGTGAAGCATGCAGCCACCCACTCACATGGGGCATAGAGCACTTGACTCCGGTTTAGGACCTTTGGATGCTGCTATGACCCCAAATTCATGTTGAAACCTAATCCAGCACAACTGTACTATTTTAAGAGGGGGGATTTCAGGAGTTGATTGGGTCAGAGGGTATGGCCCTTGTGAATAGGTCTATTGCCTTCTAAAAAGAGCCTAAAGAAGCCCATTTGCCACTTCTGCAATGATGAGAAACAGCCCAAAAGCTCCACCAATGAAGCAGAAACCAAGCCCTCAGCAGACACCTAATCTGCTGATAGATGCTTCCCTCTCAGAGCTGTGAGTAATAGTGTCTCTTGCTTAAAAGTTACCCAGTCTGAGGTATTCTGCTCTAGCAGTCCAAGTGGATTAAGATAAATGCTAAATATAATGACCAGCCAGTGGAAAGCTTTTCCCCCTTTAATCTGAAATGCATTTTTAAAACTCTTCTGGCAGCTAGGTGGAAAATGAATCACTGGAAAGAAGGAGGGGAAGTAGAGGGAATTTGAAAGGCAAACGAGAGCTACCAGACCTTAAGATAAGAGAAGAGGGATGACGGTGAGAGGCCATGGGGTGTGTGTTGGAGGGAAAACCACAGACTGAGGACTAGAGGCAAACACTTAAGACAAAAACAGTAATCAAAGATGCTTTTTGGTTTTTTTACCAAACACAGGTGGGTTTGACTCCCTTTCCTGAGGTGGAGAAGCTGAGAAGCAGCTTGGGGTACTGGTGTTAGGAGTCCAGTTTGGGACAAGCTGACTTGAGGCGCCTACAGACATCCAAAGGATGGTTTGAATATGCAAATGATGCATGAAGAACCTGAGGACCTATGCACTGTCCCATCTGTAGGGTATCCTGAAACCAGTCCCCCACGGGTACCAGGGGATAGCTGGACCACACCAACAGAGCAAGTACAAGGATGGCAGGGAACTGGCAAATGTTTGGGATAATTTCAGGCAGCAAAGGCTTGGAAAAGGATCAGAAAAAAGAGCAAGAGGTAAGAAGATGGGAACACTGTTTAAACAATTCTTTTAAGTGGCTTTGATATGCACCGAACTTCGAAATGTGTCAGCCAAGCTAGGGATTAACTAAGTCCAGCCCCTAGAGATGTGCTTTTGCCCAATTCAGCGTCAGCCTATCACAGCAGGCAGACATTGAGGCCCGTATGTCACATTCCCAACTTCTCAAATATAAAAGGCTATATTCTCACCTAAAAAAACCCAATTTCACATGTTGAGTCAATTTCTTTCTTCGTAAAAGAGCCATTGCGCCAATCACACAAACGTGTCTGTAAGCCAGATGGTCCCGAAGGGAGGCCTGGCTTCATGGCAGAGAGGAGGCATGCCGCCGTTCCAGTTCCACCCGGCTCCGCACACTGGGCCTGTCCACCTATCAGACCCACTTGGCCATGTTCTGTGCTCAAGTGGAAAAATCTTAGAGGTGTTTATTTTTGCCTGAATGGTATCGGATCACTATTTTATCATTTCTCAACTTAATTGATTCTTCAATTAAATATGTGAGTAATGAGTAGAAAAGAAAAAAACAAAACAAGGGAAAAAAACAGACACCTTTTGTAGCAAAATCAAAAACATCAGATACTTACATGTAATTCTGACCCCAGAAATGGGCAAAACTTTCATATGAAAAGCCCATAAAGCATCGTTGGAAGAAAGTAAAGATGCTGATAAATAAGTGGATAGATCGTGTGCTGGATGATGGGAAAAATTCAACATATAATGAATGTCAGTTCCTTCCAAAATGCTGAATTTATACAACAGCTTGCCTTGAGGGAGAAAGGGCTAACTCCCAGGAGAGCAGATAGAGACATTCTAACATTTCACTCTTTAAAAAGCCTTTACTAATTCACTGTTTTTATGTGTGTATATGTGTGTATGTGTACATGTATGTGCACATGTACGTGTGTGTGTATGCATGCATTCATATGCATGCCACAGCACTCATATGGCAGCCAGAGGACAACTTCATGGAGCCATCATTTCTGTCCTTCCACCTCCACATACGTTCTGGGGATCAGATTAGGTCAGTCAAGCCTGTGCAGCATGAAATTTTACCCTGTGAAAAATCTCGCTACCTCTGTCATCTCATTGAGGCTCTAAAATTTAAACAAAAGTCCAAGAGGCCTGTCCTACTTTCCCTTGTGTTGCTGTGATAAAATACTTTGACCAAAAGTAACTTTGTGACCAAACAGTTTATTTGGCTAACACTTTCAGATCACAGTCCATCACCGAGGAAAGTTGGGACAGAAAAGCAGAAACCAGGGAGAAACTCTGCTTGCTTGCTTGCTTGTTCACAGACTCCTGCTGTGCCAGCTTCCTCATAGAACCCAAGACCACCTTCCTAGGGATGGTGCCACCCTCACTGGTACGGGCCCTTTAACATCAACTAGAAATCAAAGTAATGTCCCAATGACATGCTCATAGGCCAATCTGATCTAGACAATTCCTCAGTCTATACCTTGCTCTCAGATGAGGACAGTTAAAGGTAGCTGGGACAGGGACTAAAGCAGTTGAAGGAAATGGAATGAACTATCAAAATTTATTATGAGGCAGGCATGGTAACATTTGCCTATAATCCTGGCACTTGGAAGGCTGAGGTCAGCAAATCATGACTTTGAAGACAGTCTGGGCTACAAAGCAAGGCCTTGTTTCAAAAATAATCATTACAAATCTACAGTTTAATTGTTCTTTTAATTAACTCTGTAGTTTATTGTGTTAGCACTTGACTGGACAAATTAAACAAAAGGGTAGAATTGAAAATATAGAAACATATCCACATATAAATAATAGGATTATGGCCAAGCATAGTCTTTTCAATTAACAGTGCCAGAATTATTAGATATCCATTTAAAAACAAAAATCTATTTTAGCTATATGATATGCCTAAGTTAAAAAGTTAGTAAGTTAAGATGTTAAATAGTAAAGTACCTCTAAAAAGTAATGCCTACCCCAAAAGCCACGGGTTATTAAAGGAAAATTCCAATGCTAGATGTGGAATACCTACTTATGAGTTGTTGGCCAGGAAGGAGCCTCTGGCTCCTTCAAAATAGGATCAATTACTGCCATTGCTCTTGATTGCCCACCAGAACCAGCTAGTAAGATCCCATTGCTGAAGACACTGCATTTTGGGTGTATGATAGAAAGAAATCAAGCTAGAATGAACTAGAAGCTTATGGTGGAAGTTTCTATGTAGACATCTGGAATAGAAAAGTAATCAACAGCCTTCCCCAGCTATGGACCTTGATTGCTACAATACCAACTTTCCAGGCCAGATATGCCCACTGGTACATTAGTAGCAGGACTATTATTGGGATAATCAACTGCATTCTGATTGGATCAGAGACCCACTCCACAGGAAGGCATTCTTGCCTGTTGCTATGGGCCTGCTTAAAGGCAAAACTTCTGTTTTGCTAAATGTTTGTGTTGTTAAACTGCTTCCTAAGTATGCACATACTTGTACCTGTGGACTTCTAGTGTCCCCCTCTTCTTTTGTCAGAAAAGTTTATTTGCAAAAAAAAAAAAAAAAATGACAGTACAGAGATTGCTGGCTGGTCAAAGTGCTGACAATAAGTGACTACCAAGTGTTCAGCTCTCAAAGTGGTACACATGTCCTCCCTCCTCAAGTCTCAGGGAGTGTCAAAGAAGAGAGGATAGAAAGAATTCAAGAGCCAGATACTAAAGAGGAGGGTTATGAAATGCTGTGTGCTGGGGGTGACATGTCCAGTGCACTCATAAGCTCACAGCGAGTACAATTGTCTGGATGGGGCCTGTACAAGGTTGGGCTGATAACATTCTGTCATGGATGTTCATAAGCAGGGAGGAACTCATGAGACATGTCCCCTTCCCAGGGACCTACTGGAAATTAATGGCTGTGGAAAAGGGGACGATGAGTCATTGTCTTCAGTGGTGTATGCTGAGCCATCCATGTTCTAGTGAATAGCTCTACACGCCTGTGCACATGGATGGTGTGATTAAACTCAGCGGGTCACAAAACAAAAGACAGGCTAGTGGGAAGAGACTGTATTGAGAAGATGCAAGGGGACAGGAGGGAGAGGGGGTAAAACAATGAGAAGGTTGAATGTGACCAGAACATATATACATGTATGAAATTGTCAGAGTGAATAAATTAGGAAAGGAAACAGCATCTTCACAATCTTGAGAAATGAATGATTTTTAAACAAGATATGGAAAGTGTAATGTACCATAAAAGAAAAGGCCGAACGTTTAAATGGATTATATTAAATTAAGAGTGTTTAAGCCAGGCATGGTCGTGAACTACAATAATCCCAGCACACAAGAGTTAAGAACAGCAGAGTCCGAAGTTCAACCTCAGACTTGGTTACATAGAGAGTCCAAGGCCAAATTGAGCTACATGAGACCCTACATTGGTCATTTAAAACCATGACAGAAGACCTGTGTTTATCAAAACTCACATTAAGAGCATCAAAAATCAAGCCACATAATGAGAGAATACCAACTTATGGCATTCAGAGTATATGTGGACACCCATGGATCAAAAAGGAGAAGGACTGATAACTAGAATTTAAAAGTGGATTAAAGATGTTAGAGGGCACTTCACAGATAAGGACACTCACATCACATCTCTAAAAACAGACAGAGATGTGCTCAGCATCATTTTTCAACAGAGAGATGTAAATTAAAGCCAAAATGAGATACCCCTATAAACCCACCAGAATGGCTACAATAAAAGACTGATAATCTCTAGTTTCTGGCAAGCAAGAGGAAGATCTGAAACTCTTATATACTGCCGAGAGGAATGTAAATTGCAATAACCACTGTGGAAAATCGGCAGTTCCTACTAATGTGGAACACATGCTTCAGGAACTGACTCATGACCTAACGATTCCATTTTCAGGTATATCCTGACAGAAATCTGGACATGGTGCACTGAAATACAGACTCAAGAGTGCTCATAGCAGCAGCAGTTTTCAGACCCTTGAATCCAAATGCACGTTTGCAGAACAAACAAAAGGTGTTAAACAGGAAGTGAATGAGCAACCTGGAATAGATACAAAAGTGTGTGAGAGTCTCTGAAATATAAGGCTGAACAAAAGCAACCCACTGCAAGTCAGAGCACTCTGAGTAATTCCACTTATATGAAGTCCTAAACCATGCCTAACTAACCTGTGGTTTCAGAATTAAGGATGATGGTTCGTTACCTTTTCGGAGAAAGTAGCTGGCAGGGAACATGTATGCTTTCTGGAGTGTTAGTAATAGACTAGACTTTGATCTTGGTAGCCATGTTCCCATCATGAGACTCATGTGTAATGTTCCATAAGAACACTTACTAGCACTTGTGATGCACAAACTTAGTCTAGCTCTACTGGGGCAAGAACAAGAGGAACATGGCTACTATCCTTAGAAAACTGAGTCAGTGAGGGATTTAATGGACAGCTCTTCTAGTTTCATCTCTGTCACTATGATACAACACCTCTGATCAAAGCCACCTCACAACAAAAGAGTTTATTTGGCTCACAGTTCCAGGTTACAGTCCATTGTTGTGGTTAAGTCAATGCAGGAACTTAAAACACCATATCCAGAGTCAAAAGCAGAGAGAGAATAAAGGCAAGGATCCTTACTTACTTGCTCTCAGCTAGCTTAGGACTCCTCTTTAGCTCCTGGGAATGGAGCTGCCCACAGTGGGCTGGGTTTTTCCCCATCGATAATCAAGACAATCCCCCATAGACATGTCCATAGGCCAACCAAATGTAAGAAAATTGCTTATTAAGATTCTCTTCTTGGGTGAGTCTATGTTGGGTCAAGTTGGCATTTAAAATTAGCCAGCACAGTAACTATTTTCTTTCTTGGTGTAGGAATGAGAGGCTATCTTGAATCTCAGAGGCAGATGTATAATCTGCCTCTGAAATCAATTATGGTGACTATTCCTTTACTGCCCTGAAAGTACATTCACCATTTCTCCTCAGTCTCAGAGGCAGAAGCAGTCTCTAAGGCTTCCTTCACACCTGTCCTCTGAGATCTGCCTTCCCAGTTGTGTCTGTCTCTATCTACATATGTTTGTTTTCATTGACAGGATTGTAATCTCCACTAGACTAGGACCTTCAGGAGAACACATGAGTAAATCACTATTTTGATCCGCATAAGTAGCATTATATTGACCTCAAGAAGAAATTTTGTGTAAGTATTAGCAATATGAATATGAGGATGAATTGATGTAAGCACACAAATTCTCTGTAGGATACTTCCACCCTTATATCTTTCAAAGTGTCTTTAAAAAGTGCATCTGGCCAGATGTGGTGGCACACACCTTTAATCCTAACACTTGGGAAGCAGAAGCAAGTGGATCTCTGTGAATTTAAGGCCAGCCTTGAGTCCCAGGACAGCCAGAGCTACACAGTGAGATAGTGAGATACTGTCCAAAAAAAAAAAAAAAAAAAAAACCAAAGATAAAAAAGGTATATTTGAACAATAATCCTTTGATTAGTCTCTGGCTTATTAACTGAAGATTCTCAATCTTCAGTATAAATAATAAAGGTTTCCTTTCTAATGATCTCATGATTTTAATACTACCCAGTATGTGATATTCAGTCTGTCATTAGGTGATGATTCAATCTATGTAGACTTTTCCCCTTTGGCATAAACTGTCTACTAATGTATCTAATGTGTGCATTATAACCCTCAAAGTTTTATATATAAAACTATATATACATACATACACATACACACACAAACACATGTATATAAATATATAAACATACACACACATATAGATACATATATATATGGAGAGAAAGAAAGTTTCTTTGCTATAAGTTCCCTAATATGCACTTGCAGAAGACTTGACAATTAAAAGTAGCATCATCTGTAACCTACTGACCCAAAGTATCTGATGCTCTTGGTCCTGATACCTTCTGTAGCCTCTCCCTGTAACTTTCCTTACCCTCAGTCTCAACGTACCCATGGCAGTCATTTGCTATTGAAGGATTCTGTTCTACTTGGCATGGCTGACTGGACAGGGCTGAACACTGCACAAGCTGAACCAATCATAGACTCTCTAAAAATCTGAAATGAGAAAGGAGACAAAACATAGGTTTTCCACATGACAAGACTTCTATGTGTGGATGTTAGAGCCATGGGGTGCTTTGTTCTACCATGAGGTCTGGGTGACTTGAAAGATTAGGCTTAAAGAGGCAGAATGAGACAGAGACATGAAGGGGAGGAGTGAGGGATAGAGGGAGTGCTGACTAGACAGTGCTCCCCACTTCAGGGTCTCAATGTCCTCTCACTGAGTCCTTTGTGTGTAGCTTGGGACGTTAGTGTCTTCTAAGCCTTCCACAAGGCTAATACAGTTTTAATTAACTTTTATTTGAATATGTATAAAATAACTAATGATCACTTAATAAGTAAGTAAGGTAAAAAGTAAAAGCTTCCCCTATTCTGAGCCTACAATAATTATCCGTTAGAAAATATACATATCTATTCCTCTATCACTCCATCAACACACACGTAAGATAGGGAGTATACTTTATCTATAAGAAAATCTTACAAATATACATGCACAGATACTTGTATATTATACCCAAATGGAGTTATCACGTTCTACTGGGTTGTTTTTACATAAATAGCACACCTATAATGTGTTCCCATGTAAGAACATACATGTCTCTGTACTGTTTATGAAGACTGCATAATATTTTGTCGTTTAGAAACATTGTAGTAATCTCCATGCATCCTTAAGATGTAGGCTGTCTGATTTCTTCAGTACTCCACTGTACATATTTTATCATGCATCACAGTGCTTTTATGACTCTGTATAGTTAAAATTCTTAAATTGTAGTTTTGGTGGCCCATGATTTGTACATTTTGAAATTTAAATTTAAATTCAGCAAATATTATTCAATTGACCCCTTTCATCGAATAAATGCACATTAAAGCCTCCTGTAAGAGGGACTGAAGGATTGTAGAACAGTAAGTCAGATAAAGCGCAGACCACTGAAGTATGAAAGGGAACGTGGTTTTGTGTCACACAGGCCAAAAGATGTTCAAGTCCTCCTTGATCTGATGTAACCAAGGCCAGCAAGTCCTTAATGAGCTGTCTGGAGTCACCGTGATAAGATGTGTATCTGGCCACATCCTTCTGTAAAGCACAGCGTGATGAATGTAACCCAGTCCCACTATGGCTGAGAACTCATGAACTGAGGAGCTCTTCAGACACCGCAGGCCTTTTGCTAGCCCTCCCTTCTCTTCCAAAAGTCTTTATGAACAAAATGAGTCAACTGTAAGTATTTCCCCACCATCTAAACATTTGTTTGGTACTTGGTAGTTTAGAGAATACAACATTTTACTCCATGTAGGAATCTGGGGGAGCTATGACAATAATATTGTGTCACATCACTATAACAAAATACTTTATACAATTAATTTATAAAGATAAAAGGTTATGTTGGCTATTAGTTCTAGAGGTTAGAGTTCAAGATTGAGGGCCCTGTTGCTTTGAGTCTCCAATAAGGAACCACGTAATGGCACAAGATAAAGGAAATGGTTCACTTCTGAACCAGGAAGGAATGAACAAGACAGGAAGATATCAGGGTCCTACAAGGCTCTGGGAGGGCAGGGTGTCAATGCCCTAAAGATCATTAGGCTAGACCTCCTAAAGGGTCCACTACCTCACAAGAACACCACCTCAGAGAACCAACCCTTTAACTCATGAATACTTCAGGGAGGGGCACGCACACAAGCCATAGCAAGTGCCCACTTTGTAGACGGGACAACTCAAGGCTAGAAGTGCCAGGTGACTCCCCCCGTATCAGAGCCATGAGCTTTAGCCAGGGTCCTCTGCTTTCAAGGCAGGCCATGTTGAGGCAGTGCCACTGACCTCCTACGGCCGAACCTGACCCATCTCATAGACCAGTTATTTGTAGCTAATACAAGGCATTAATTAAGGCAATAATTAGCTCTCCAACTTAATATCCGTGAGTGAGGCTTAGGGGTGTTGGCAAGGGGTTGTCAGTGTTTCAATCCTCAGAGTTTCTGTTTTGGTTGAACCCCACCACCAGCACATGTTAGAAAAGAACACTCTACCCAGTGGCTTATTGAACATAGGCTCTTAGGAAAGAGATGAGTAAATGCTTCTGATAATAAGTCAAGCAGTCCTAAGTTAGCAAAGCTTTCTGAGAAGTTCTGGCGTGTTAGGAAATCCTTAGAACTATACAGCTGTTTTCTGTAGCCACCCACTGCCCCCACACAAGCCCCACCTCCACACTACCCAAGGTAATTCTGAAGTCTCTGTGAGGTTTACGTTGCCCAATCAGCACCGTGAATGTTGGCACACAGGTCAGGACGCACACTCTCTGTCCACTGGCCTTGAATCTCTGTTGGGAAACAGTTTCCCCAAGTGACAAGGGCCTTGCCTTGCAATCCTGTTAAAAATAGATGTGTGCATGAGAGAGGAGCAGCCGCAGGAAGTGGTTTTGGCATTTCCTATTGTCAAATGTACATCTGTTATCTGCCAACTGATTTCTAGAATGTGATTACAGAGTACTTACAGTAACAATTTGTGTACCAAATAGCTAATAAGAATGTGTGGCTCTTCTGAAGCATAACTGCAAAGTATGCATGGAAATTGAAACTAGCAGCATGATTTACACCCTAAAATAAATCAGCATAGTTTATACTTGAATATTCAAAGTGGGCCCTCCCTTCCCTTCACCTTCTCGACCAATGTACTTTCTTTCACTGACCACACGGAGGACCATGGAGTTCAGGCCCCAAGGCCTGTACCCTCCATGGAGCTGGAAACATGTATATACATACCTAAACAATTACTTAGTAAGTGTCCCAAACTCAATGCAAACAAAACAGAACTTTGTGGAGACAAAACCATTTCTTTCTTGGTCTGCTCCAAAGGATTCAGAGAGGCCATCATTCATCTAATTGTGCAGGCACACCTCCGGGGATCATTGCTGACTCCCCCCCCATACCCAGTCCCTCAGTGGGTCACCCTTCTACCCAGGGCTGAATTTCCAGCCAGTCTGCTGGATCCCTCACTGAGTGACTGAAATGGGTGGTCTTTGACTTTTGGCTCCTGACAACCCATTGTCCCCTACTGAAACCCTCCTACACCTTCCCTTCAGATTTAAAATAAATGCATGGTCTTACAGACTCCATGCAATCCACCTCATGCCAACCTGTCTAACTCCCTTCTGAGAATGCTCAGTATGTGTTCAGTATGTTCCAGTCACCTTGCTACTGCTCCTGGAATTCCCATATTAACCCTGAGGACATCAGCTTCCTCTTCTTCCCTGGTCTCCATCCCTTGGCATGACTCTATGACCTCATGAAGCTGCCCTCTTGGGCTGGCTGAGAAGCAGAACCTTGCTTGTGTAATTCTTCACCAAGTTCCTACGGACTGCCCTGTCGTTTGTTGAATGAATCTCTGACCTCAGGGATATGAGTGAAACCTGTTTCTCCACAGTTGGCTCAGGCAGATGGAGGCTGAATTAATCCAGATGAGAAGTGTCTCTATGTATTTAGTCTTTAACTTGTCTGAGAACTTCTCTTGAAGAACCTTGCCAAGACTGCCAGATCAATGACAGCTCTCATGAGTAGTCGCAGTTTTATAACAAACACGATTCAATTGATTTCCTCATTTTCCAGGTGTAGAAAGGACTAGAAAGCCTATGGCAGATGCAGGCCGGGGGAGCACTGAAGCAAAGGCAGCAGGGCAGTTGCCCCAAGGCCAGTCTTTCTCCTGCACTCCCCTCCCCCATCTCTCCCCTTCCTCTGCAAGCAGCATACAGCCAACGGCCACACTGCATTCTGTGGCCTTACAGAAGGAAACACAGCTGACCCCTCTGAGCCTGTGTCCCAGGACACCCTCATCATTAGTAGTCCTTCCATCTCCACACTGAAACTCTCCATGCTGCTAAGAGCAAAGCCACCATAACCAGATCCTGCCACTTCATCGTGTTCAGTGCTCAGTGTGGGCTGGGAGCTTGAGGAAGACCAGACAGTATCCTAATCATGTCCCTCCACACCTGTAGCCAGCAAGGTTCTTGTCCCTTTGCAGATGAAAAGACAGATATGCAGACAATCTCAGCCAGTTGCCCAGGTCACAAGAGAAAGTGAAATGCCTGAGTCTGCCAATCCCCCTCAACCCTTGTCCTGTGCCCCCTGGCAGTGGTAGAAAGCCTTGGCTGGAGTGTCTGGAGCAATGGTGTTCCTTCGAGAGGCCATGTTAAGTGTTGTGTGTGTCCATGGGCCCGGGATGACTGATATACTTCAGGCTGAAAGGAGCTAACATTGGAGGCAGCGGCACTGAGTTGCTCTATTTTGCAGGATGTGAACATCCCCCAGAGTGGTCCGTTTACTTAGTCACACTGTGTACTTTCGAGGCACAGAGTACTTTGAAGATAAGACCTCACTCCTCACTCGTTCTCAGAACATTTATTTGAGTCACACATCCTTGTGACCACTTTCCAGATAAGCCAACTGAGGCACAAGCTTGCAAACCAACATAGCCCGAGTGTCATACATCATATCAGAAGACAAACGGCAATGCAGTTCTCCCACCCCATAGGCTGGTTCCCTACATCTCCAAGCTGCAGTTTCCTCATCTACAGCCTGCAGGACCTAAGCCAGGACTTCTCTCAGGACCTTCCTTTTCCTCCAAAGCACATCACCAGTGTTGGGTGACGAGGACACAGTTAGCTGTGCAACAACAACTGTGTTCTTCATTTTTGGTGTTTCTTCTTGATGGAGAACCATCTTCCCTTCACAACCCCAAAACAGGGAACTCAGGGCATATGGAAGGGTACCTGCTCCTCCTTCACCCAAAGTGGGCAGTGAGTTCCCAGAGGGAAAATCAAGGTGTCATCGTTCACCAAAACAAGACACAGCTTTCATGGGTACATGAAGCCCACCACATCCACCACAGAGCACTTCTCAGCAGGGTGCTAGGAAGTTAAAGCTTTCACCAGTACTGCGTTCAGAGATCCTAGGTCTGTGCAGTGAGGTAAGAGGCTCCAGAAGTGGGAGATGGCAAGCACGCGCCAGCGGAACAAGGGTAAATGTGTAGTTTAGTGACTCCTTCAAGGACCTCGGGATCTGCAAGGAGGAAAGTCAAGCCAAATTTCCTTCTGGGTCTTTGCTCCAAAATCCCCCCTGTGGCTATGAGCTTCCATTATAAAATGATGACTTGCATTCACCTTTCTTCCTTTCTTCCTTTTCTTCCCCCTCCCCCATACTCTGTCTTAACTTTCCACAGAAGAAACAAGAAATCTCTTTAATATGTTTTCTTCCATTAAGAAATGAAGAAGAAACAGACACTAAGGCCATTTAAATGGGGGAGAGGAAAGATAAGAAGTAAATATGACAGGCTGGAGAGAGAGCTCAGCGGTTAAGAGTGCTGGCTGCAATTCCAGAGGACCTGGGTTTAATTCCCAGCACCCACATGGCAGCTGACAACTGTCTGGAACTCCTGTCCCAGGGGTTCGGACACCCTCACACAGATAAATATGCAAGCAAAACACCAATGTACATAAAATAAAACTATTTCTTAAAAAGATCCTCTTTCAGATTTAACAGTTCAGTGATAATGATGTAAACCTATTTGTGAAAAAAAAGAGAAGAAAGAAAAGAAATGAATATAACGAAACAAGAAGGGGGGGCTGTGGAAGAAAGCCACAGGGTGCTCACTGCACATCAGTGTCACAGAGACTGCCCAGGGACCGAGGCAAAGGGCCTTGATAGCCGAACTGATACCCCGCTTTTAAAACGATTTCACATAAAAAATGCCCGTTGGTATTCGTTGGATGCTAAAACCCGCCCTCCACCTTTCTCAGGCTTACTTTTCATTAGCAACTAGGTCCCGTAGTCACCTGTTATGGCTTGAACAGTCTGTCACCCAAAAGTTCATGAGCCAGCATCTTAAAATAAAATCAGGAAAGTGGCCCACCAGAAAGTGTCCAGATCTCAGGGTCCCACCCTCATGAAGGGCTAGTGCTGTCTAGTGGGATTAGTCAGGTCAGTGGGATGGAAGTTCTCAGGAACCTGGGTGATATAAAGAGTGAGCTCCCTACTACCTTGTCTCTTGTCCCACATTGCTACCCCCCCCCCCACACACACACAAGGGTGGCTCCCTTTCCACTCCTTTCACCATATTATGATGCACCTAATGCCCTTTTCTGGGTGACTGGCACCCATGTTGCTTTGAGCCTCCGGCTGTAAGAGTCATACACCAAACACACCTCTTTATTTCATAAAATCATCTAGCCTCGGTCTCTTTTTCATGCCAATACAAAGCAGACTAAGAAAAGATCTAAATTTGGCAACCTTTAATCTGGATATCTCTCACCCCAGAAAGTGAACTTTACCTAAAAATATTCTAGAAACTGTGCTAATCATCTTGTCCCTTGTTATTCCTGACATTGAGGGGGGAAATCCTAGCTCAGTCTAGTTGGAGAAAGTAGGGTGCATTACAGGGGTGATTACATTTCACTTAGGCCTCTCCTGTCTCCCATTTGAGATTTAAATGGACAGCTTGAAAGACCTGATGGGGCTATGACACTGCTGATTACCAGAGATGTCAGCGGGGACCTGATGTCAAAGGCCAGAGAAGGCCTAGTAGACAAAGGTGCAGGGGAAAATATGAGTCTCACCAGGAACCAGGGAAGAATCTAGAAAAGTAAGATAGATGCTCGAAATGCCTGTGCTCAGTCCAGTGAAATTCTGGCCATTTGTGTTATTGACACTTTCTGATTGGCTGTTAGTTGAATTGAAGATCACAGAGCTAGATTCTTTTTGACGTACAGATTCTTTCTTCAGCCATTTAGTCACTTAAAGAACATATTGAGAACTCTCTCTGTCACACAGCACTACCCTTAGCTTAGAAAAGGTTGAATACAGAAGAAAAGCAGACTTTTAATTTTGATGTACATATTTGTTTGTTTTAATTTATGGGTATAAATTCCGACCTAAGTGGCCCCTGAATATCTGTCATGTATGACAATAACATACCAGTATTGTGATTTCAGGGATCCATTTAGACTTACAGAATGGGAGGAAAAGGTACTAATTTGAGAAAAAGGGTTTTCGAACCACACAATAGATGCATATTTATTTGTTTATTTGCGTGTGTTAGTATATTTTGTACATTCCTTTTTTGAAATGTATTTGTACTTCTCTCATGTATTACATCCCGACCACAGTTTCACCTCCCTCCATTCCTCTCAGTACACACCCCTCCTCTCCCCCAGATACACTCCTCCTCCTTTTCACTTCAGAAAAGAGCTAGCCTCCCAGGGATATCAGTCAAATATGACATAACAAGGTACAAGAAGACTAGGCACAAACCTTCATAATGGGGCTGGAAGAGGCACCCTAGTCGGAGGAAAAGGGCCCCAAGAGCAAGTAAAAGAGTCAGATACCCCACACAAACACACACACACTCACTCCCACTGTTAGGAGTCCTACAAGAACACTAAGCTAAATAACATTAACGTATATGCAGAGGACCTAGTGCAGACTCATGCAGGCTACATGACTGCCTCTCCAGTCTCCATGAGCCACTGTGAGCCCTGCTTAGTGATTCTGTGGTTCATGTTGTTTGTGTCCTTGACACCTCTGGTTCCTAGAATCCTTCCTCCCCTCTTCCCCAGGGTTCCCCAAACTCCATCTAATGTTTGGCTCTGGGTCTCTGTATCTACTCCTATCAGCTGCCAGAGGAAGCCTCTCTGATGATAATTGGGCTAGGCACCAATCTGAGTATAACAGGATATCATTAGGAATCATTTTGTTGATTTCTTGTTGTTCTTGTTGTTGTTGTGGTGGTGGTGGTGGGTGGGGTTATTGTTATTATAGTCGTGTTTGGCTCTACTCTAGGTCTCTGGGCTATCCAGCCTCAGGTTTCTGGCCATCCAGGCAGTGTCAGGCATGGGCTCCCCCTCCTGGCCTGGGCCTCAAATTAAGCTAGTCATTGGTTGGATATTCCCACAAGTTCTGTGCCCCATTTCCCCAACAGGTCTTTCAGGCAGGACAGAATTGTAGGTCGAAGACTTTGTGGCTGGGTTGGTATCTCAATGCCCCCACTAGAAGCCTTGCCTGGTTACAGAAGTTGGCCTGTTCAGGGTTCTGTATCCCCCATTACTAGGAGTCCTCACTAGGATAACCTTTGTAGATTCTAGGAGTTTCCATTGCACTAGGCTCCCATATCTCCCCTGAAATGTACCCCCAGTTCCCATTGTCTGTCCTCACACTCTCTTTCTCCATTTCCCCAGCCCAGCTGATCCCTCCTGTTCCCATCCCCACCTGCCCCAATTCACCAGGAAAGTCTGTTCTACTTCCCCTTCCCAAGGAACTCCATGAGTCCTCCCGGCCCCTAGAGCACTCCTTGTTTCCTAGCCTCTCTGGGTCTGTGAAATGTAGCATGATTGTCATCTACTTAAGTGCTAATATCCACTTATAAGTGAGTACATACCACATTTGTCTTTCTGGGTCTGGGTTATATCACTCAGGATCGTTTTTTTTTTTTCTGGTTCCAACTATTTGCTGGCAAATTTCATGATGTCATTTTTTAACAGCTGAGTAATATTCCATTGTGTATATGTACCACATTTTCTTCATCCATTCTTGGGTTAAGAGACAACTAACTTGTTTCCAATTTCTGGCTATTATGCATAAAGCCACTATGAACATAACTGAGCAAGTGTTCTTCCAGTAGGATGGGGTATCCTTTCTGTAAATGCCCAGGTGTAGTATGGCTAAGTCTTGAGGTAGGTTAATTTTCAAATTTCTGAGTAACTGCCATACTGATTTCCATAGTGACTGTACAAGTTTGCCTTCCTACCAGCAATAGAGAAGTGTTACCCTTGCTCCACATCCTCTACAACATGAGCTGTCATTTGTGTTATTAGTTTTAGCCAATCTGGTGGATATAAGATGGAATCTCAAAGTGGTTTTGATTTGGATTTCCCTGATGACTAAGGATGTTGAACATTTCTTTGGGTGTTTCTCTGCCATTTGAGATTCCTCTATTGAGAATTCTCTGTTTAGATCTATACCCCATTTTTAAAATTGGATTATTTGTTTTGTTGTATAGTTTCTTGACTTCTTCATATATTTTGGATATTAGTCCTCTATCAGAAGTGGAGTTGGTGAAAATCTTTTTCCATTCTATAGGCTGCCATTTTGTCCTATTGACAGTATCATTTGCCTTGCAGAAGCTTTTCAGTTTCATGAGGTCCTAATTACTAATTGTTGATCTCAGTCCCTGAGCTATCAATCTTCTGTTCAGGAAGCTGTCTCTTGTTCAAATGCATTCAAGGATATTTGCCACTTTCTCTTGTATGAGGTTCAGTGTATCTGGTTTGATGTTGAGGTCATTAATTCACTTGGACTTGAGCTTTGTACAGAGTGATTAATATGAATCTATTTATATTCTTCTATATGTAGACATCCAACTAGACCAGCACCATTTGTTAAAGATGCTTTTTTATTTCCATTGTGTATTTTTGTCTTGTTTATAAAAAATCAGGTGTCCATAGGTCTGTGTATTTATGTGTGGGTCTGATCAAAGACCCAATGTTGATTCCATTGATCAACATGTCTATTTTTATGACAATACCATGTAGTTTTTATTACTATAACTCTGTAATACAACTTGAAATCAGGGATGGTGATATCTCTAGAAGTTCTTTTATTGTTCAGGATTATTTGAGCTATCCTGGGTTTTTTGTTTTTCCATATGAAGTTGAGTATTGTTCTTTCATGTCTATAAAGAATTGTGTTGGAATTTTTATGGGGATTGCATTGAATCTGCAGATTACTGTTGGTAAAGTGGCCATTTTTACTATGTTAATCCTACCAATACATGATTATGGGATATCTTTCTATACTCTAAGATCTTCTTTAGTTTCTTTCTTCAAAAACTTGAAGTTTTGTCATACAAGTCTTTCCCTTGCTTGGTAGTTTATATATCCCTCCAAGATAGTTTATATTATTTGTGGCTATTGTTTCCTTGATTTCTTTCTCAGTTTGTTTATCATTTATATATAGGAGGATTACTAATTTTTTGAGTTAATCTTGTATCCAGCCACTTTGCTGAAAGTGTTTATCAGTTGTAGGAGTTTCTGGTAGAATTTTTAGGGTCACTTATGTACCCAATCATCATCTGCAAATAATGATACTTTGACTTCTTCCTTTCAAATTTGTATCTCCTTGATCTCCTTCTATTGTCTTATTGCTTTAGCTAGAACTTCAAGTACTCTGTTGAATAGATGTGGAGAGAGTAGACGGCCTTGCCTTGTTCCTGATTTTAGTGAAATTGCTTTGAGTTTTCATTTAATTTGATGTTGGCTTTAGGATTACTGTAAGTTTCTTTTATTATGTTTAGGTATGTCCCTTGTAACCCTAATCTCTTCAAGACTTTTATCATGAAGTGGTGTTGGATTTTGGCAAAAGCTTTTTCAGCATCTAATAAGACGATCATGGGTGGGTTTTCTTTCTTTCAGTTTGTTTATATGGCAGATTACATTGACTGATCTTCATATGTTGAACCATTCCTGCATCTCTGGGATGAAGCCTACTTACACATGCTGAATGACCTTTTTGATGCATTCTTGGATTTAGTTTGTAAGGATTTTATTGAATATTTTTGCATCTATGTTCATAAAGGAAATTGGTCTGTAATTTTTCTTCTTTGTTGGATCTGTATGTTGTTTGGATATCAGGGTGACTCTGGCCTCATAAAATGAATTTGGCAATGTTCCTTCTGTTTCTATATTTGGAACAATATGAGGAGTTTGGTGTTAACTCTTCTTTGAAAGGCTTTTAGAACCATGCAATAGATGTGTATTTATTTGCTTATAAATTATACATATAAGGTAATATATTTTGTACATTCTAAAATGTGAAAGCAGGCAATTTGGCAAGAATGAAACTTTTTTTCCCAATATGTTTATTAATTCTTTGAGGACTTCATATAATCTATTCTGAAATATTCACCCTCCTTTCCTCCAAATGCTTCCATTACCATCCTCTCTATTCTCCTAACCCTTCATACCCAGCTTTGAGATCAGTTCTTTTTGATTTCCTTTTTTCCTTCCTTCTTTCCCCATTGAGTCTAGCTTCTGTTGCTCAGGTATAGTGGGGAGAGGATTTCCTTGGTGTAAGGTCAGCCTACAAGGGGTCAAATCATTAAAGATAACTAACTGTCCCTCTCCCAGCAGTCAGCAAATGCCAATAGCTCCTCAGCTAGTTGCAGAATTCTGGGTCCACTCCCCACCTTTGTGTTTGGAAAGTGCTTGGGCAGACTTTGTGCATGCTGTCACAGCTCCTGTGATCTCACATGTGCATTTGCCCTACTGTGTGTGGGAAACTCTCTCCTTTATGTTATCGATTGCCTCTGCCTCTTACCCTCTTTCCATCCCTTCTGCAGAGCTTTCTGAGCCTTGGCAGAAGGGATGTGGTGTGAATGTATCATTTAGGGCTCAGAACTCATACCCTGGTTGGATTTTTTTTCTCCACCTGATATAACCTAGAGTAATCTGGAAAGAGGAACCTCAATTGAGAATATATCTCCATCAGATTGCCTGTAATCAATTGTGTGGGGCATTTTCTTGATTGATAAGATAGAACCCAGCACACTAGGGGATAGGAGCAGTGTCACCCTTGGGCAAGTGGTCCTGAGTTGTATAAAAAATAAACAAGCTAAGAAAGCCATGGGGCAAAGTCAGAAAGCAGCATTCTGCTGTGGTTTCTGCTTCAGTTCCTGACCTGACTTCCTTTCATGATTGACTGTGATGAGGAGTTATAAGTCAGGTAAACTCTTTCCTCCCCAAGTTGCTTTCGGTTGCAGTGTTTATCACAGCAACCCTAAGATAACTCCACACTTTTAAAAAGTTTATTTATTTTAAGTCTATAATTGTTTTGCCTATATGTACGTTTTCCACTACCTGCATGTCTGGTGCCCTCTGAGGTCAAATCCCCTAGGATTGGAGTTATAGAAGTTGTGAACCACCATATGGGTGTAGAATCTCAGTGTACTGGGGAGGGGGTGGGGGAGAATGCCCTAGGAAATAGATTATGGCAAAAATGTTAGTAAATGTCCCAAATAACACATGCAAATGAGACAGACCACTTAATGCATCTGTAATTATATGAAAATGCATACATTCATCAACTGACATAACTATCATTTTTAATATTCAGAAGAAGTAATCAAAGTCTTACCTTCTTCCCTCATTACAAATAAATCAGAATATCTATCAGAAGACTGCATAATGAAACAATTTTAAATAAAGTAAGAGGTCAGAAAATGTGAGTGATTGAGTCATAAAGAGATGAGGGAAACAAACTCACGTCACTAAGTAAAGGAAGAAAATTGGGAAAGGCTGTAGCAGCAGGATTCCAAGTACATGACATTCTAGAAAAGTCAAAACTCTGGAGACAGGAAAGATGGGTGCTTTCCAGGGGTGGGATGGGGAAGGATAAAGAGGCAGAGAACAGAAGATTCAGAGTATGAAACTGTCGTGATTGCCCCACGACCCTATACCTTTGTCCAGACCTTCAGAGTTAACAGCAAGAGTGAGCTCTACTGTACACTGTCCTCTCAGGGAGATTCTGATTGGTCAGTGTAGAGTCTCCAGTTGTAACCAATGGACCAGTCTGGTCCGAGGTGAGGGTGTTGATCGTAAAGAAGGTAAGGCATGAATGGGAGACGAGGCCATACCTCCTTAACTTCTTCTAAGCTTTATTGTGAACACAAAACTGCTTAAGAAGTAAATCTACAAAATAAAATATTAAACAGAAAGAATTTTCAGTAGTGATAAAGTAGCTGAACAAGAATAGAAGACAGCTAGAGGTGGCACCACTCAGAAGCGACACACAAGAGACAGAGTGCTACTGCTGTGCCTACAGCAGCTTCCCTCTGCTAGGTACGATTCCAGAAGCTTCACATACATAGACTCATTCAATTCTCACATCCCTTACACAAAAGGTTTTGTTGTTAGCCCCATTTTACAGACAAGAAAACAAGTCACTCTGAATTCTCCATGTGTCCTATGTGTTCCAGGTGGTAAATGAGTCTCAGAATTCCAGCCCAGGCTACCAGGATCCAGCCTCTGAGGTCTTCCTTACCTACCGCCTGGTACTACCTTGCTGAATAAAATAAAATAAAGTTATGTGCAATAGTGTGTGCAGTGCTCCGAAGAGCAAATTCATTGCCCCTCATAATCCATAATGAGCTCTGTTCTAAAGTATGGCTTTTATGTTATTAGTAAATGACTTTAATCAGTGAGATTGAGGAGGCATTTTGAAAGGAAATGAGCATCCTAATTTTCTAGGGATATGTGGACATAAATCTTTATAGTAGAGATTAATGTACTGGTGGGTGGGGATGTAGTTGTTAGAGTACTTGCCCAGCTTGCATGAAGCCCTGGGTTTAATCACCAGCATCTCACAAACTTGGTGATGGTGCACACAGGAAATCCCAGCACTCTGGAGGTGGAGGCAGGAGGATCAGAAATCCAAGGCCATCCTCAGCTTCATAGGGAGTTTGAGACCAGCCTGAGCTACTTGACACTCTATCAAAAAAAATTTTTTTTTTCATTTTCTCAGTAAATTTTTATTTTATCTCTACCAACTACAAGCCACAGCTAGGGTCTGGGCTTTCAGCAATGACACAAATAATCACAGTCCCCATCCTTAAAAAAATGTACATTTGGGTGGAGGAGAAAGAAAATAGCTCCTTATTAATAATGACTATGATGAAAGCACTTAGGGAATCCAGACACAGTGAGCAAAGCTGAAGCTCCCCTGCCCTCCGCATGGGCTTGCCCTGTTGACTAGAAACCATCCTTCTGCTACTCAAATCCTGCTGGTTCACATCAGCTGTGTACCCCTGGGCATGATATGGGATACCCCTCCATGCTCACATCTTCAGAACGTGGCGAGTATTAGCGCCTATATCCTCAATGTGTTGCAAAGAGAGAGGTCATAAGCAGAGTAATCAGAACTGAGCTGAGCAGAGAGCGGCTCTATGTGTTAGCTGCTGCCGTTGTTAGCATGTCGAGTAGCAATCTCTGAATGCTGAAGATCAAAATCTAATAAAATCGAGACGATATTAACAGGGGTGTCAGCATATGAGATTGTTCTGAATACACAGCCATGATTAATTTTCTCACCAAGTTACTTAGATATTTACCGAATCACAGACAAGATCTGCTCAAATGGCCCTTCTGAAATGGTTCCCTCTCTCTTCATGTTTCTCCTAAGTCAGAATTCCCAGGGTTAGAGAAAGAAGAATCTAGCCTGAACCCAAACCTAACAAATATCTTCAACCACTATATTCTGGTAGGGTTTTGTTTTGTTTTGGTTTGGTTTGGTTTGGTTTTGGTTTGTTTGTTTGTTTGTTTGTTTTAGATTAATTGAATTATTTGGGGATTTTAGGAATGGCTGGCATCACTTTAAATCATAGAAAAAGCCTACCCAACCCTATTTCATTTTTTTGTTATGACTTGGTACTTTGTGTTACCTTGAATTTTATCTTTAACTGGCCAGGTTTCTTGATAACTAGCATCAGAAAATTAACTAAGGATACAAATTTTCAATACAAAAACCAGAATGCAGTATGGTGTCTCAGGCATGGGGCTGGATAGGAGACCTAGCGCAGTATGTGCGAGGAGGGAAGAACAGCAGAGCAGAGGGAGCCGGTATTTACACCTCTGGTGAGTCACAGCAAAGTCTCTGTCCTGCATGTTCAGGGGCCCCCTGAACTTTGAAACTTGGATTCCGTCCCGTCATGAAATCTGGGAAGGCAATGCTTTCATCACCGCCGCCGTTTCGCTTCTCTTTCATCTCGGCGAAGAGATACAAGACAGGTTCTCGTAACCCCTCCCTGGGATTGCCGAAATTAAGATGATTTCAGAATCACAGGGCATGTGGACACTGTAATCAAGAAAATGCCTTTATCCACATGCCTGTGCCCATATGGTAATGACTCCATCTAGATGTGAGTTTTAATTCCATTCTCTCATGATAGGTTCGATAGTGCCCAGTGTTACTGTTGAGCGAGCAGAAAAACTAAATCTGTTTGTAGAAGGCGGCAGCATCATTCTAGTGAGTGACCACAAAGATATATTGGAGGGATTCACAGAGCGAACACACCCTGCACACCCAGCAGGTATGCACTTACATTCCTAGCAAAGGCTGCCAACTCTGAACCAGCAGCCCCACATCCCATGCGGACAGCGGCCTCCTTAGCAGCTGGGCTCACATATTCCCCATTCCTGGAAAAGGGCTAACTCGCAGAAGGCAGAAGACTAAGCCCTGGCTGGGAATCACTGCCTGTCCTCTCAAGTTTCTTTCCTCTTTAGTAAATCTTTCCCCACACTAAAAAAAAAAAAAAAAAAAAAAAAAAAGCGTTTATTTGTATTTTCAGTTAGGTTGACTATTTATCCACATTTCCTGCCGATGAGTCATTTATGCAGTTTACTGAAAAAAATAAATTGAGGACTAAAAATCACTACAAGATTAAGCATCAAAGAAACAAAACTGATGTAAGCCACAAATAGGTATGGTAAAGAACTTAGTAAGCAAACAGACCCACAGACCCAGCCACATGCCAGCACTGTACTGCCAGGGTGTAGGGACATCTCCCGACACCCAGAGGTCAACTCAGCCACTCTTTCTGGAGCTTATCAGATATTTGTAAACAGAGCAAATGCTGATCTTTGATGAAGAAAAGAAATAGTCTTGCTAGGAAGCCACACGAAGAAACATCTTGGGGTTACAACACGGGATCCTGAGAAGAAGATGTTATGTGTCTGTCCCTAGAGGGCCCAAATGGATGGAAAGACCGTCAGACAACAAACTGACCATGTTTATGATATGCAAAGGACGGAGAGGCAACCAGCCACATCATGAGAATATCAGTCATACATTTAGGGGAGTAGGTGGGAGACCCCAAAATATGCCCAAATTTGGTGGGCCTACATTCCACACACAGACTCCTTGGTTCTTTCTCCTTAAAACTTACTTGTAGAGCTGGAGAGTAAATAGTCTTTTCATTTTTCTAGACACATTTTTATTTTCATTTTGTAAAATCATCCACGCCCTGAGAGGGCTAAGTGGCAGTGGTGCCTACTGCATAGGCAGGCAGACCTGGGTTTGGATGCCTACTATGTAAAAAGCTGGACGTGACACACATGTCTGCCAACTCAGCACTGTTACAGATGGAGGGGGGAGCAGCACTGGGGCTCACTGGTCACCAGGCTAGCCCAGCTCCAGGTTCAGTGAGAATCCCTGTCTCAAAGGAAAAACGTGGGGGAATGGCAGGACAGTGTACCATTGTACTCCTCTGTCCTTCACAGATGAACACTACATGCACCCACACACACATGCACATGTGTGCTACACATACACACACGTCTCACACACATTTACACAGAAACAGCACATAAGTATATTAAGTAAAAATAAACAAATGAATCAGAGTGGCGGCTACCCATATTCACACAACAACTCCATTGAAGTATCTGCAGTAATTGAAAATCTCACCAAGGAGCTTAGAACTAGACACTAAAAAGCATGTATTTTGTGAACATGTCTGATTTTCCCAGCGTAATGCTCAAAATGGCCCCAGTAAAAGATTCGCCATTGTTGTTCTGACTTCACAGATGAAGAGGATGAGAAACGAGTTTGCTGATGTCCATACCAAGCACAGAAGGGCCCATCTTTAAGTTCTCAACCACTACTGTGCTGCCTCCTTCTGTGGATGAATCCTGCGCATCTACATGAAATGCAGCAACTAACTGTATTGTGCAAAGAACCAATCCTCCAAATTAGCGGTCTCCTAGTGCCACAGAGGTCACAGGTCACAGAGCATACTCTGCCTTGTCCTAATTTTTTAATCACACTGACCAAGGAGAAAACTGACTTTTTTTTTTTTTCAGACCAGAAAACACCAAAATCCACTGTTGCAGGACTCAGCAGACAATACTTTATAGCTCTGATTCTTTGTTATTTCAGCCTCCAGTCTTTAAATGGCTGACCCAATAGAAAGTCCACAAGGTTTTCTACAGCTCAACTGGTCCCATGCCACCACGTTCTGCCCATGTTTACAGGGCATATTCTCACCTGTCTTGGGTGTATTCACTTCCCCGTAGGGAAGAAACATCCCTGCTTCACTTTCTTTATCCTTTTACAAAAAAGACTTTCAGTTTTCTTTACCCATCTGTGCCTGCAGCCTCCTTTCTCCCTGGGTTTACATGACTGAACAAGTAAAGCACCATGGAACTGAAGTGAAAATTCCAGTTTTCCCAGGTCATCTGTAGTATCTGTAACTTCAAGGCCAAGAAAACAAAACATTCTATTTTAAAGGCTCTGCCTCTTCCCTTCTGTGTCTGCTTGGACATCCCCTGCTTCCCACTGTCTGTTGCTGACTAGTCCTGAAAGTAGAACAACCTACACAGACTCTTGTTTCCTGAAGCTTGACTTAGAATATCTGGTATAGAATGAGTTAAATGTGAATTGCTGGTTTGCAATCCTACGGCCTGGGCTTCTTAAGCGTCTGCTTATCCCAGATCACACCTCCTTCCCAAAGCAGTTTCTGAATCACTTAGCGTCTGTCTATCTTCACCCAAGCTGTATGTCACTTCGTATGGTGTTTTCAGCCCAAAAGTTCTTTAATTCTAATCTAGATTTCCATTATCCATCCATTCATCTGTCTATCCACCTATCCACCCATCCATCCACCCATCCACCTATCCACCCATCCATCCACCTATCCACCCATCCATCCACCCATCCACCCATCCATCCACCCATCCATCCATCCATCCATTCATCAATTGGGAAAGAATGTGTATGTAATACTTACTATGTGACAAATGTTGTTCCAAGTAGAGATAATCGCTTAAAAACCAGGATGGGCACCCTTCCTTCCTCCACTGGGCTTGTGATCTTTCCTTTCTTTCCCCCAAAATAGTTTGAAAATGGAATAAAAGCTCACTATAGTGTACATTACCCTGTGTCCCCAAATGAAATAAAATCTGGATTCAAACCTACTGAACTGTATGTACACCCTTATGTAAATAGTTTAACCTCTTAGAGCCTTCCTTTATCTAGAAAAATGGAATAAAAGTCTTCTTCATATGGGTGTCATGAGATTTGTAGAGAGTCTGGTTCATAGGACGTGTTCAGTCACAGTAACAGTGACAGATGATATCATTAGGTTTAGTGGTAAGAATTATTAATATACCTAATATGTTCCCTTCAGACCACTGTCTGTAGTTAAGTGATGATATTTTGTCACAAAAGATGTCTATCCTAATTTAATCATGACTTCAGCACCCCTGCATAGGTGGGATCATCATGTGACATAAGACCCAGGAAGCTATTCTCCTATCATAGTTTTCTATAGCTGCTCTAACAAATTATCAGAAACATAGTGACTAAACACAGAGTTTGTCTTACGACTCCAGAGGTCCAAAATCTGAGATGTATGTCACTCAATGAAAAGTCCAGGTATCTATTAGACCATGTTATAATGGACGCTCCAGGGGAGAACCCGAGGCAGGGCCCTTTGGTGCTTCAAGAGGCCTCCTGCTTTCCTTGGCTCATGGGCCCTCACTCCATCTTCAAATTCAGCCATTCCACATCTTCTTGTCTCTTCTAAACTCTATCTCCCTTTATTTTGATGAGCCTTTGTGGTGTCGCTGAGCCGATTTGGATAATCTAGGTTTTATTTCCTCATTTCAAAGTCATCTTATTCGTAGTTTCAACTCTAACCATACCCTGAGTTTCCTTTGCTATATCACCTAGCACGTTCAGAGATTCTGGAAATTTGTCTCCAGCAGTTCCCTTCAGGTTCCTCTCATCTGCCTCTATCTTTGCATTCCTATCTTTGCATTCCTGTTACCAATCCCTAACTTTACCTCTAGTCCCCGCATGGAAGCTGCACCAATACAAAGGGCCTGAGAGAAATTTCTCCCAAAACACATCGGTTTTCCAGACCATAGGGGCTAAGGGGTGTGAGCCCCAGGCAATCTTCCCTGACTCCACCCTCACTGTTGTCCTTCCCCAGTGAGGGATGTCCCACAGCCTTTTCCTGTTTTCTCACCAGAACATGAACACCTCACCCTGGCCTGAAAGGACCTACCTCTCTCCAGTTGGCCACTTGGGCACCTTGCCTACAACGCTTGTCATTATTGTAGTAATGGGCTTCAGTGGCTACTATCCTAAAAGGTACACCACACAAGACCTTAAAGGCCAGGTCTTTATTGTCAACAACATGAATCAAATCTCAGTTCTTCAACCTATTAATAATATGATCTCAAAAAGTTTCTGAACCATGAGTCTCCATGTTCCTTATATAAAACTAAGTTAATATTTTGTCAAAGGGTTGTCACGAGGATTAAACGGCTTAGTGTACAGCTTTGGCCTAATAATTAACATAAGTGTTTAACTAGTAGAATCTAGCAGGTGTCAGCAAACATTTTCTATAAAAAGCTAGCTCTTTGTATTCTATACACCCTCTGTGGTAAAGATTCAGCTTTGCCATGTGTTTCAAATCTGCATTGGCCATAGTGATTTGTTTGACCAAGAAAGTGTAACACCGGTAATATTTAAGAACATCTGAAGCTAGGTCAGAAAACCCTCCAAGATTCTAAACAGCTTCCTGGAAAGGTTCTGTGTATGAGCAACCAGCCTTTAGCCAGCACCAACTGATGCTGCCCCAACATATGAGAGAAGAGGCCATCTGTAAAGGGGTCCTTCCAGCCCAGCTGCCATGCACAATGCTATCTAAAGTGAAGACAAACTAGCCACTAAGGCTCTTCCTGACTCCAAAATAAAATGTTTTTAATCCTACAAGTGTTGAGACCAGCTGGCCACAAAGCCATCAATAAACAAATGTTAAGAATTGTGAATTTAACAAGAATTGTGAATTGTGAGAGTAGAGATTGTGTCTTACTTGTTCACGAGTGTTCTGTAACATTGCCCAACAATAAGAGATAATCCATAATACTTGTTGAGTATATGAATGGATGGCACATATGAAAGTGAGTCTAAACACCTATGCTTCTATCCCCTCTCTCTGTGTGCCTGGCCGGTCTCTCTTGTAGAGTTCAGTCCTCAGCTTAAATATCACTTTCTCCAAAAAGGTTTTATCTGGCCATCAAATTAGATCAAATTCTTCCATTTTGACCTTTCTTTTCATGATACTAACTCCTAGCATAAATCATACAATTATTATTCTATATAATTGTTTCATACCTCGCTCCCTTTAAGGACATGAGCTTCCTAAGGGCAAAGTATGCCTGGTTGGGGGGCGGGGGGGGCGTGTCATGTCCCTGCCCTACATGACACCCTGCAAGTACATCACTTAGGCACTTGGTAAATGACATTGGAGAAATAGCAGAGGCTGCCTTACCACAAAGAACTTACCTAAAAATTTCAATGGACTTGTGCAAACCCAGACTAGAGACCATATGTCATCACTATTTGTAAAATTCCAAAATGTCCTAAAATGTCTTGCAAAGCCTTTTTTCCTGTCTTTTCCCCCTTGTTGGACTGCCTGACAGAGCTTCCTGTTGGCTCATGCCCCAAGTGTCCACACAGCTGCAGGCTGAGCACTGACTTATTCAGAGAGGCAGCTTCCTGTCACATGGGGGACTGGGGAATTTTTTTTCTTTTCTTTTTTTTTTTTTTCTTTTTTTTTTTTTTTTTTTTGCCTCAGCGGAACAGATTTAAAGGGTCTGCCTGCCGGCGCTCTGCTGAAGTCAAGGGGTATACCCCATGGTCCCCAGTCTCAAGTCTCTCCAGGTCCAGCTCCACAACCCAGCTGGTCTTTTCCACTGGCCTCTCCCACTGTGGAAAAGAATATGACTGTAAAGAGTATATGCCTGCTTTTGGGGGTGTGGCGAAGAAGAGAGTCCTTGGTGGGGCAGTAAGGCTTTCAATTTGGGAGCCTGGGAAAGACACCCTAAGTGCTGGTTTGGAGCCCAGGAAACCACTAACATAGTCCACCCCTAGGTTAAAATAAAGGAACGCCTTTATTCCCATTTATCTTTCTCTCACCAGCTGCCAGTGCCTAGCTTCTGCCCTCTACCCAGGGATGAACCTAAGGTATCATTGGAATTTAGGACCTAGTCTAACCGCAGGATAGAGGACCCTAGACCTGCCACGTATCTAGACTCCCCAACACACCTGAGCCCACAGTTCCTCACTAGGGGATGGCAATAACACATACCTGCTGGAATCCAGAAGACATCAGGGACAGTAACACATAACACCCTGAGCATTTACTGTGCATGGTGTTCTCTGTCTCTTACCCAGAGGGAAAAATAAGACACACACACACACACCCCAATAGGTGCTTGAAGCAGAAAGTACTGACCCCTGTATTACTAGTATTTTCCATATGGATAATGCTGTTCTAGTGAGTTCCAGAGTTGACCTGTTCTGCATTCCATGCCCTGGTGTCTCCTCATATCTTGTTGGGCTATTATGAAGTGGGAGAAGGGTTACTTCGACCCAAGCACTGCCATACCACACAGGTGATCCAAAAATCTAGATGCCCACTGACTGAAAGGAGGGTAGCATATACAGTTTGGATACGCTAGACAAAGAAACAATCAATGTGGGGCAGGACTCAGTGCCCCACCCCGGATACTGTGGGAACTTGAGAGATTTTTGTCACATTTCTCAAAGTATTTCACAATTTAAAGCTTGTGAATGTTTATTTCTGGGATTTCATACATAATATTTTTATATTAGTTTTATATCAGTTGACCAGAATGGCTCAAAAAGCAAAGTAAAGGGTATAAGGAAACCAATATATTTAATTCTCATGACTGGTCTGAGACTCGCTTGAGTTCCTGTCCTGGCTTCCCTCAATGAGAGACTGTGAGCTACAAACTGAAATAGGCCCTTTCTGACCCTAAGTTGCTTTTGGTCAGTATTTTATCCCAACAACAGAAAGAGAAATAGAACATAGACTTTTCCTGTGCATCTAGATAGGCAGACAAACCGATATGTAGGTGTGCATATGTTTAATTTTTAAATCATAATTGATGTTGACAGAAGAGTATATAAATCACTTGCAACATTCTTTTTTCTCAACAACTCAGTTTATAAATCTCTATATTATCCTTTTAACTGCTGCAAAATATTCCATTACATACCATAATTTACCCAGCCATCCCCCTGTAATTAGGCACTTACATAATTCCTAAGTCTTTGCTATTACAGGTAATGTTACTATAGGCTTACATTTACACATTTGCTTATTATATGTTCTTCATATGTGAAAGAAAATTACTAAAACTAGAATGACTGAAGTGCTGAGTCAAAAAATATTTTGTCAAACTTTTAATTTAGAAAGAAAACCTGACCAGCCTTTGGGAAAATATAATTTACTCCTCAGCCAACAGGATAGGAAAAAAAAAAAAAAACCAGAAACTTTACCACCCCAGGTTCTCAAACCACATCAGGAGAGTGACCTTCTGTGTCTGAGATGTAGTTTCAGGCATGAAACACCCCTGAGCAGAAGAACTCCGGTGCCTGGCTCCGAGCGGGCGTTGGAAAGTGTTCCCACCTCACACCATAACTCGAAGCCAGCCCAGGCCAGAAGGTGCGGCTGGTTCCTACCTCAGAACTCTTTGACATTCACCTTCGCATATGCCAATTCTGACTACTCCAATGAATGACTTGTCAGTCACCCCTGCATGCCCACTGCCTGCTGTGTGTCTCAGTGCTTGTCAATGCTTCTCGGCCATCTCTTGAATGACAGCTGGGGGGAAGAGGGAAAGAAGGAAGAAAGGGAGTAGGTTAGTCCATTCCAGGTTGGCAGCTTCTAGGAGATTCCCAGGCTTGTCTTACTCTAGAAAAGGAACCAGAAGAGAATGGCTTTGTCTGTAAGGCTTTACCACCCACATACCAGATATATATGTATGTGATGTATGACTGCCCATTTCTAGTCCAAGATCAGAAAGATAGAACACAGGACTTGAAGACAGAATTGCCTCACTTGGAGTTTTGCAAACACACTTCACCCTTTTCTGTTCCCACAGTCAGCTTGGATACTAACAAAAGTTGTGCTTGGAAAAACCAGTATCACGGGTGTTTCTGGTTTGTGTCCATCCTTAACTCTGTGCCAGACTCCATCTCTGTGGTTCTCAGAGACAGCCCACGGCACTGACTCTCTTCCCTACCTAGCAGAACCCCTACAGGGATCCTAGGCTCACTGGAACAGCTGGAAGGTGGCTTTGTCTTCTTTCTGCCTACGAGGTGCATTGCACAGAATACTTACAGAATGTGTAATGTCATAGATTCTTGAGCTGACACAGAAACTTTCTTTTTCAATTTCCCCTAACATATACTTAAGGAGTCGCCCAGAATTGCTTGGGGCTGCATTTTCATTGACGATAACTAAAGCCACCAGCATTAATGATGCCAGTCTACTAGGAAGACTGTACACAAAAGCCAGCGACACATACAGGGGGAAGGGAGAAAAAGTGAGAGAATGAAAGAGGGTGGGAAGAGGGAACAGAACCCTAAAGGAAGGACACAAGCATTGCAGTTTAGGGATCTAGTGATCCCAAAGGGAACTGACAGAGATGGGTGCACACGTACAGGCTTCTCTGCAGGTCCCTCTAACAAGCTGCTTTAGATAACCTTGGACTGGGGAGATGGATCAGGGGATAAGAGTGCTTACCACGCAAACATGAGGACCTGAGTTCAAATCCCCAGCTCAGTGTAAAAGCTGGATATGGCTGAAAGTGCTTGTAAGCCCAGCATGGGGGTTGGAGACAGGTGGATTCCAGGAGTTCACTGGCCGGCCAGCCTAGTTGAATCAGTGAGCTTCAAGTTGAGTGATGGACTGGTGTCAAGGGAATAATACAGAAAGCAATAGAAGACACCCAACATCCTCCGGCCTCCAGGTACACATATGCATGAGTATGAATACACTACACATACATACATATGAATTAAATATTCTACAGTCCCTAGTTGTCTGTGTGCCTGGAACATTTGCTTTTCAGTTAATGATTGAAGGCTAATTGCATTCACTTGCTCTATAAACCTGCTCCAAGATTTCTGTTACACATCAACATTGTTCGACTTGAGCTCAGGAGGCTATTGTTTTACTGTTTCTTACCCAATGTCCACAGAGGCCTCCTGTCCGAACAGTACACTCTCCTGCTGTCTCTGAATTGATAGGTTTACGGTTAGAAACCTTCTCCTGTTGGATAGCCCTGCCTCTAAGGTCACAGTCCACCATGTCCAGATAGCTCTCAGAGCTCAGTGCAAGATGGAGGACTCCCTTCTCAAGTGGGCCTTCTCTCTCCCACCTGACCTTGTTTGGAGAATGTCTCTAATCTTGGCTCCCTGATCTTATTTGTAAAGGACTCCACGAAGATCTTCCTGCAAACTCAGAATGACTCTACACAAGTCCTGCTTTTCCCATGCTGCCCCGTAACATAATTAGCACACATTTACTACTGTGTTTTAACCAATTAGGCACTGACCTGTTGCCTTATGAGCCCTTATATCCTTTACCTCTGGCATAATGAAGTGAGCTGTCTCTCTGAAGTTGTCCCGGGTGTTCTTCCCACCATACTCACAGCGCTCTGAACCCTGCTCACTGTTCCTTCTCCCTCACCCCTGCAGGTTGGTGGGCAACAACTCCCAGAGAAGGGGAGACCCACACTCTCTGCATATATTTTAGAGCTAATGAGAGCTTATCTGGAGTTTTCTTTTCCTGCCCTCTGTCTCCCTGGTGTCCCCCTGCACCCCTCCTACACACAAGTACTACTATACCCTAACCCAGGAGCCTCTAGTTACTCCATTTGCAAAACTAATAAGATTTTACTTTCTTCTCAACCAGAGTCCGCTAGCCTGTTGGTTGCACATGCCAATAGGATAGGCTGAAGAGGTGGAGGCGGAAGGATCACGAGCCAGCCTGAGCTTAGTCTTGGGGGTATAGCTCAGTGCTAGAAGTTTGACTGCTGAGATCCTCAGCCACAACACTGAAAGTTTATTTTTACAAGTCAGTGTTGGCAGCAAGCTCATAACATTAAGTTGGCCTTAAAAATGGAGTGCATTAGTTCCCCTTCCTAAAAGATACGTGGATGAAGATGCACATGAGAGTCTATGCTGTGTGTGCACATGTGCAAGCACTTGCTCCTTGACCTGCTCCCTCCGCTCCACTGGCTACATCTAGAGCTGTTGTTACTCATGGCAGTAAGATGGGAGCACCTGTATTTTCGCATCAGCTCTGTACACATCTTGAAGGAGCTTCCCTCTCTCCACACAGTCAAACCACAGCCCTGGTTTTCCCTCCAAGGAAATATAAGTCAGTGTCTTCCCCTGAGCGATGGCTCCCTGTGCTCAAGTCAGTGAACACTGCTTTCTAAAGCTAGAGGAGGTCACCCTGAGCCTTACTCCATGGCCTCTGGTCATGGGGATGTGAGGAACGGAGACCCGGGAGGTCAGCAGCCATATCCAACACTCAGAGAAGCGGAGAAAGGCTTTGACTGCCGTGACTGAGCTAAGAACTCTCCACCACCTGCAGAGTCCATCATCTGCTAATGTCACAGTACAGAAGCATCCTCACCAACAGATGATACACGCACAATATACCTCTTCAGCATGACTCAGGGGTTGAGAAACTCCACTCTAAACTATCAGCAGGCAGACAGGGATGGTACATTATTTATGTCTCTTGCTGCAAGATCTGCTGAGTGTGAGGTGGACTCACCCCAGCCTGCCTCACCACCAGCTGGTCCCTCCACAACATGCTGCAATTATCTCCCCTCTTCATCATTTTGGTTTCCCTGTCCTTGAGGTGTCCCACAAAGAAAAGGCAAGTCTGGCACCTACTACCCACCCATTTTCTGGATAATGTAATTTGGGGGGTGTTATAAGCATGCCTATATCACATGCCTAAACATGTGATCAAGTAAAATAATCTCACTGAGTGAGTCAGAGAGCAACGTTTCCTGAGTAAACACCTGTCCACTGACTCCAATATCAGCCGCCTTGACTCTGCATTAGCTCCGAGCTTTGGTGTAATTCTATTTCACAAAATTTTAGGAAGCATTCTTTAGGGGTGAGAGAGATGGCCCAACAGTTAAAAGCACTCGCTGCTCTTGCAGAGGACCTGAGTTCAGTTTCCAGCACACATGGTGGGTCGCAACCACTTGTAACTCTAGCTCCAGAGGTATAACCGCCTCTTGTGAATTTTCCATTCACTTCCACGCATATGGTACAAATAAACTCACAAAGGCACACACATACACACATATAAATAAGTAAAACTTTTTATATTAAAAAATGTTGCTTAGACTGAACACACCCTCTTTGTTATGTGGAGAGGCAGTCCACTGGCTGGACACGGTGCAGTATGTGTGTTTCCTGTACTGTTCACGTGCATATGCAGACAAAGCTGAGCTGAAAGTTTCTTTCTCAGGACCCTGGGGACAGATCCTTGATAGAGACCTGTTTCTTTAGTCTGGGGATATTCTGTGGCTATGGAACAAGATTTCTTTCAGACAAAGAACTGGTTTGAACAGACTGGAGTGTAGTATGTGGAAGACATAACATTGGCAGATTACCACAAAGGCCTTCTGCAACAGAAAACAAGCACTCCGCTGAAACACCCAGGACATTTCTGCAGAGATCAGAATAATTTCACCGTGTCTTCACAAATGGCAAAACCCCAGTGCAGTCAGCTCATCTGAGTTTTTCTCTCCTCTCCCTATCTACATCTCTCTGCTTTATTGGAGGGATTTCATGTATGAGTTTACGTTTAATAACCCAGTCCCAAATCCATAGGGATGTTGGATCTCTACCTTTTCCTAGAGCTTTGCTCTTCTAATCTGCTGAGTGAACTTTTCATGGATATATACATAGGTACATAGATGGATAGAGAGACAGACAGATGATAGATATAAATAGATGTGTGTGTGTGTGTGTGTGTGTGTGCGCGCGCGCGCGCATGCACATTAGAAGCTTTAGTATGAGCAATAGCTATGTTGGGGTCAAGTAAGAATCTAGTCCTCTACATACTAAGTGTTCCAGTCAGTACAGTGCAGTGCAGGGAAAGAATTGCTTCTTTTTGACCAGGAAATGGCAGAAGGACTCAAGAGTTCACTTTCCACACCCTCACTGGTGGGTGGTACTCCTAGTTCTGAGGCTTTTACTCTTGGACTGATTCTAATTCCCCCAAGCCAACTGAAAATGATTCTTCAGCAATTCTGACCTCCCTCTAGCTCACATGGTCAGAACATTTCAATCTTGCTAGACCACTCCCTCAGCCAGCATGATATGCTATTTCTGCTATCTTTAATAATAATAACAGCATCCGAATGTCTGCCAGGGCTATAGCACATTTCCCTGTTCTCCCTCCCAGTATTCAGACTTGAACTCAGAGACTACCACTCCTGCCTGTGCCCAGTGTCTTAAGTCCACTCTGGCCAGGTTTCCTCCTTAGTTCATCAAAAGGGTTCTCTCATCAAGGTCACCACTCAACCCCATGTGACCAAGCCCAGTCGTCAGGTCTTGACTTCAACGCCAACTCACAAGATACTACCCTGTCCTGTGTTTATTCCTTCTTCTACACAGCTGGAGCACAGCAGGGGTGTTATTTTCACCTTCACTCTCTCCTGTGATTACCTCATTGATCCCACAGCTTTAATTTCATATTGATTGACAGGCCCAAGAAGCTTCTCCCCAGTCTAGAACTATCTTGAACCCCAGACTCATGGACAATGGAAAGCCCATGTTTCTGCTTAAATGTGACATCAAGTAGAGCTTTACTCAGTAGGCCCAAAATGAATTCCTGCTTTTCCCCACCACTCATTCAGTCTCTGCCTAACCTGTTAAACTCTTATACTTCCCTATTTCAGTTAACAGGGCCCCAAATGTCTCTTGTACTTGATTCAAACAAATGTATCAGCAAGAGCAGAGCCAGAGCACAGCCTCTCCCATCACCCTTCCTGGGTGCACTAGACACTAGACACTAGCACACTTCCACCTAGAGGCTTTGCAGAAGGTCCCTGATGTCTGGGGAATCCTACAGACATTCACAAGTATTTGCTCCTACATGTATTTGATGGACCTCACCAGAGCACCCTATTTAAAATTGAAACCCTCTTTGGAGGTTCCTTACCTCATAATGGCATGTCAGGGCACTTTGTAAAATCTTCCTTATTATTTATTTTCTTTTATATATTTTTTTCACTCTTCCTCTTTGCCCTACAAGTCCTTTGCATACATATTATGGCTTCCAGTTTAATGGTCTTATAGAATTCCTGAGTATGTGAACGAGTGGGTCTCCATGTCTACATCTGCTTCTTGTCCTTTTTCTTCGGCTCTTTTCCTTCTATTTGGCTGTTTTGTCCTATTTCAATGTGTTGTTTCTTGTTCTACCTTATTATATGTTGTTTTATTATTACCCCTTAGAAAACTGCTCGTTTTCTAATGAGAGACAGAAACGGGAGAGATCTGAATGGGAAAGGAGGTGGGGAGGAGCTGGGAGAAGTAGATGGAGGAGAAGCCATAATCTGAATATATTATATGAGAAAAATTTTCAGTAAAAGGAAAAAAAGTTTTAATAAAAAAAAAAAACCTAAAAATAAAAAAGCGAAACCCACCCTTCCGGTTATTTATGATCACCCTCATCATGTTCTTGATTTTCTAACACATTTTCTAAAATACAACGTAAATACAACACTTCAGGGCCTACTGGTGACTGTCAGTCTCTCAGCAACCTAGAATATAAATGCTTGCCATTTTTACTTATTTTATAATCAATGGGCCCAGGGAAGTTTCTAGTGCTTTCAAGGTGCTTACTAAATACTGACTTTTAGTTTAACTCCAACTCTTTATCTTCTATGTTGTGATCATTTCCCATCATTGATCGTTTTAAATTCTAGTTTTAGTACATCCTGCCTACATGTACGCATGATCAGACCCAGGTTGTTCCAGGGTAGCCATGTCTCTGTAGATGAACTGTAAAAGCCAGGGCTCGGTCACTCTGAATGACTAAAAAGACCTGTGCTTTATTTTCATGAGTTGCCTTGGTTACAGTACCTCTTCACAACAATAGAAGACAGAAGTCGAGGCAGATGAGAAGGCAAGAAGATGGAAGAACAAAAGCAAAGTGTGAAAGGGCATCTGCCCACAGCTTCCCATTCTAGAGGTGAAGAGGACAGTGAGGCATTGGACATCAGAGGCCCCTGGAAGCTAAGAACAGCCCTGGTCAGAAAACCTAAGAGGAAGAAGTACCAGCACCCTGTGCATGCTGGCAACTGCACTACACCAGCACCTGGAGGTGGCTGGAAGGAGATTCTCCTCTAGACAAAATCAAGGCCTTTATTTAGACCTTATACAACTTAGAGCAAAGAGGACCATCCCAGCCTGGGCTTCTGGTCTGCAGAGATGTGGGGTACGATTGTGTATTGATGACTAGGAGCATGGAGAGCTACCAGCTAACTAGCTAGCATTCATACATGCACACCTGCTCATGAAAGCCTTCAAGTACCTGACACGAGTAGAAACATACACGCTGATCTTATGTCTGGCCCCACCACAGGTGCTTTAACATATATCCTTGTATTTTAAAACAGAGTCCTAGTCAGACATATGTAGCAAGCCCTTTACAATAAGGGGAAAGGTCAAGAAATACATAGAGAGCCAGAGATGTAGCTCCAGTAGCAGAGTGTTTGCCCAGTGTGCATGAAACCCTGGGTTGATCACTGACACTAAAGAAATCAGACTGGTACCATATGCCTGCAATCCTAGTGCTTGAGAAGTAGAGGCAAGAGGATCAGAAGTTCAAGGTCATTCTCCAATATATAGTGAGTTTGAGGGCAGCCTGGAATACGTGAGATCCTGGCTATTTAACAAGCCTTTCATCCTAGCACTAGGGAAGCAGAGGTAGGCCAATTGCTGTGAGTGCAAGGCCAGCCTGGTCTACAGAGTGAGTTCTAGGACAGCCAGAGTTACAACAGAGAAACCTTGTCTTGAAAAACAAACAAAACAAGCCAAAGGTGATGATGGTAGAGAGAAATTGTGCCATAAATTATAAAGATAACATAATTTCATTTGAAGAATAGTTTCCATGGAAATGGTGTGGGTTTTATTATAAATTTTCAAAGACACTCATCAGGATAAAAATCTATTTACCCACCATCTAAACTTAACAAATGTAGTTGGTTTTCCATCCTTAATTCAAAACTGTGCAGAGAGGGGAAGACAGGAATGCCCCACACCCGTTACCACACACCCCTCCTGTTCTCCTCCCCACAGGGAACCACTACCCCTGAGTGGCAGGAATCCTTCTGCCTGATTAATACACACTGGCTGCATCAGGAGCAGGCAGATAGCACGTAGTACTGTGTCAGCCACGCACTGTGTAATGCAGTACTCCTTTCATTTCGCAATTTCTCCTTCCCGCTCCACGTTTTCCAGTATTTATTCACATTGTTACATGTAGGTCTGACTTATCTCACTGCATAGCTGAATGTATGCATAAGCCATGGCCAGTGTGCAGCTTAGTGTGTTGATATGTAAGTTTATGTGCTAGAAACATAACGGCCAGCCAGGAGGAACAGTGCTGAGAGTTGGGTCTTTGAAGAGCTGACTAGGGTTATGAAGGCTCTGCCTTCTTGAGTGAATTGATGTCACTGCCACAGTGATAGGTTCAGTATTATAAGACTTGCTTTGTTGTAAAAGCCAATTCAGCTCCCTGCCACCCTCTTGCCTATCCAGCTCCTGTTACTGAATAAATAATGCAGGAAAAGATGCTTTGCAAAGGAGGCACATCATCTTGGATTTGCAAGTCTCTAGAACTGTGAGAAATTTGTCTTTTATTCATCTGTTACCCGGTCTCAGGAATTGCACTATAGCAACACAAATGAACAATGATAGCTTGTTTCTGAGACTTTTGCTGTTACAAATGCTGCTATCTGAAGCTTTCTTATATATGTATCATCTCTGCAAGAATATGTGTGTGTGTGTATGCACACAAACATGGATGTATGTTTTATAAATATTCATATATTAAATATATGCACATGTGGATGTCTATAAACATCTAGAAGAAAGCTTCCTATCATAGAGAAAACAGAAAACAAGAAGTTCTGGCTGATGTGGGAAAGAGGACAACATTCACTGTTGGGAGGAGATGTTGAAGAGCGCTGCTGCTACAGAAACTAGTATGCAGATTCCTCAGAAAAAGCAACTGAAAGTAGAACTACCCTATGATCTAATTATACCACTGTTGGCTATATTTCTGACATACTTTAAGCCAGTGGTTCTCAACCTTCCTGATGCTGCAACCCTTTAATACAGTTCCTCCTGCTGTGATGATCCCTAACTGTTAATTTTTTGTTGCTATCTCATAACATCTCATGCAGATGGTCTCATATGACCCCCTAGGTTGAGAACTGCTGCTCTAAGCAAACACGCCACCAAGGTATTTGTAATCCATATTTACTGTTATATATCCAGAAAATAGACTAGGCCTAACTGACCACAAACAGTTGAGTGGATAAAGAAATAAGATACAGATTAACAATGGAATCTTGTGCAGCTTTAATGACACCATGATATTTGAGGGAAACTGGGCAGAACTGGAAGTTATTGTGTTAAGTGAAATAAGCCAACCCCCAAAAGAAACATGTTTTCTCTCATATGCAGAACTTAGATTTGAAATCATATGAGCATGCTATTTTATACGTGTGTGTGTGTGTGTGTGTGTGTGTGTGTATGTAATTTGTAAGTCATAAAATGAGAAAGATGATCATGAATGTGAAGAGATCTTACAGGGCAGGGGAAATAGAGAGGGCAAAGATTACATGCAGGACATCAGAAGTGGAGACTAATATAATAGTGAGGGAAGAGAAGAAACCAGCTGGAGGGGCCAATGTGGGGAGGGGATGAATGAGAACCATGCATAAGGACACGACATGAAGGAATGAAGATACCATGCTGAAACACCCTACTTTGCATGCTGATCTTAAAAACTAATTTTGAAAGGTTTACTAATTAAAAATAAAGCACAGGGAATAGTTAATGATGCATAGCATGCATCATTATCATATCATATGTATGTATGGATATCATATGTATGAATGGGATATACTTTGGGGATATGGTTGAAAACACTAAATATTATTGAAATTTCTCTGCAATTCCTATCCATCAAAGCAAGAGAGAGAGAGAGAGAGAGAGAAATATGATAAGTTACACTAACTCCTAAGATAAAAACCAAGAATAAACATAATGAGTCATGGCTTTTGTTTGCTGGTAAGACTCACACATAGAAGAAAGAAGTACCCTAACCTCACTCACAGGTGACATTCGATCTCTCTCAGAAGCTGAGGGTAAAATGGTGCTTACCGAGTCTGGGAACAGTGGGGATAGGAGAGAGAAAGAGAGGTTGGTCCGTGGTCCTGAGTGACAGTGGGCAGCAGCAAGAGTTCTGGTGTGCAGTGGGATGACTCTGATCAATGACGATGTACATTCCCGAAGTCCGGAAGGCAGGAGCCCGATGTCTTCGTTATTGAGGATGTGAGGAGGCAGATGCAGTTATTCCTATTTAAACAATGTATAATATCTGTGCCTGTCACAGCATTACCTTGGTACTCATTAGTATATACAATTTTATGTGTGAATTGAAATTAAAAAAATAGAAAAGAAATATCATCCGTCTATTGGAAGAAAAAGCTCTCAGTGTTAAGTTGAAGGCATAGGGACTCAGGAACAGGAGGCCAGGAAGAGCTTGCAGCTTGTTTAGTCTTAGGGAGGACCTTGTATGTCTACTGAAAGGAAAGCATTGTTAATCAGGCCTTGTCTCAAGGCTTCATTCTCAAAGTCAGCAGAGTCCCTGCCCTCTCTGTCCCTCACAGGAACAAGAGATTCTATTCGATGACCTCAACTCGTGCCCTCTGTAGTCTGAGAGTCCGTGCACGTATTCACTATCCCATGTGGGTGAAATGAAGACACAAAATCTCTTCGGGCTTTCTCTCCCTCAGCTCCTCACCTGAGAATTGAGTTCCTTTCACACCATGAGGGAAACTAACTTATTCTTTATTGTGAAAGCTAGATAGCCCAGATTCCCTGGGATGTTTTATTGTGAAATACAAGTATCCTCAGAGATTTGTTCTAGTCTCTAGCAAAAGAGCAAAAAGAATGGATGGAAACATCTGTTTATTAACTTGCTCCTCCCCCTAGCTCTTCTACTCTCCCCTTACACTTTCTCCCTCCTCTTTTCCTTTTTCTTTTTTGGGTTGGTATTACAGTCTCTGTCTCCAATGCCTTGTGAGTGATCCTTGACTCTGTTTTACTTCATTTTTCTATTTAACCCACTCAAGTTTAAAACAATCTGTTTTCTTAAACAGTTTGCGTGCTTGATAACATGTTTCCAGGCCCACTGCCACTGGCCATCACCCAGCTTTCTGGACTTAAGCCTTGTTTCTGCAAGAATGTGTGGAACTATTCTGAGCACAGGCAAAGAATTTAAAATCTTCTCCCTAGAAAGGCATGCAGAGTGCTTTTTCATACCTGCTCAGTACAGAACGCAAATGAAGCATTCTCCTTAAGCAGTAAGAATATTAAAACTACACACTCAGCCAGAGCTCGCCAAGCCCTGCCCTGGAGTATGCATTGGCATAACTTCCTCTGTAGGTCAATCTGTGGAAGTTTCCCCAGGAAGTGAACTGTGTAAAAAGAACTCACTGATTTCCCCGCAGATTATGAAAGGCTTCTATGCTCAGCTCCAAAAAGGCAAATGGACATCACAGAATCACAAGCCTGGGCTTGGAAAAACAGATAGTGCCTTTTACCAGATCCTTTCAAACTGCAGAGAAAATAGGCTCACTAGTCTCAAGGTCCTGGCAGGCAGGCTATAATGAAGGAGGAATTATTTCCAGAGTGATCAGAGCCAGCAAGGGAGGGTGAAGCTTAAGGACTAGCAGCCATGGGAAGACAGTTCCATCCATCCCCAAAGCTACAGGAAAGATGCTGGAGCTGTCAGCAGGACATGGGTCAGACAGTGCTGGGAAGGCAAGGGAAGCAGGCACAAAACATTGCAGCCCCCCTCTCTTCCTACTTCTGATCTCCTACTTCTACTGACCAAACCCAGCCAGCAGAGCTGTGAAGTCAGACAGCCAGAGGGAGCAGCCTGCAGGAGAGTGGGTAGATGGAAAATAACTAACTCCCACAGGCTGATAGGGAGCAGGTTTGAGATCTGCTTCCAACTGTGTTTTCAAAGATGGTCTGATCTGATTCCACTCATCAGACTGTGAAGTGGCATCATCAGGAAGTGGCACAAGGTTTGATGTGTTAGGAAGAGGAGTCTGGATTTCAGAAGGATCTGGACCTGCTATGGCATACAGCAGGGATCAGTGAGTGAGAAAACTTCTGGCCAGAAAGATGAATAGACAGAATGCTTGTGCTGGAGGGAACTCTACCCCAGCGTGCAGAGATGGGAAAAAGGAGTCTCCTGGTGAATTTTTACCTCATTTTGCCTGTTTCTCCTTCCTCCATCTTCCTTCCTTTTCTTTCATTACAAGATGGTATTCATTGGATTAGATGCAACAGTGAATCTAACAAAACCCTGCCCTCCTGGAGCTTCTACAGGTACCAAGAGGCAAAAAAAAAAAAAAAAAAAAAAAAAAAAAAAAAGATGTGAGAAGGGAGCACAAGCCATGAAGAAACTCGAGGCATGATAATGGGTGAGAAGGTAAAGTGGGCGGAAGGTGGACTTAGCCTTTAGCTGGAAACACGGAAGACTTCTCTGATTGGTCCTGTTTGGTTTCAACATGCAGTGTCATATTCAAACACAGACTCATTTTGGAAGGAGGAGGGATCCTCCTGGAAGAAGCAGGTCACTGAGCTGGTCCTTGGATGCATTCTGTCTCTCTCAACCATACCTGTATCTTTCTCTACTTCCTATGAAGCAAGAAGTGAAGAACAGCCTTTGCTTCAGGCTCCCACCTCCATGGTGCTCTGCCTACGCACATTTGCTGAGCAACCATGGAGAGAACCTCTGAAACAATAAACCAAAATAAATTCTTCTCCCTTCAAGTTATTGTGTCACATATTTAGTGAGAGGGGTGAGAAGAGCGATTAATGCAGGTAGCATGTGGCTTAGACATGAGGACTTAATGACGTTAACAACAGCTGTTCTTAGTGGGCAGCCTGGTCAACCTGTGGACCTATAGAAAAAGAGCCCTGGAGGAACAGTAAATAGAGGGTCCAGGTGGATGAGGTACCTGCACAAAGGCAGAGCTAGGTGACAGAGGGTCAGAAGTGCCTGGAGATGAGGTCAACAGCCAGCTATGGGTGAGGCAAGGAGACACGGGCTTTGGGGAAGACTGTGCCTTGTTCTCAGGGTGATGGGAAGCTTTTGGGGACTGCCAAGCAGAGCAGAGACCTGATGTCTTAACAAGATCCTTTTGGCTCAATGTGAGATTAAACAGAAGGGGGTGTATTAGTCAAGATCGCACTTGTCATGGTCTAATACCCAGGCAGACAACCAGGGGAGGAAGGATTTATTTTCAAAGGTGTTTCCAGTTTCAAGGTGTTCCACAGTTTCAAAGGTGTCCATCAATCATGGCAGAGAAAGCATGACAGGATAAGACAGCTCACATCACAGGAGCCAGGGAAGAGAGAAGGAAGGACGATATAGGGAAAGGTCAAAGTTGGAGCAAGACATACCTTCGAGGATACTCTCAACTAGACCACACCCCCTGCTTTTCACCACCTCCTAACAGTTCCATCACACGATGCATCTTTTAAGAGATTGAGCCAATCATTTTATTGGAACCATCACGATCTAGTTATTTTAGAAACACTGTCACAGGCAACCCCAGAGGTGTGCTTCGCTGATTTTGCAAGTGGTTCTCATGTTAATCAAGCCAGCCCCTGCCTACTTTCCCTTCCATTGCTGTGCAGAGCTCAGAATCAGGTAGGAATAGCATATATAGGTATTAAGCAATCCACCAGTTGCCAAATTTGATCTCATCTCTCCCTGTAACACTGAGGTGCTCAATCTTATTCAACTTGCAGGATTGTAGTCCTCTTTTGTTAGTGTGCATCCGGTGCCTGGCATAGCACCTATTAACAGTAGCTGTTCTCTCTTAATGGGCTGCCTGGCTGGAAGGCCACTATAGCTTAAGGAGAGTGTCTTGGTGTGGCAGTGAACGGCAAGCAGGGCCATATCCAAGTGTCAGATTTTATAAATTAATTTTATTTTTTGGAAGAGACCCAAGATTACCAAAACTACCCAGTTGTATCTGTGGCACAGTGAGTTGTCCAGGGGGGATTAATTACTGCTAAGAACATAAGCTGAACCCTTGTCTGTCCACTCTGGAGGTATTGCTCAGTGTTGACCTCTCTGGCAACACAGCTGTCTCTTCCCCTGAAAGAGCAGGATTTTGTTGTGTTTGTGCCTGATCTGGTAACACATAGAACGTGACTCTGGCTTTCTACCACTATCTTTCAGAGATGGGAAGAACCATGGACAGAAACCTCCCATAGACTATCTGGATAAACAGACTGCCAGTTCTCAGTTATAAATAAACTGCCATCAGTGATCTGAAAGAGGTAAAAGGATAGCAGTGTACCAAAATGCAAAGGGACACACACCTCAGAACAACCAGCTAGCCAAGACTAGTTACAAAATCTGTAACTTCCACTACACATTTCCCAAGTTAACAGAGTGTGATATATGGGAAGAGTTCAGTCTTTACAGTTGGATGGGTCTGAGTCTGAATCCTACCTCCCTCTGCTGCTTCTTTCTGTGTGTTTTGGGCAAGATGTTTAATTCCTTAAAACTTCATCTGCTGGGCGGTGGTGGTGCATGCCTTTAATCCCAGCACTCGGGAGGCAGAGGCAGGCAGATCTCTGTGAGTTTGAGGCCAGACTGGTCTACAGAGTGAGTTCCAGGACAGCCAGAGTTACAACATAGTAAACCCTGTCTCAGAAAACAAAAAACAAAAACCAAAAAAAAAAAAAAAAAACCTTCATCATCCACATTTATAAAGTGGTTCTCAGTTCACAAGACTTCTATAAGAATCGAAACAGGATATGCATGGCATCAAGATAGGAGCTGGGATACAGTGGTACCTGATAAATGATGACTCTGGTGCTGATGAAGATAGTGATGGTAACAAGCACGAAGATAATGATAGAGATGTGGTGGTGATGGTGGAGTTGACAAACATCACCATCCTGCTGAGGACCTGTGTGTGCTGAGCCCAGGACTCTGTGAGATATAAACTAGAAGTTTGAGAGAAAGAGTAGCTGTTTGAAAAAAGAAGATTTGGCAAGTGTAAACTAAAATGTTTGAATAGCAACTCAACTGTTGTTATATTAACAATGATACTGTTTATTTTTCAGTGTTTGCTATGTGCCAGCAATAGTCACAATAGTTTACATGTATTCCATTTAATCCTCCCAGCATTTCTTTGAAGAGCAGAATATAATTAGCTCCATGTCAGATTAGAAACTCAAGGCCCAGAAAATTTAAGTATTTAGTGCAAGGTCATCCAGCCAGGAAACTAGTTTTGGAATCTGTACCTAAAGCCCTCCCACTGCAGAAACTAAGCTCATCATCATCACCCTGCACCACGGGGACCCCACCAGACATACAGTAAGCAGCTATTCCAAGAGAGGCCATCCAAGTGCTCTAAGATCAGTCAGTGGCTGCATAAAGTTAGGCTTATAGCTGTTGCAAAATTCACACCACTTCCCCAGAGCAGGTTTGAGATATGCATGAAGGTTTAAATCAGACATGGCAAACAAGCAAATCAGATATTTGTTTCTTCTCGCATCATCTTTCTACATTTGAGATTATGAAGTTTGACTATAAAAATCTAGACTATTCGGTAGAGACTTCAGTAGGTGAGTGCTCATCTAACATTTATAAGGTCCCAGATTCAATCCCCAGTTCCACAGACAAATCCAGATTTCTGTGTTCCAGTTGGCTTCAATGGGCTGGAGCAGCTGCTGTTTCTACCTCAAGTATGAGTTCATAAGTCTTTCCAGTTTCCATAACTCTCTGTTTTTTTTTTTCTGTAAACACTTTGTTTGAAAACATCTTGTTTGACTTCTAGAGACACAAGAAAAGTAACTTTCTTCTAAAGCTCAGGTACAGGACAAGTGCATGATTCAGACCACAATTAGTAAAAGAGAAGATGTTACTCAACAAACACCACAGCCAAGGAAGTGGTACTCAGACATCTTACAGGCAAAGCATTCTTCATCCAGGGAGATCATTCTCTTGCTATATCAAAAAGAAACTGCTCTTCCAACATTTACCACAACCTCTTACCACCAACCATGACCTCCATCATCAACCATAGCTGAAATCATCAGCCATAACCTTGACACCCTCTAGCCACAACCTCTACCATCAACACAATCCCTGTTATCACCATAAGCCATGGCTCCACTATCAGCCATGGCTTCTGCCATCAGCCATAGAGTCTCCTCCATCACCAGTCATGGGCTCCACAACCACCCATCACCTTCATCAATAGCCATGGTTCCTAGCATCAACTACAGCTTCCACTACCAGCCACAGCCTTTGCCAGCCACAGCCTCCATCACCAAGTGTGGCCTTTGTTATTAACCACAGCTGCTACCATCCAACATGGTCTCTACCATCAGCCAGGGGCTCCTGTCCATCCATCCTCCTGTTCTTCCTGCCATACTCCCTGGACATTGATTTTTAGTTCCACTCCCTATCTTTCCCAACAATATTCCAACCAACTCTCTTGCCATTTTTACTGTGAACTTTCTCCTAAAAGTGTCTACAACAATTAATTTTTGTCCTCGTCCTAAAACGTATTTCTTTCAACTTTCCACACGTGGTTCCCAAGTTCATGAGAGTTAGCCAGCAAAATCAACAGAAGTCATCCCTTGAGCCTTTTATTGAAAAGATTAGGGTTGGATAAGTGGACATAAGATGGAGAAGAAACCATCTAGTCTATGTCATACTTTACAGTTTGCAAGACACAGTCACTCCTATCTCGTTTCATCCTCGTAACAATTCAGTGAAGTGGATGGAAGAGAAGTAATGCATCCATCTTCAGAGAGGACTTCATCTCAGAAGCTAAGTGCTTTTTCAAGACTTAACCATCAGTGGTGAAGAGCATATGGGTTTGTACCCAGCCTGATCTGAGATGAATCACCAAATCTCCCCATGGGCCCAAGACAGCTCTCACATACGCCCAGATGGTTTATCACTCTGTCAAGGAATTTTGCTCCAGGAAAGCTGAAACAAACCATGAGAGCCAAGGACCTTTTCATTAAAGTGTCCCCCCTCACAGCTTTCCTTTCTGCTCTTCCACAGCTAGATTGACACTATGCTAACCTGGTCACAGGATAATGTCCAATAGTAATGATAAGGGAAGGTCACTCAGACGCTGCGATCCCACCTTATATTTGTATAGGTCCTGATTTTCAGTGCCCTTCTGCAGCAATCCTGTGTGCTAAATGCATACTATTTTATAGGTGGAATTTAACCTCTGATCAGTGAAATGGCTTTCAGCTAGAAAACAATGAAGCTAGAGACTTAAAGCCAGGTCTTAACTCTTCAGGTGGAATGCTCTTTTCACCTCTGGTGCCTCTAGCTCCTAACAGTGCCTTAGACACAGTAAGTGTTCCAGAAGAGCTTAGTAAATATAAATTAGTACCATGCTGCCTAACTAAATGGCTAAAAGCATCAATCGACCTGTCTCCATTGCAGTCAGAAACACAGCTTCTTGGGAGTCACACTGTGAAATCCAGGGATACCTGGAATTAATTGCCATCATTTTCACCTAAAACAGCACATGAAGGGAGAGAAAAGGGAGAGAGAGAGAGAGAGCGCGAGAGAGAGAGAGAGAGAGAGAGAGAAAGAGAGAATGAGAGAGAGAATGAGAGAGAGACAGAGACAGAGAGAGATTAAGGAGAGATAGTTTAAGGAGAATCTGCTAAGAGGAAAAGGTCTTTTCCCATCGACTTCAGACTAAATCCCAGGCCTGAAATCCTGTATTAGACAGCAGAGAGTAAATTGTACAGCCTTCTTGGCTCCCTTTACCCCAGGTGAGATTACGTCTCTACCGATGAGTTCCCTGCAGTTTTTCTTCCATTTAGTAATTCGTTGTGTCATGAGGGTATGATCCATGGGGAGAAAGTTTGATAGGAAAACTTTGACCTGGCATGGTTCAATATCAATATAGAAATAGGTGTGAGTGCAGCGAAGGCCAGCTTCACAGTCTGAGCCTGTCCTGCTGGCTGCCTGGCTGCCCACACACCTCACTTGGAGTGGATCAAGAGGAACATCTGCCTGTTACCACACTAATCTGCTTCATCTTCCTTGCACAGGGCCAGACCTGAGTCAGGTCTCCTCTGGACAGGTGGATGCTGGCAAGTAGCAGAGGACTGTGAGGGCCACAGGGTTCCTCTCCATCCTTGGCATCCTGTCTCTCCTTTGAACAACCACATTTTCACCTCTTCCAGAATCCATAGACACATCAGGAATGCTGAAAGGAGTAACAGAGAGAAGAGCATGGACTCCTAAAGATCAGGATATGGGACATTGAAGAATGATGTGTCCACTTCTCACACACACACACACACACACACACACACACACACACACACGTACACACGTGTATATGTAAATATGTATATATGGCCCATTGACTCTGTCTCTCCCTCTCTCTTCCTCTCACCCCTCTCCCCTTTCAGCCATCCCCCCTCCCTGATCTCTGGTTGTGCATGTATAGAAGCCAGAGGTTAACCTCAAGTGTTGCTCCTCTGTAGCCATTCATCTTGTTTTTTGAGACAGAATCTCTCTCTGGGACCTAGTGATCACTGAGGAGGCTGGGCAGGCTAGCCAGTAAGCTCCAAGGATCTCCCTGTCCCTGTCTCCCCAGTACTGCAGCAAAGATGCATATCACCATGCTCAGCTTTGTATGTGGGTTCTTGACTTTGAACTCAGGATCTCATGTTTGTGAGGCAAGCACTTTACTGACTGAGTCATTTTTCCAGACCCATCTTTCCCATTCATGTTTTTTTTTCTATATCTTTCTTTGTTATTCATGAGTAGCACCTACAACTCTTTCAGATATGCAGATTCTCAGGCCTTACTCCAGACCCACTGACTATCTCTAGGTGAGGCCCACTCTGCAGGAAAATCTGGTATCTGTGAGTCGGAGCAGCCCTAGTTTCAACATTGCTTCTCACTGAGTATTGTTCTCCTGGCTCTCCTGAGCTCTCTGTTTCCAATCACTATGCAGATGGAAAAAAATTGGAATACCACACTGATAAGCACAATCCTTATGTTATAATGCATAAAACCAAGCATGGTGGTATACACCTCTCACTCCAGCACCTGAGAGACAGAAGCATGGAGATCATGACTTTAGGTGAGCCTGGGTTATAAGAGATCATGTCTCAAACAAGAAAAATAAAAACAAACAACATGTATTAAAACATAGTAAATTATCATAAGAAATGACACTCTCTGAAAATTCATACTTAAATAGCCCATAGCCATCTTCAAGGGAATGTGGACTCTGATGTCAGATGTCTCTGAGTTCAGGTCAGCAGTTGTTCAAGTCCACATCCCCCTAATTGTGGGATCATAGACTAGTTAGTCACACCTTGTAGACACTATAAAGTACGGATGAAAAGGTCAGTGTTACAGGGTGTCACAAAGAGAGGTGAGAAAGCACGTCTAAGGTACCCTGAGACACTAGGGAGACATCCATGTCGCCCTCTTCACTCCATCTGTAATAAATGACAACAAAACGTATGCCCCCATTCCTCAGTCTTCCTCTTTATCTCTCCCAAGGCTCTGTAAAAGGGGATCTACTGAGATCTGTCAAACGCCATGCTTTCTCTCAATCTTCTGCTTGAGCGAGATGGCAAGCCTCTGAAGCCAGGGTGAGAGCGTACTCAGTACAAGACAGATAGTATATATAAGTAACCCAGCCCTTTCGTTTGATCTGACGTCCTCATGGATGTTACCAGAAGAGGCTAGAAGTGAGCAGGAAGTCCAGAGAGGGGCGTTGAAGAACGTGTCAATATTCATTCAAAACTAATTCATTCAACAGAAAATAACAAGAGCTTTAAAAATTGATAAATTGATAAATAAATTGAAAAATTGATAAATAAATTGATAAATAAACCCAATGATTTTGGCCTCTCACAAAGGGCAAAGGAATTTTAAAGATTTTCCATAGTCTAGACTATGGCTTCTCCAAGTTTTTCCATTCATGGCTTCTTTTTGCCTGAGAAATTTTTACATAATTCCAGGTTTAGAAAATTAGTATACAAATCAAACATTCACTGGTAGTAAATCATTAAGAAATTTATCTTAAGACAATATTTGTTAAGAAAACAGATCTGTATACTAATGAGATAGATTTTTTATCTATTTTTAAGTAAAGAATTGAATCTGGGATAAACAATTGGTACTGCAGGACACAGGGCACCTTCTACGTGTTACAGACTTTATCTGCATTTTGACTTTATATTCACCAATGCTGAGAGTACCTCTTCATGTGAACATGTAGTACAAAATGGCAGAAAAATGTTTGAGACCATTTCAGAAATAGTTGGGAATCCTAACTTAATCTCAGGTCAAAATTCACATAGTTGTTTTTCAGCAGCTTAGACAGTATTGTGTTTGTGTGTGGGGGAGAAAAAGATAAACAGACAGACAGACAGACAGACAGACAGACAGACAGGAGGCCAGAAGTCAACACTGAGTGTCTTTCTCTATTGTTCTCTACCTTATTTTGAGACAGGGTCTCTCCTTGTCCCTATAGCTCGTCATTTCAGTTATACTGGCTGAAGAAAGCTCCACCAGGATTCACATTCTCTGCCCACTAGGGCTATAGACATACATTGTAGTGCCCAGGTTTTACATGGGTTCTGGAGGTCCTAACTCGGGTTCTTATGCTTGCAGAGAAAGCACTTTGTCACCAATCCATATCCCCAGCACTTCAAGAAGCATTTTTAACACAATACCATCCTATACTAATGTATGAATTGGATATTTATAAGCTGGAAAATGATGGAAGGAAAATGTCAAAAGTCCTTTTTCTATAATTAAGCCATTATGTTTCTGTGAAATCAGAAAATCTATTCTGCTCAATAAAAATACTGCAGTTCCTAACCTACAAGAGTCTCACATCTTAACTAAGGTATTCCAGACAGCACAGCACACACATAGCTCACAGTGTTCATGGTCTATGTCCAGAGCCAAGGCCACAGTGAAATCACACTGAAGCCAGTAACACCGAAGACTCACTGCACATTTGACTTTGAATAATTTACCTTTGTGTGTTCAGAAATCTTTTATTGTAGCCATTTTTACAATTCTCGCAATGATTTAAGAAATTGCGGTCTAGACAAAGCAATCTTTAAAAAATATACTATCCCAGTCTATGGCAGGAATTTAGCATTTATCGACTGCCGACCAGGCTTTATCCCAGGACAGTGAGTGGTGTGTGTATATTCTAGGAGGAAATTGCTACTCTCTTCTCTCTCAATGTGAAAATGATGTTCTGAATCTAAAAACAACCTGCTGAAAACACAGAGACCTTGATGCTGTGCTCATAGCCACCAAACCTCCAATCTCTAATTTAGTCTCCCAAGGAGAAAATCTCTGGAGCAGTAGAACACAAAACACTCTAAGCCTTTACAGTTTTATCCCCTCACCGCTAACAATGAATCAATCAATCAGCGATTCAATCCCAGTTCTGAGACAATTCAGACGGGGGTAAATAAGATGATTATGTTGGAAGCAGTGAATTCTAGAAGCCCTGAAGATGTAGTAGAGGTAAATACAGCTATAAATTTTAAGGATACAAGAAGGTTACTATTTATATGATAAATCTAATCAGTTAATAGTAGTGAGTTTTTGAGTTTCACAATAGAGAATGCCATAATCTGTTAGTCATGTCTGTCCTGGTCAAAGGAGAGAACCGTGGCATCCATGTTTCAGGTATTCACCATCTCTCCTCTAAACAGTGGGATCTCAGGTGATATTGGTGATTCTATTAAATGTAGCATCTAACTTCATTTGAGGAAATATTTACCATTCATAAATTACATGAACTCACTCAGTATGAGGGAATTCCTGCCAGTTCCTGTGCGAACTTATAATCAGTTTTTTAGTCTTTCTGTCTTCAGGGTTAGTTTCTGCCGTGGCTTAATAAAAAAAAAACAAATTAAATCTTTCAGTGTAAGAAGTCGGGGTGTATATTTGGAAAGTGAATTTTCATGTAAGTGAAAGTTGGTGTTGCTTGGAGAAGCATAAATCATTTTAGCCAATATAATCACAAAAGCATAAAGCAAAAACAGTAAAAAGAATTTATTTTTTCTTTGTTTAATTTTTGTGATGGAAGCATGTCTATTTTTTTTCTTTGAGAAAAGGTTTTACTACATTTCTGAATGTCCTGGAACTCACTCTTTAGACCAGACTGACCTTGAACTCACAGAGTTCTGCCTGCCTCTACCTTCCAAGTGCTGGCTTACCTGGCATACCTGGCTCGTGTTTATTCTTGAAATTGGAGATGATTGTTACATAAGTCTCTCAAAACTTTATTTGAATTGTCACTATTTGTAGATAACCTGGTTATATACAAAGAAGTTTAATAACTTAATAACTTAATAAATTAATAACTTAATTTAGCAATATCCATAGATACAATGTCAGATTATGAAAAATAAATTGCATATCTATGTGATAGCAACACTTAAAAAATGTAAAATTTGGGGGGCGGTTTCATGACAGAGCTTCTCTGTTGTGACTCTGGCTGTTCTGGAACTCACCCTGTAGGCCAGGTTGGCCTTGAACTCACTCACGGAGGAGCCACCACAGCTTGGCTGAAAATGGAAAGTTTTAAGTACCATATGTGATAATCTGAAACAAACCTAGTATACACAAAGATAATCCTAGTGAAAAATGTATAGGGCATCTACACCAAAACACATAAAACATTGCTAAAAGAGTTTAAGGACGTTGTAAATAAATGAAAGACTCTACCATGATTTTTGTTTTAAAACATTTATTTTCCCAAATTCAGCCACAGAGTCAATGGAATCTGAACCAAAATCTCAGTAGGGGTGGGAGGTGTAAAACTGGCAAACGGTTCATAAATATAACCTTGAATAAAATGGAAGTGGGAGGATTCACAGTGCCAAATCCTCAGCCTTATCACGAAGTCACAGCAACTAAAAAGAACAATGATGGCATTCCAAAGGACAAACAGATTAAAACCCAGGTGAGACAGACACATTTCTACTAGATTTTCTTGCAAATGGTGCTGAGCCCACCAGATGCTCACATGGGAAAAGAGACACACAAGCCACACTTAAACTTCAACTTCTAATATGAAAAGAAAACAATAGGAGATATAAGAGATAACCTAGGCAAATACCGTCACCACAGTGGGTTAATAATAATTCCTTAAACAGAACGTTTTTAAAAATCAGCCATAAGAAAATTTTTGAGAAAATGAACTCTGTTAACATTTAAAACTCCTGAGCTTCAAAGGCATCATTAGAAAACAGAAAGAGAAGCCATGGTGTAGAAGTGTGCACATACCTATATGTAACATAGGATGTATGTCCACAGTGTATCTTGTAAAGTTCACATTGATCAATAAGAAATAGGTGGCAATACAATAGAAAAATGGGCCAAGTGACAAGCAGACGTCTATCCAAAGATGTGGAAGAGGCTAACTTCAGACATCAAGATCTTATCAGTCAGAAATTAAAATCAAAGCAACAATGGGATAAGACTACATACCACCACAACGGCCGCATTAAAGAAAACCCTGTAATCATAAGTTCTGGTAAGAATGTGTAACACTTACAACTCTTCTATATTGCTGTCATGTATAATATTGAAATTGTGGTGTTTTCTACTAAAATTAATTATGTATGGCCCCTGTAATCTAGCTCATTTCATCTTAAAAATATAAAAGCTAAAATAGGTATATGTGCTACACCCAAAGTTGTGTACATGAATGTTTCTGTACACAATTTACAACAGAAAAATACTGCAGATGAACACATGCTTGTGAGCAAATGAGTCGTATATTACAGAATATTCACACAACGCAGTAGCACACTGAGATACTGCGATGAGGTAAAATGAGCATCTGCTACACCCAGCACCATGAGAGAATCTCATAAGCATATGGCTGAATAAAACAATCTGGACACAGGAAGCACATACACTGTATGATCTGTACAATTCCACTGACAGAAATACAAAGTCACAGTTTACTACAATCAGTTGCAAGGGCCGTTCCCTTTGGGTGGATTGGGGGATAGATCTGGGTTGCTGGGCGTAGTGTCTAGCTGTATTTAGGTGATGCTGTGAACAATGATTTCTCTTAAAGCTTGGGCCTGCATGGCGATGGTCATCAGAATTGTGGGAGCAGTGACCAGGAAAGCATGAAGAGGCTTTAGGGAGTTGCCCACACCACAACACACGGGCACATTCACTGGGGTTTGGGGGGGTTCATTACCCTACTTTATCAGTGTGGATTTTTTTTTATATCAAATTACTTTTGCTTTTTTATTTAAAAACAAAAAAGCAGTATTTAGGGGAAAGATTGCAAGCCCTCCATAAAAGAACTCACTATGTTCATGACAGTAACAATAGAAAATGTCTACAGAGTTCTTGACACAGATCAAACATTGCCCTAAGCAAGATTCCTTTCTTTTACTTCTCATTTGTCCCATGAAAATTGGTTCTGTTTCATCCCACTTTGTGTATGAAGGGTCGGAGGATCAGCAATTTCTAAACTCCAACTGTCAGGGAATAGAAGAGCTGAAATTCTAGCCCCGTGGTCTGTTAAATAGAAAATAAAATTCAATTAATGTTTCTAGAAGAGAGAGAGAGAGACAGAGCGAGAGAGGCAGAGAGGGGAGAGACAGAGGCAGAGAGGGGAGAGACAGAGACAGAGACACACAGAGAGAGAGACAGAGAGACAGAGAGACAGAGAGACAGAGAGACAGAGGAGGGAGAAGGGGATCTGATACCTGGCCACATATAAATCTACAAGTTCCACCTCAGGTTGGCACTCCACCTCTCGGGCCCAGTGGAGGATGCTGCTGAGAACTGCCTTTTCCTTCACAGGCCGTCAGCCTTCAGGATGGAGAGGAGTGGGTTTGTTTGTCTTGGATCTCAGGGAATGCTGTTGCTGGCACTCTCTAGATTTCCTGTAACTGGGAGAGTGATGTCATGGTTTTTGAAGATGGTGGGAAACAGACCTCACTGAGAGCAGTGTGTGAGAGCTCCCTGTGCCTTGCAGCTGCAAAACTGCTGAGCCCCAGTTTCAAGGTGTGAAGGGCCATGTGATAGGCTGCTGCAAAACTACCGAGACCTTCACTCCTGCCCACCTGGAGACTGTACTCTTTTAGAACCCCTAGACTGAAAATACTAGCGTTTGCCCCCGCCCCCCAGCAAGGCCTTTCATCAAGAATGTGGGGTTGTTCACTACACTCAGAGTTTTTCTTGCTCAGGGCTACCTGTCCCAAGACACAGACTAAGTGTTTGCATTTCAACTTCTAAATATATAATTATACATCTGTCCTAATACTATGATAAAATACCAAGAACAAAAATGACTTGGCAAGGAAAGGGTTTATTTGGCTACATGTCCCAGTCCCAGTCCCAGTCCAATGTGAAGGGAAGCAGGGACCTGGAGGTAAGAATTGAAGCAGGGACCATAGAGGAATGCTGCTTAATCTTGCTCACTGCGGCTTGCTCAACCTGCTTTCTTGTGTAACCCAGGGCCACCTGCCCAGGGTGGGCACCATCCACAGTGGGCCGTCCCCTCACATCAATCCTTCATCAAGAAAATGTCCCACACACTTGCCTACAGAGCATTCTGATAGAGGCATTTTCTCAGTTGAGGTTCCCTCTCCCCAGAAGACCCTAGCTTGTGTCAAGTTGACAAAATCCAATTAGCACAACATCTAAGTAGCACTTGCTGGGTCCCTACTATTCACTGGGCATTTTCTAGCCATTTCACACATATTAACTTGTTTATCTGCATAATTCTTGAGGAAGATTCCTATTTTTCTAGGTGAGGAAACTGAGGCAAACAAGCCAAAAGTAATTTTCCTTCAGCTCCATAGATAACAAGCAGCACAAGTAGAATATAAGTCAGAAAATCTTCTTCCATCATCATCAGTTATTAACTGATTAATGTGTCCATGTAAAGAAATAAAGATTTCAAATGACAGAACCCAGTGTCAATCAAATGCTGCTGTTACTTGGAAGTAGGAAGAGAGCAAACTACCTGGTGATATTTATTATTCACAGTTGCTGGAAATTCTCTACCTGCCTTACCTCTTCCCCTCTCTGCATCTCTTGATCTGATATTATATGTTTAATCAGAAAATGTTGATCAAGTAATTGAAGGCTTTACAGAGCAGATGTGCTGAGGACAGCACCCCCAGGGTGCCTGAGGGACAAAGTCTAATAGTCTTTGCTTCCCAGAGCAGAACAAGGGAGGGAAATGAATCCTCACCTCAGGAATTGGTCATCTCCTCCGCCAAGGAAGGCCTTTCGGTGACATTGTACTCACGAATAGGAAGGTTGTAAAGTTGGGTTTTTAGTGCTGGTACTGGCCCTGTGAGAACAATGTGTGCTTAGGGAACAAATATGTTGCATAATCACCAGCCTAGTGAAGGTTAAATGCACAAAAATACCCGCTTAGGAGAAGGCCTGGTGTCGGCCTGGACGCTGTGACGGGTTACCAGTCTCCCAGGCTATAGAAGTTTCTTGCCTCGGTTATTATCCTGCAGTGAAATAAACAATCATGTTCTCATTTCAGTGGCTTCTCTCATTCTTTTGTCAGTCCGTTCATCTACAATCCAGGATGAGAGCTGTTCGCGTGTTTAAAGGGAAAAGGAATCAAATGTTCATCTGGGAGCAGGGAATCATGTCCTTTGAGTCAGACGTAGGGGGGAAAATATGGCCATCCCCATTTTACAGTTGAAAGCACTGAAGCTTGGAGACGTCAAAGAGTTTGTCAAATTGCAGTTTTCCAGGAAATGCTCTGGTAGTCAGAGAAACTGGCCTTAAAAATAAAATGGAGTGCACTTGAGAAAAAAAAAATGTTGGTCCAAAGGAACATAGAGATAAAGAAGAAGGCATCGGGGAATGTGCTCATTCTTTGAAGAATCCCCTTGCTTTTCGTAAAGTAGATCTGATGCCTTGTTTGTTCACATATCGTGTGCAAACCAAAGCAATACCTTGAATGGGTCAATGTGGGTAGGCCATGTTTGTTAGTTGTATTTTACTCTGCTTGCAACAGGAAGCCATCAAGAGGCTTTTGGCAGAGACTGACCTGGTCTGATTTGTGTGATGCTAGCTCTGAGCACTGAGGGATAATGGACTGAGTGTCTGTCTTCCCAGTGAGACAGTAGGCACTGTTCTTATTTGCTATTCATTCACTTGTAACTGTCTGTGTCCATTCAAACGTCAGCTCCATGGTAGTAAAGACCTTTAGTTTTTCACCACAGTGTCACCAGTGGCTGGAACAGTACCTGACAAGTTACAGGCTCCCAGAAAATATTTGTTGAATGAATGTGTAAGTGACTTAATAAAAGAGTAAAGGAAGGAGGAAGGGAGGAGGAAAGGAGGGGGGAGGGAGGGAGGAAAAAGAAGGAAGGACACAAATGAACATAGAACAAGGTGAGTGCTTGGAAAAAATATTGCATGGCATAAAAATGTGTAGAGAGGGACTTTTGGAGACTGAAGGTTATAGCCTAGAGGTACACATCATAAGAAGTAGGTTGGAAACACTTCTGCGACATTAAACTAGTGGGGCTTGCTGATAGTGACTGGCTTCATCCCATCAGCTCTCCAACTTGAACAATTCAGTTCTCTAAAAAAAGTGTGGCACTGTTTTCCAAATCACCAGTTTTCAGCATAGAAAAACTGCAGATTTGCAATCATGGTTTTCTAAACAACTCTCTCGGGGGACTCGCCTGGCAGCACTCTATCCACGAGGGTTTTTTCAGCACTTCTCCTTTCATCGCCTGATATTTCTATATCAGGTTTCCATGGCTAGGTTTCCATGACACCACAAGAGTCAGTTTCATCTACTCAGTCAAAACCATGACTGGTCAAGAGGAAAAGGAAAGACTTCTCCTGTACCTGAAAGAATGCATACCCTGTACACAAACACACACACATGCATGCACGCACGCACGCACGCGCACACACTCATTCACTCACTCACTCACACATTCCTCTAGCACAGAGCACAGAAATTAATAACCACAAAACTGACTTGCCCGCTTGGATTATGATCACTTTGCTCTCATCAGATCTTTGTGTACCATTTAATTAATATTCATAAAGAATAATTTCAAGTTTAAGTGTTCTGCTCCAGATTCAAAAAAAATATTCTCTTGAGATTGGCTGTTAAATATGTAGGGAGTCTTGTTTACAAGTTACCAATAAAAGTCCTTTCATCTTATCAGCCCCAAAGACTTGCTGTCATGTCAAAAGTTGCACCAAAGGAGACTATCATCATATGTACATGTAACACATATCTTCTCCTTTTTCCTTCATCTTCCTTGCTCTGAATTTGTCAACAAACCAGCCCTCTTAAGCTTGCCCTGTAATTGGCTTCCTTCAGGATTTCCATGTCTGTGACATGAATATTTCAGCCAAGTTCAAAGAGGATCCATTTATATATTATAGGAAGTCTGTGCCCTCTAGATTCAACACATATCTTTCTGTGTCACAGTGAGCTCTTGGCTTCCTGCCATGGTGCCTCATGGATGTATGCCATTGTCAACAAGTTCAAATCACAAAGCTGTGGTGACTGAATATTACTAGCTTATGGTCTCAGTCACACCAAGCACCCTCGTCTGGCCAGGGCGTGCTGACTTTTCATGGGTAGGTGTGTCTCTAGATGGTGAGTGACTCCTGTGAAACAACTGAGAAGCCATGGTCTTCTCAGGCCAAAGGCTTCCCGGAAGAAGGCACCACATAAAACACATCTTACTCATCAAAAATCTTTGTGATTCAAATAAAAGGGTCAGTATGCAATGGGATTTCTTAAACCAGAAATGTTTTGGGGCTCCATAGACACCGTCATAAATCTGCATTCTTCCTACCCACTAGGGTACACACCGGCTTCTATGAGTTTTCTCATTTTCCTTCATAGGTGTGACATTCTTGTAGTTATAAAAGTACAACAAAACCCAAGCAATGCACACCTGGGACCTCAAATGTCCAGCTGGGAATTCTGTATCTGTCCTGGTATCAACAAGATGGTCATATGCATTCAAGTGAGTCAGCATCACAAAGAGCGTCAGTGAAGGAACTCTGTAATGAAAAGCTCACAAAAGTTAAATCTATTTGGAAGTTGCTCTGTTGAAAAAGTATGTGCTGCACAAAGATGAAGACCTGAATTTGACTCCAAGCACCACATGGAAAAGCCAGATGTGGTAGCTAGCTTATAATCTCAGAGCTAGGTAGCCACAGACAGACAGATCCCAAAGGCTCATGGACCAGCTGGCCTGGCTCAGGTGGTGAGCCCCAGGCCAGTGAGAGACCCTGTATCGAAAAAAAACAAGACAAGGACTCACAGCATGGCTCAGCAGGTAAGGACGTTTGCTTGAACCCAAAGACCTACATTCAGTTCCATCTACAGAACCCACATGGTAGAAGGAGAGATCCTACTCCTGGAAGTTGTCCTCTGACCTCCACGTGTACACCGTGCCATAAACACACATGGGCAGGGGAACATGCACATATCTTTTAATGGATGTGTGTGGTTGAGAAGAAAAAGAGTATATCGGATCATGCTTAGAATTCCTCATCATGATCCCTTTCCATGTATTTCTTATTGTGGTTTCCAAGGCCCTGATGCTCTGGCTTTCCTTTTTCTAGTTTTAATCTCAATCATCTGACCTTGTTTCACTGCAGTCCAGATGCCTGTCATTTTTTTTCAATTCCTTGACATTTCATTTTCCCTCCCACCCAGTGCTTGACAACTCACGCACAGATTCACCCATACTCACCAGCGCTCGTAACTCATCATCACATACTCACTGGTTCCCAGGTAACTCCTAGACACTCAAATCTCAGGAAAGCCTCTCCTGACTTTCCCAAATTAGCTCTAACCTGAAGGTTAGCTCTGATGATTCCCCATTTTTGTGCTACATTCTCATGGGACATACTTTTTTCTTTCTGAGCACTTGGCTTTGTTGGTAATCATATAATCACTTGGGTAATTTGTTATTAATGGTAGTCCCTACCCTAGCTTTTGTAAGCCCTCTGAGAACAGAGAGTAGGTCTATTCCTGTTCTCAGTGTATCTGCAGGATACACTGCCTGGCACATAGTTGGCTTGCAGTACATGTTGGCTGATGGATGAATTGGTACATGCGTGAATGAATGACTGGCTGGATTCGCCTGAGTGTGTGTGTCTATACCTGTCCATGTGTGACTTTCAGGGAAATAGCAATGCTACTAGCCAGTATGCACAGTGTATTTTGGGTTTTCTTTAATTCGGGCTGCCCTGAACTCAGAGAGTAGAATAGCATTCTTCAGATGAATCAGTGTCTTTGCTAATTCTGCTTAAGGAATTCATTTAGTGACATAAACACTGTGAATGACTCATGGGTCTCTGGTTAGCATTCAAAGAAGAAAATTCTATTTATGCAACTTACAGATATCATATAAATATCATGTCTTGTTATCTGTGTGCCTGTGGTCCTTACATCTTAATCACAGAAACAGCAATTACTCCTAACACCATTAACAAGTGTCTAATGTGCCAAAGATAAATTGCTCACTAAACAAACGTTTAAACACATTAGCAGTGACCAACTGAGTGTTACCTTACACACCCTGGTTGCCGGGCAGCCGCCTCCCTTCGTGTGCCCCTTCCCACTTATCTCCCATCATAGGACAGCCTTTGGTATTTGGAACTACTCCAACTAGAAAGGATGAGGCATAAAAACACACACATTGAAGCTTAAAGAGAAACACTACTGGAAAGCCCACCATCCACTGCTGACTGCTACCATACAGCTGGGAATGCATTTCTGATCATGTACTAGATAATTCAAATAGTTGCAGAGTGGAGAAAGGTTGATGAAAAGCACGTAGGGAGCTGAGAGCTTAAAATAGTCAAGATTGCATTCCAAGGCCCAATTTGAGTTCTAACAACCCAGTACATGTCCACCCAAAAGCCAGCTTCGGGAGAGATGACTCCAGCATAGTCCTGATGATAAAACTAAAATTCAAAGGCCTTTAAGAATTACCTAATATTTTGGTGTTCAAGTATATACTGTTGCTCTTGCCTACATGGCCAAATGCATGGAATCCTGGAATCTGTGTTCTGTATTTCCTGAACAATGCTGTCTTACGGAGATACATTCATGAGTTATAGGGGAGTTGACATCAATTGTGCATAGTATAGGCATCCATTCTCTTATAAAAATCTGTCAGAGTTAAAATAATTCATTTTTAAAGCCTGAACTAAGTTACATGGACTTTCTATCAAAGGAACAATTCTCTAAATTTACTATTTGAGTTTTCAAATGTTACAAATCCTCTTTGGAGTGTGTGCGCACACACACATACACACACATGCACACAAACACACATCTTTATGAATAGATCAATATAGAGGTCACTACATTACAGAAGAGATACTTATAAATTTAAAAGTTCAAGTCCCCCACCCTCTCCTCCTATATATATATATAGTAAACCACTCTCTGAGGAGACACAGTACTCACAATTTAATACACTTACTTTTATTTTGACATTAATAGGATTTTACCCTCTACACCATTCTTCGGCCTATTTACATTTCCCTTGAGACCTGTTTTTAAATGTGTCTTTGGAGAAGGCTGCATGAAGTGTATACAAAATTTATTATTCTTTTTATCAATGTCAAGGGAGTCTATAAATATTTAGAATACAATATTTTATAAGCAATCAGTAGAAAATGTCTCTTTGTTCAGAGTGCCACTTATGAACATCACATCTCACCCATTCTGGGGTATTTTATCATTAGGACATATGGCAATCCCTTTAGCCCCTCTCCTGTCTGGAGATGTTTCATCTTTTTTTTCCCAATTTCTAACATCACTAGAACTATACAGAGGATAGACTTCTACTTTGCCTCCAACTAGGATCCAGTTTGGCAGACTGAACATCTTTGCTGCTTCTACTCGTCTGAAGTGTGATACTTGTATTTGAACTTTGCGATCTGGAGCAGCTGTGTCAGGAAAGTTTTAGACAGACTTAGATTTGCATTTTTGTAAAAACATTTTCCATCAGAAGGAACATCAGAAAATTACTAAAGGTTTGGGTCTGCTCCTCCAGAGTGGCCTCTGCTTCTCAGCCATGCCCTCCCCAAGAGGAAGCATGTGTTTGCCACAACCTTCCCATATGTTCTGGAGAGTCCGTCATAGCCTTGCATGGCTGAGCAGGCTTCCATCTTGACACAAGCAAATAGAACCATATGCAAGTCCAACAAAGAAGAAAAAAGGACACACACACACACACACACACATTGGTTAAAGACAAAAGCAAAGAAATAACGAATTTCTAAAAATAATTGCTTAAAGCTGTACAGTAGCCAAACCCTCTTAATTGGCATCTCTTCCTGTTTGACAACTGGTGACAGGCTTGATCAGAATCCAATGTCCTATCCGTAGGATGAAGCTGTGCTTGTCTAGAACGTTAATATTTGTCATCTTACTATGCATACACTTTGATACTTAATGTAGTCCATTTAAGAATGCTTGCAATGTGGTGGGCACTGTGCCATCCAAGCATATTCAGGTACCAAGACAAATAAGGCCTTTTGTGTCCCCATAATATTCTGCCTAAATCAATGATTCTTAGTTCATTTACTCTTCTTGCTGTTGTAAAATATTCAAAAAGAAGCAACCAAAGTGAAGAAGGTTTAGGAAGACAGTCCGACATGTCAGGGAAAATATGGCAGCGTTCATGGCAGCAGACACATGCAGATGGGACTCCTTATATGTAAGGAGACCAAGAAACAGAGAGAAGGCTATGCTGACACTCTTTTCCTTTTTTATTCACTCTAAGACCTCAGTCTATGGGACAGTATTGCCCTCACTCAGGATATGTCTGCCTTTCTCAGTTAAAATTCTCTGGAAATGCCCTTACTGAGGAGCCCAGAAGTGTATCTCATAGGTGATCCCAAAGCCAGTCAAGTTGACAGTGAAGATTAACCATCACAGATCCCTTTGGAACATGAAGAAAGCTGAGGGACTAAAAGAGTATGCATGTGCATAGAATAGACATACAAAACTCTAAGTAGTTTAGCTAGTAACTGAACTTGGAAGTCAAGTGTTTATTCATCTGAGTTTACATTCCTGATAGAGAGAATGGCCAATGGAGAATTAGCAATCACACAGTTAAGTCGCTAATGAAGACTAGAGTCACACCTACACAATTATGGTCCCTCTCATTTTATGAAGTGCTCTCCATATAGACTTTCTTCTATCCACTGTGTCAGATGGGGCATCAGAGGTCTCATGACTAGTACAAGGCCACGCAGCTGGAAGCTGGCAGAACTCTGACAAGAATCCAGGACTATGATATATGCTCTATTATGCTCAAAGGAATGGATGACTAACATGAAATACCATGAGCAAATATTTTAAAATACTAATGTCTGTCAAATAGACACGAAAATTTTTGGTCAAACCAAAAATTTACAAATTTACTTCCATACATTGATATTGTTCAGTTTTAGAATCTCTCCCCCCTACCTCCATATTTTTATGCAGTGGGTTCTCCCAGTTAAATCACATACTGCTGGAGTACAGAGACTACAGGACAATAGCTGCTGTATTTCCACTTCCTCGGAGCTTAGCAAGTGGCCTGGCACATAGTCAGCATTTACTGTCTGTCGTGTGAAGGAAGGTTCTTTATACAAAGAAAGAGATTAGAGAGATTAGCTTCCACTAAGTGTGTTCCTCTGATCTTGTTCTGCCTTCAGAGATGATTTCCAGGACAGGAAACGTGTCACTGGTTCATTGACATATCACTCATTGTTTTTGCCGTATTTCTGTGTTCTCTCTCCCTCTCCCCCTTTAAAATGTGATATTTGATAAGTGGAACCAAGCTGGACTGAGTCTAGTTTAAACATCTGACACTACGCAGTCTTTCACTTCTCGTAATGAAAAAAAAAATTTCCATCTTCTATGCCAAACTAGAAGAAATCTTAAGCAATAATTTAATTATTTAAATTAGTTGCAGAGTTTGGATTTTTTTTTTTTTTTAGCTGAAAGCTTATTTAAAAGAAAATAAGAAAAATGCCAAACTGTAACTTACTGCCCAGCCCAAGCCAAATAACAACTTTGGAAAGCAATGTGGTTGCTAAAGCAATAAATGAATGGTTTAGCCCCTCCCGGGTCTTGGAAACTGTACCCACACATGCTAGGAAGGAATAAAAAAAAGTCTGTATTTCATTTAACTGTATTGAACTCCCTAAGAGCAGAGTCTATTCCTGATCCATCTTTGTATTCTAGAAGGTTCTCTGGCATGTGGTGAATGCTCAGTAAGTTATTATTGAATTAAATTAGGGTTTTGCAAAATTTATGCATGTCTCTGTGTTTATGTATATACACATGATATGAATATTCCAAGCATATGGACAGGCTATGCCTCATATCTTCTTATGTACAAACTGTAATGATACCATGAAATTAATTTGTGTTTGACCACAGCTCAAATTGTGTCACAGAATTCTATCTAATATGTGCCTAAGTTGGGTAAAGTCACCCTGTGCAGTGCAATACTAATTCTTTATAATTCTGCCTCTGAAATACTTCCCTAAATAAATAGGTAAAAAAATTATCTACTATGGTATGCAAATAGCATATATTTTATCCTTAAGCCAGGACTGGAGACTGTTACTTAGCCTTAGCCCATATACTACACAGCCCCTTCTCAGCCAAAATGAGTATCTGGGTGCCTTTGTTGAGTATGGTTCTACATTGTAAAATTACTCCATGTGTATGGCTTCTTCCTGAATTCCTCTTAGCCTGGTGTACAATTCACACCACAATGGCTGGTCAAGGTAGAAGTATGCTTACACAAGGATATAAAAGGGAGGTATAATGGGATGCTAACACTCAAGTATTTGGAGTCCTAGTGTGTTTTTAAGGAAATGGTTGATAAATCAGATAAGCAGGTAATTGTAGATTTGTGAAATTTATGTAAAAATGTATAGGAAATGTCATTGTGGCCCAGGAGGATGATTTGTGGTTGGAAGCAGTGGCCTGAAGTAAGGCTGGACTCAGAAGAATTAAGGAACCAGTAGAGCAATCATAAACTCACACCCCAGGGATATGCTTTAATATCTCTTCACAGAATCAGTTCAGTTAAAATATCACATTCAGGAGTGCATTGCTTACTTATTATATACAACTATTATATTTCTTGGACTTAGAAGCATCTTGTCATTTCAGGAACAAGTAGGAAGCTCAGAAGTTCCTTTCCCATCTTCTAATCTAAATTACCTGTGCAACAAAAAAGCTTGAAGAAGTGGGGATAATATGGGCCATTTAATCCTCCACCCACAATGGCACCGCTTTCTCCACAATCCCCTCTCCCTATCAGGAAAGAAAGAAAATCCCAAGGCCTCTCAAAAAAGAAACCATACCTCCTCCACATCTCTCTGAGCAGCTTTAAAAAAAATTGATTGGACTTCCTAATAAACTATTCCATGTGCTACATGTTATTCTTTCAGGGTTAGTTTCAAAGACTTGGGCTTCAGAAAAGTAGCTCCCTTAAAAAGAGAGACTATGAGGCTGGAGAGACGGCTCAGCAGTTGTGAGCACTCGGGGCTCCTGCAGAGAACTGGAGTTCAGTTCCCAGCACCCACATCTGGTGGCTCACAGCCGCCTGTGACTCCAGCTCCAGAGAATCAGATGCCCTCTTCTGGCCTCCGCTGTCAACTCACACATATATACATAAATAAGAATAAAACAAATATTTTTTAAATAAGAGAATACATCAATTTTAATTGGAAAAATGGGGAAAATCCATCTGTGTGTGCAACAAGTGTCTGAGTATATATCATCTACCACATTTTATCAGAAACAGGCAGAGTGCTATTGAGAAGAGATAGACAAATGCCTATGGGGACTACATTCTGGGAAGTGAAAGTATATACACAGTCACATGATGTAGAATATGCCAAATGCTATACATGAGAAAATGAGACGGGGATAAGGATGAGAGATGCTACAAAGGATAAGTGACATCTCAGATGAGATGACCCTCAAGGAAAAACCCAAAATGAACGTTAGTGCAGGCCTAGGAACAGCTGTGGCGAGTGGCTGGTGGGTGAAAAGTACAAGCAAAGGCCCTGGGCCTGAGCACAGTCACAGAACATTAACAAGGAAGCCAGCACGTTTGGATGAACAGAGAGAAAAGTCTAAGAAGCTGAGGTCAGAAGGCATCAGGAAGTTGGATTTGACAGACTTTGCAGGACTGGTGGTGGAAAGTTACTAGAAGTTTCTGAGTAAGGCATGACCAGGTGAAGCTTTGAATGAGACATCCCAAACCACATGAGAACCAAGTATAGACTTCTCTTTTGAGTCAAAGCAGACTGGATAGTTAGACTCTGTCTTGGTTTTAGCATACCTAAAGGTTCTGGACACACATAGGTGTGTGTGTGTGTGTGTGTGTTGTCTGTCTGTCTGTCTGTCTGTGTGTGTCTGTGTGTGTTCTGTGTGTGTATGTGTTGAGCTGGCAGAAATGTAAAGGAATTCCTTAGAGACTAAAAATAGAACTCCAGAGGGGTGAGCATGTTAGAGCAGTGTTTATGAGGGGATTACTGGCCAATTCTTCCTGAATGAGACTCTGGAGTTTTGAAGTCATTTCCTCTCACAGATAAGAAGAAGATCCTGAGATCTAAGCAGGATGCCAAATGGAAGACTCCTTGTAGTCACAGTGCTCATAGTCGATAGTTAACACCTCATTGGTAAGGAGGAAGAGGAGGAAGAAGGGCAGGAGCAGGAGGAGGAGCTCTCCTGTAGGAGACTGCAGACAAATGCCTGTGGTAGGAGAGGGCCTCGATGACAGAGCAGTGATGAAGTCTAACTGGCAGAAAGATCAGAGAGAATAAAAGTGGAAATATTTGGTGAGCAAAAGGGCTTAGAATTTTCTAGAGCTCATGAAAATATTAATAATACTCAAATCAGAAAACCTCATGTATGATTTAGGAAAAAGAGGAGGAAAAAGAAGAGGCAAGATGAGAAAATAAAAGAGCTGACAAGATGACTGAGCAGCCACAGGTACTCGCCAGCAAGCTTCACAACCTGAGTTCAGCCTGCTGGACAGACATGGCGGAAGATTCCACAAGCTGCAGTCTGACCCCCACATACCGTGGATACACACAAAGACACACTAAACCAAATAAATAAAAATGCAAAACATTAAAAATAAAAAGTAATAAATTAAAATAAGCCAGACACAGACATATGGAAATACCAAATAGCAGACAACAAAGAGAATATGTCTAATTTTCATTCTTTCAAGCATTAAAAGATAGAGCTCAATTTTTTTATAGTAATCCATATACTACTGCTGCTGAGCAGATGGAAATGTGACATGTAGAAACTAGGAAAGGCTCTGGATCACCTAGTTACATCTCTGTTTTAGCTGCTAGAGAAATAAAGTAAAAGAGAATAAAAGATAGTAAACGTAAGACCCCCCCCCCAAAAAATGGAAACACTACCATTTGGGAAAGTACCAATTGAAAACCACAAAGGACTCTAGGATGAACATCACTCCATCTCCTCGTAAACAATACTGACCCCTCTCTCCCCAACCTCGCCTGCATCTCTAAATTCCCTGGGTGGAATGGAGGTGAATTATTGACTTCCAGACTGCATTCTGTAGTTAAAACATTAATTTGCAATCAGCTTCTGCACCACAGAGCAAGCTCATCCAGACACGTGCAGAAGTCAGTTCTAACAGTTCCTGATACTGCACCTCTGTCTACATTGTTAAAAATGTAATGCTGGTCCACTTCAAGTTTTAAGGAAATTGTGTAGTAGCCAGAAGAGCACTAGATATGGCACTCTCAGGAAGGCGCTGCTGTGAAATTGGGTAAATGTCCTTCCTAAACCTTCGGAGCCTCATTTTTCTCATCTCCAGGGTGGTGATTGTTGTCATAAAATCACAGCTCTCCTCTCAAAGAAAATGAGAAATAATTTATTCTTGAGCTAAATTTGAGTGACAAGGTCTAGGAACACAGATTCAGGTTACTTCAAAGACAAGTTTCCACATGGGCACAGTTTCATGAAGCATTCTAAGTAACAAAACAAAGAAAACACTATATTAAGGTGTCTTAAAAATCATTAGTGGAAACATCGAATAGGCAAATTATGATAAAGCAGGGAAGGTCAGTTACAGGACTCAGATATTATCCGATGACACTCTTGGCCTTTGGATTCCAAAAGGATTTACCTCACAGTCACAAGGATATTAGGTCACACAGAGAAGTGTGCAATAACTGGCTATTGGGGAGCTAAAAAGAGCCCAAGATAATTTGGCTCCCAACCTATAAAGTTCCTGTTCTATACAACTCAGTTCAATTAGCCTTGTAGAATATTTAAAACATGTGTGGCTTACCACTCCACTGGACTTCATTCAGTTCATGTGATAATGTCATTGGGCCTGTTGGGGGTGGAGAGAGAACTCTGTTCCAAGGTTGTGCTTATTACTGAGTAACTGCCACAAGCCAGCTAAGCATGCCTCATCTCACATGCTTGAATCCTTTGAACATCTTGTCGTTTACCCAAGGAAAACCAGAGCTTGTGAGGCATACTGTCTGAGGACAGCACTGGTTTTAAGTTTTTCATATTCCTTCAGCATTTTTCAATATTGCTCTGAGTCTATTTCTTTAAACAATAGAAAAATAGCACCCTTAAAGATAATAGTTGCATTTGTCCTTGTTACACATTGGCACCGTTTTACACAGCAAATTCCCCACATTCATCCATTGCATACGCAGGGCTCAAATATACTGAAAGAACATGCAGTACATTGGCTAATGAAAGTTATTAACAATCCATCTTTAATAATCAGAAGTCTGAGACAGGTGGAGTCTTTTTTCCACAATCTCTTTAACTACCTATCTTTGGGAGACAGAAACAATTCTCCAACTCTCTGTGACAGTTTCCCATCATTCAGACTGTGAAGTAAAATATAATTACAATGAGATTGAGGATATATGTTTACTAATGTGAAGAGATTCATTATATGGTTAAATGTAAAATTTAAAAATTTAATTTAATTTAAATTTAATTTAATTTAAAAATTAAATTTAAAATGTAAAATGTAAAAAACCTGCTATTCATCAGTAGTGTGGTGGGGTAGGACATGTGAGCTCTAATTATCACACATCTCTAGGTCTGGATAAAGGAAACGCAGGGTTGTGCTTAAGTCACAGATATTAGCATCAGAATAATGTGGATTCATATCCAATCCCTGCCTAGCTTGATTACCTTGGACAGACCTATTTAATCTTCTCATCTCTTTTTCATTTTGTGCTTTTATTATTTAACTGTCATATAAAATAATGGGTAGCGTGATTACATTTTCATACACGTCTGTCATACTTGACTCTTATTAATCCAAACACCTTTTATCTCCCTCTCCTGCCCTAATGGTCCAGTCCTTCTCACATTCTGCTTTAGAGACAGGTGTGCATGGGGTGTGTGTGTAACTTTAATTCTACATATATGAAAGAAAAAGTGTACTTTTCTGCTATGAATCAGACTTTTTTCACTTTATGTACATGAGATATATATATATTTATACATATATGATATATATATGTATCACATATATATGATAAAGCTGAATCATATGGTATACAGTGGTCCTATTTGTAGTTATTTAGAACCTTCTGTATTTATTTTCATAGTGGCTGGAATAACTTATATTTCCATCAGCAGCAGTAAAGGTTACTCTTTCCCCATAATCTCACCAGCTGGGAAATGGCTGATATAAGATGGAATTTCAATATGGTTTTAATTTGAATTTCCCTGATGGTTAAAGATATTGAACATTTTCAATTTATTTACAGACCAATTGTATTTCTCCTTTTGAGAACTGTCTAATTCATTTATCCATTTATTGGTTAGCCATTTATTGACTGGATTTTGGGGGTGTTTGTTTTTCATGAGTTCTTTATATATTCTAAATGCTAACCCTATATCAGATGTATAGCTAGCAAATGTTTGCTCCCATTTCGTAGGCTGTTCTTCACTGTTTCATTGTCTCTTTATAATATTAGAATTCTCTTCCTGATGTTACGAGGGTTAAGTGAATAATGTATATTAGGTATTTTGAATATTATCCAGCCCACAGAAAGCGATCCAGAACTGACAGCTGTTATTAGTATCATATAGACACAAAATGTCAGTTGCTATCACCACTGGGAATTGATATGGACTTCAGAATGACTTTCTGTACTTCTTTGTATTCTACTCCACCTTAGTCAATCATGCAGGGTGGGGGAGGGCAGAGAAAAAGACAGAGGCACACAGAGAAAAACACAGGTATTATTTTGCAATGTGTTTTCAACATTATGCCAAACTGTCATCTCTCTTCATCACTGAATTTCATTGTTCTGGCTAGTTTTATGTGAACTTGACACAAGTTATAGTCATCTAAGAGGAGAGAACGTTGACTGAGAAAATGCTTCCATAAGATGGGCGGTAGGCAAGCCTGTGCAGCATTTTCTTAATAGTGATTGATGGGGGAGGGACCAGCCCACTGTGAATGGGACCACCCATGGTCTGGCAGTCCTGGGTTCTATAAGAAAGCAAGCTGAGCAAGCCATGATGAGCAAGGCAGTAAGCAGACCCCTCTATGGCCTCTCATCAGCTCCTGCCTCCAGGTTTCAGCCCTATTTGAGTTTCTGCCTGACTTCCTTCAATAAAGGACTACGATGTGAAAGTGTAAGCCAAATAAACCCTCTCCTCTCCATCTTGCTTTTGGTCATGGTGTTTCATCACAACCATAGCAACTCTAACTAAGACATTCCTTTTTTTCATGAGGCACTACTGTGGTTTTAGTTTCACGGTCTATGTTGCTGTGTATCCATCTAATTCATTGCTTCACAATGCTACTTCCAAAACTCACATGTGTGTCCTCAACGTATCTATACCCTCGGGTGTTGGGTCCATGGGTTGCTTCTAATACTCCACATCTCTAAGTAAAAGGACAATAAATAGCCCCGCGTACTCCTTCTCTTAAGAACCTAAGCAAGAGGTTATCTGAAATACATATCTGTAGCAATGTTGCTGAGTTATACATCAAATATATCTGTATTTTTTATTTTGCTAAGTAGTTCCAGATGCTTCCCAGAAAGGCCACAATAACCCACCAGGAGTGATGAGGCTCCTGTACCCCAAATTTCCACCTCTTCTGTCTTTCAAACTTTTGCCAGTCTGATTAAATGGTGGGCAAACTCATTTTATTTTAATGTACATTTCTCAAGTTACTTATGACTTGAAGTATCATTTCTCTCTGTGCAGTACTAATTTGAGTTTCTTCTTCAGGGCTTGCCTTTTCCTCTAGTGGGATTTCTGCCTTTCTCCATTGCTTTGCAGGCATTGTGTTATTCATGCGATTTTTATGGATTGTAGGCATTTATAATTTTCTACACATTGTTATCAGTGTAGCAAATGTGTCTGTAGTGTCTTCCTCAAACAGGAAGCCTTAATATTCATAGACCCAAAGCTGTCAGTACTTGGCCTTATGATTATGCTTTTTTAAACTATTGGAAAAGTTTACCTGTCCTTAGGTCACTGTTCCCTGTCTTCACATCACCAAGACATCCTCCTACCTCACGTTCCATTGGTTGCAGAGTTGTGCCTTGGTCTTTAATCCATGTGAGCCCACATTCATATGTGAAGCAATGATCCAATTTAGTATCTGGACAGCGAGCCAGTTGTCCCAGTGCAAGTTGCTAAATGATGGTGTGTGTGCGCTCTTTGTCACCCTTAAGCTCCTTCCTATGCAGAAGAGTTCTAGTACTCTCTGTTCTGGCTGATTTTTTCCAGTTGTCTTCAGTGTGGACGCTTTGTTTTGGTGGGTGTGATACACCCCTGTGCCACTAATTTTGGTGTTACCCCTTCGATGGGTATTTTAATATCCAAATATGGTAAGATTTCCTTCTACTCAGGTTTGTAAGTTATCCATGGTACTCCAATAAATTTTAAAGTATGTTTTTTATCCCATTCTTTTAAAAATCTGAGCAAAAGCCTTGGGACATATCTCGGTGGCAGGGTACCCACTGAACATGGGTAAGATCCAGGGTTCATCTCCAACACTATACATGAAAGAATCTGAGTAGAATTTTTTTTATTACATCCTAACATATTTGTGTATCAAATGGAATAATTTGTCTTTCGAATATAATATTATCTCCTCTAAATGCAAATGATTCTCTCCACCTTTGATGTATTTTATTATTATTTTAAAGGCTTTTTGCTTTCACTATATTGTTCACATAATTTAGTAATATCATGAATTTCTATATACTTAGTAGATTTCATGCTAGCATGAATAATGATTACTATTTTCTTTCTGATTGGCTATTTAAGGCACTATTATTTAGTGCTTAAAAAATGCATTGACCTCATATGTGATAATTTTACTTAGTTTACTTACTGATTCTAATATCCAGACTTAGTTTTCTGGGTGGATGATCATATTATGAAGATGAAGATTCTTCCCTCTTTCCATATTAGTTGCCCCCCCACCTTACACTATGATGACAATCTGTTCCCTATACTCAGTGATGCACAGTAAAATGTATCTATCTCTCCCCCGTGTAACATGTTGGCTAGACACTGGCTGCAGCTCTCTCTGCTCATGTTTCTATAACTTTCTTCACCCTGGTATACAAACTGAAGAAACAGCTCTGATCAAGAACACATCATCCCCACAGAAGAGGAAAAGCCCTGGGAGCCTGCAAATCCACACCGCGGCTGCTGAGGGTTCCGCTGAAAACTGGCACACTGCAACTTCTGCTCCTATCCATTGCCCCAAACAACCTGTGGTTAAGTTTAGAGACAATCAGGCAGAAAGTGTGCTCTTCCCATAGGACAGCTCTACAAGTCCCAAGACAATGGGCAGACAAGAGGAAGCTTGCAGAGAAGCTGGATGGATAAAAGGAAGGGAAGCATGCCTCTTTTAACCTTTAATCTGATTAGTCTTCCCTTCAGCTTTAGCCAAGATCTCTCCTGGCAGCAGGGAGCATGCTTTTCTTCTTAAAGGGAACTATGCTAAAGGATTAGCACAGACACTTACTTAGCTGAAATAAACTTTATCAAGTAAAAGAACATACTCCGTATCTCTAGCTTCCTAGGAGTGTTGGTTTTTTTGTTTTTTTTGAGACTAATGATTTTTTCATCTTGGGTGATAAAAGTCACACAGTTTTTCTTTTCTTCAGTTAGTTAATGCACGCACGGACACACTCAGAAGAATCTGTTATACCAGCCTTGTCTCTTCCAGACGAAGTGGGGTTTAATTCCCTAATATTTGATTTATGGCTTTTGAATGCATAATCTTTTGTTAAATGAAAATGGCCTATTATTGTCCTTCAGATATTATCCTTTATCTAATTTTAGAATACATGAACTGATGCTTGTTGCACACAAAACGTATGTGTCAATTTTTCACTTTCCGTAACTTCTAACACAACTTACATTAGGTAGGAATTAAGGGGGCTGGAACAATGACTCAGAAGTTAAGACCACTGATTGCTCTTACACAGGTCAGATTGGGTTCCCAGAACCCAGGGCAACACGCAACCATCCATAGCTCCAGCTCCAGGGGATCCTTCAGTCCCTTCTCACCCCCACAGACATCAGGCATGTATGTGGAATACAGATATACAGGCAGGCAGAACACACATACAAATAAATAAAATTTTAGAACATACAAAAAAAACTTAAGATAAGAATTAATGTCCCTGGACAGTTGAGAAGTTTCTAGATCATATGGACTTGGAGTTCCTTTGGGAAAGGCACTGAGTCTTTGTGGTTTCAAGTTACTTAATGTACTCTGATGTATTCAACTTATCTACGTAATTGTGCCAGTTTGGCATTTAATCTTTTGTCCTGAGATTTTATCCATTTAACAATGTCTTTGAACTTACTTCTCTGATGGTTAGAGCTTTACAGTGGAACCTTTCAAGGGCAAATCACGGCAGCATAGTGGACATTGTACCTGGCCCTCAAGTTCCCTGGGTACTGCCAATATTCATAAATAATAATGGTTACGAGCAGCACCTGAAAGACAGAAATCCACTGACAGTGGGATTCAGGGCCAGCCCTACACCCACTGTTGTCTCGGTCCTTCCTGTTTTACAACAATGTTATTTTGCATTGACAACTTAATTCCTGCTAGGTACCAAAATTAACCTATAAAAGTTACCTGGTTTCAGACGCTGTTTTCAAACACCTGTGCCCTGTTGAGATCTGCCCTGTGGTGAATCCGCAGGCAGATTAGCTTTCCTGAAGGGGAAGGCGTGTATAAACAAGCAGAGACGTCCAAGGGCATCCGTGATCTGGACATAGCTCCGAAGCTCCTTGTGCGCTTTCAACGTTTTATAAATAACAACAATTAATGGGCACTTTCTGGCCCTCTAGGACTTATACCTATTTATTGTCTATAAAAGGGCATTTTAATCCACTCATCTCTGGTACACTGATTTCATTTGCAACTGGACCCTTGGAACATGAGTTGTTTGTTCTCTTTGCCACGGCACCACCTTCACTCCTCTCGAGGATGGGTTCTGTTAAGCGTGTCCATGTCACTGAAGGCCTTGGAAATGTTCTCTTTAAGAAAAAAGGTTTTTCTTGGTATTGTGTGGCCAGTGGGGCCTCACTCCTGCTTGGTCTTCAGTGCCTGTGGTGTGTGGGCCCTGAGGATTTGGGGAGGCTGTTTTCTTTTGAGAAAGCTGTCAGACAACACAAATTAAATCCAGTAATTGAATAGACACAGCCAAACGAGTTCAGCTAGTTCACATACATTTTCAAACAAATGAGACAGAAACGTGGGAGAGGATGTGCAGGGTGAGGTTCTTTCTCCTTTCTGTTAAATGTCCTTAGTTCGCCAGGGAAATATCAAATGCTCGCTTCAGGTTGTTGTGAGATTCAAATTAGTGAGCACCTTAGTTGGAGGCAACTTAATGAAGTCCCTGGCACAATACATAGTAACCATAAGCCAGCTTTGTTTGTACACAGACGTGGTCCTTACATGTGCTTCAGTGCGTCCTGTTTCCCTTACAGCATCACCACGGGAAGACATACAATATGCAGTCATGGGCTCATATCCCTGCTCATAGACATTCTGGGGGTTCATCCTGGGGGTTTCATCTTTTTACTACCATGATGCTTCAGCAATATCCTCCATGCCCCTTAAGAATTTCAAAGCAGTCAGGTCTGCCCTTTGCTTTCACTCAGAAGCTTCCCCTCCCCCCAGACCATGCCCCGGTCGGGCCTTCCTCTGCAGACTACTTCTGTATTCCCACTCTCTTTCTCAGCCTCGCTCCAGCCAGGCTGACCAAGGCGGAGCAGATGCCACCCAAGAACTGGCTGGCAGCAGCGATGCCAGAGCCAAAGGCATCAAGACGCCATCACCCTGAAGGCACGCTTCCGTCACGATTCCTGGTTGGGAGTTAAGACCACTGAGGAAGCTTGCCAGGAAACTGTGTGGACTATCCCAAGGAGACAGACAATACCCAGTCAGTTTCGTCCCCACTGTTTCAGCAATGGGCCACTAACAGTGAGGCCTTGATTAGCGAAGAGGCCTGTAGGTTCTCACAGGCTTAGCTTGGCTCGGTTACACTGCTGTGGGTTTTTCTGCTGAGCTCAATGACACTGTGGCCAGATCAGCTGAGCTGTGATTTAGCCAGGCTGTTTGGATTACTTGAATTCCTAGAACCAGCCACTTCCAGCCAGGTGTTTTACATTGTAAAGGCAGATTAAAATTTTCCCTTGACATTCACTTGAGCCTGCCCAGTTCCCACTGGCTATAGGAACTATTAGTAACCAAGTATACACATGGCTGAAATTAATTGTTTGAGCTTAAGAATTGCTATCCCCATTTTGTAGACCAATCCACTGAGGCAAATTCTCTAAAGTCACTTAACCAGCCAAAAGCCAAGCTAGAAACCCAAGTTCATGGTAATACATAACCTGTGTCCTTCTCCTTCCATCCCTTCCTACATCTACACACCCAAGCCACCAGATCTCAGAGTGTACTCGTCCTGTCTGACAGTTCTGTCAAACCAGAAGCCGAATCCTTCTTCTGTATCTAACCAAGCAGTGGTTGTAGATATGGGTGTAAGGAGTGGCACTGAGGACAGTGGAGAGGACAGCACGCACTTTGTGCCAGGCACTAATCACTCTGGGTGCTCCCGATGTGGCTGAGCTGGTGCAGTGCACATCTACTACATACAATTCCCTGAGTTCAAGCCCCAGAACAGTATAAACCAGGTGTGGTGGCACAAGACTATAGTCCCAGCATTCCGGAAGTGGAGGCAGAGAAGACCACAAATGCATAGCAAATCTGAGACCACTTGTGTGCTACGTGAGACCCTGTCTCAAAAATTAAAAAGAAATCCTGCCCAAGTGTCCAGATGTGCAGAGTACGCCTCAGGCCTCCAGGCTCCGACCACTAATTCTTTACTGCTAATGTGTCAAAGCAGCCTCTTGAATAAATAGCTAGCTTCATCTAGTAGGGACCTGGTGAAAAGAAACTGACATTGGGAATTCTTACATACATATATTCCATCCTGTGAGGCTCAGAAGTATTCAGATACTTTAAGTTAATCATTACCTGTCACAATTCATCCGGGCTGTTTCTTGTCAGCAAGCACATGTAGACGCTGAGACACAACTGCTCTCTGCCTTACATTGCTGTTTTATTATTATGCAGCCATAGCTAATAGATGGGCTCCATTGCTAGGAGACAGACATATTTGTAGAGTTGAAGATTATATAGCTGCCTGACCTAAATCATCTGGATAATTGTGTCTGTCTATTCAGTAATTTATCATCACAGATTCTCATGCAGTTCACTCAGATGTATGTTATGGTCAAGATCGTGTCCTCTGACAGACCTGAGGAACAGCAGGGCAGAGAAGAACTCCCCACAGGACCCACAAACTTCCCAAACCTGAATCTTATCTTCAGCCCTGAATTGCCTTCCGGAGTGGAACAGAGCTGTCTGCTCCTCTCCTCACTATCAAAGGTCATGTTTCAGTGACATGGGCCTGCTGGGTGCCAGTTGCCCTGAGAGCCAAGCAGGCAGCAAGGGCACATGCCTGTGCCATGGCGGTCTTGCTGGAACTGACAGCAGGCTTTATGTAAGAGAGATGGCAGATTCTTGCTAGCAAAGCCACAGATCATCTCAGCTCTTTTCTTCATACAGTCAGTATGAGAATCTATTATTGATCCAGTAAGTATCTCTTTTTATTGGTGTGTATTAAGCAGGGTTCTCTAAGAAAACAGAATATCAGAATGTACACGTACACACACACACACACACACACACACACACACACACACACACTATTATAAAGAATTGACTCATCCCATTCTGGAAGTTGAGTGGTCTCAAAATCTACCATTCACAATCTGGACACCCAGAAAAGGAAATGGTATCTCTTCCCTCTTCCCTCTAAAATTCAAAGGCCTAAGAACCAGGATGTAGCAGGACACTTTGAAGAAGGTTTTTGTCCTGTGCAACTTTCGTTATGACTGTATGCCCCTTGGACCTCTGGGAACATTGCTTATAATATAACCCAGAGAGTGGGGGAGGGGTAGTTGGCAATTGGTGAGTTGATTTGTTGGATGCTAGTTTAGTTCTCTATCTGCTCTCTCCCTCTAAACTAAAGACTGCCAAAAAGGGCTGTGAATATTTCTTCCTTTCTCTCTTTCAAGGCTGCTACAAGACCAGTGATGATTTCTTTCTTTCTATCCTTCCTTTCTCTTTCCTGAGCTAAAGGGTTAAAAAGCACAGCAGCTACCTGATACCTCAGGAGAATGAATTATGTGTGTTCAAGTCCAAGTCTGAAGGCCTTAGAAACCAAAGGTGTAAAATCCAGTCTAGTCCAAACGCCCAGGAAGTGGGAGGATCAATGGTGTAAGAGCCAGAGTGAGGATGGGAGAAGACCAGGGTCCCAGCCCAGTTGAGCTGGGAAAGGAAAATCCTCCCTCCTACAGTCTCCTTCTATCCAGGTGCTCAACTCATTATATGGTGCTCATCACAAAGGGGAAGGCAATCCACTCTCCTCTGCCTACAATTCAAATGCTAGTGTCATCCAGAAACTCTTACAGACTTATACAAAAGTTTAGTCAAACACCTGCCCCTGCCATTGTCCCGGCAACGCACACACAGAGTCAACCTGCACAGTGATTTCAGAACTACATCTTCCTAGTGAGGCAGAAGTTTCTAAGTCTGCTTTTCATTGACCTGTGTTCCATATCCTCTTGCTGCTGCAGGCCTGGGTAAAGAGGGAGGAGGGAAAAGGTCAAATTCATGGGAAACCACAGCACATGGTTTCTACCTCTTAGCAAGTCACAGTGTGTGGATTTGCACGTGAAGGCTCCAAAACGTCCTGTGGCAAGAAACATTTGCTTGGCCCACCCAACCCTCTCTAAGAAGGGATTACCCATTATTCTACAAAGCCACCTTTTTCCATGTGGGCATCGTCCTACATTTTGGGGCAATAAAGATGATGAATATAGTAGAGTCCAGCAGAATGCTAAGAGAGTGCCTTAGTATGATGGGATCTTAGCCCTGAAACAGCTTGACTCAAATTTTCACAAAGAATAGACAAATGAACAAAGTGCAGTATAAAAGCACCTTCTCAAGACTGCTTTCATTAGCTGCAGCATGCTCCTGCTACACACACTAGCTAGGGTGAGGGAGGAGAGCTGGCCAGGGCAGACATCGACTTTGTCCTAGATTCCTTCTCAACTCTTAAATATATAAAATGTATGTGATCCGATTTTGGAAGGATATATAGTTTATGAAACTCTTGATATGGAGTTCAGGTTGACCTTGAATTCCAATCCTCCTGCCTCTGTCTCCAGAGTCTTTGAAGTTCAGATTTCATGTGCTGCCATGCCCAGCCCCCAGCTTATGAAGCACCAATGATAAGGTTTTTAAAGGGTAGAATTCCAGGTTGGAGGGGGTTTCCCAGCACTCAGTTTAGAACCTGCAGTCACAGTAGGCCAGAACACAACCTCAGCCTCCTGTCCACAGGGAGGTTTTCCGCGACCTTTCAGTATTAAGTAGTAGACCAGGTGCCCCATCACTTCATGTCATTTCAGTTCTCTGCTCATGGTGCTTTCCTCGGTGCTTTATTTGGCTTGCTTTTGTCTACTGTTCCGTGCCATGCAGTTAATTCCATCTGCACAGCGGCCCCATCTGTCTTGTCCATTTCAAAGTCTTCAGCATCTACAGCAACATCTGGCACATATAGATAATCCGCTAATACTTGCTGAATGAACAAGCAGATGAATGGAAGTGTCTGTGGGTAAGAGACTATTCTATAGCCTTTATTTTTGCCACCCAATCTAGCTTTAATAAATTGCTATATTCTAAGAGGATTTTTTTAAGTTTCCTAATTTGTAGCTATATTTGTATACTTCACAGTACACAAAATTTAAAAAAAAAAATGTGTACTGCAAATGAAGAAATAATAGGTAATAATTAAGAGACATACTATTATTTATTGTTGTTAAGAAATGACAGAGATGGGAAGAACAAATAAGTTAAAGGAAAAGTAATACCCACAGAGGCCAGAGAGGATATTGGATTCCCTAGAACTGGAATTATACAGATGCTCATAAGCCACCATGTAGTTTCTGGGAACTGAACCCAGATCCTTTGAAAGAGCAGCAAATGCTCTTAGCCACTGAGCCATCTCTTCCACTTAATATTTTGCTTAATTTTTTTGAGATAGCATCTCATGTAGCCTAGGGGACCTCTGATTCTCGATGTAGCTTGAGATAGCCTTGTACTCTTGAGTCCCCTCCCCACACCCGCTGCTGAGTGCTAGGATCACAGACATGCGCCACTGCACTTTATTTATGCAGGACTGGGGACCAAAACCAGGGCTTTGTGTGTGCTAGACCAGCACTCCATAAACTAGGCCACATCGTCAGCCCCTTAAAATCTTTTAAAGGAAAGTCAAAGGAAATGATGGCTTCCAATCATACAAAATGTGATTAAAATTTCACTATTTTAAAAGTAGTATAATACTATTTATTCACTCAAAAAATATCATCATGTTAGTTAGAAAATTAATTAAATAATATGGGTAAAATCAGATTTCTAAGTTATGATTCCTAGTATTTCTTTATATTTGGGTAGAATGTTAAACATTACTGTGCTAGCTAAATTTGTGTAAATTTGACACAAGCTAGAGTAATTTTAGACAAAGGAAACTCAATTTAAATAAAACACTAACAGACTGACCTGTAGGCAAGCCTGGGGTGCATTTCCTCAATTGGGGATTGATGTGAGAGGGCCCAGATTACACTGGGTGGAGCCATCCCTGGGCTGGTGGTCCTGGTTCTATAGGAAAGCAGGCTGAGCAAGCCACGGGGAACAAGCTAGTGAGCAACACTCTCCGTGGCCCCTGCATCAGTTTCTGCCTCGAGGTTCCTGACCTGACTTCCTTCAGTGATAGAGTGTTACTTGAAAGCTGTAAACTGAAATAAATCCCCCTGCCAAGTTGCTTTTGGTCATGGTTTATCATAGCAATGGAAATCCTTGCTAAGACATTTTCCCCTTGTTTATTTACCACTTTTCACCCAAAAGAAGCTGAATATACCTGGCAGGTTTTTTTTTTGTTGTTGTTTTTTGTTTGTTTGTTTGTTTGTTTGTTTTTGTTTTTGTTTTTGTTGTTACTGAGGGAGTGAGTTTTAGTGTGTCTAAAAACATATATCTGTTCTTCTCTCTTCTAAACAAGCAGCATTTGCATATTTTTGTTCTCAAATTAAAGTCACTGTTGCTGTTTTATAAAAATGTCCAAGCTGATTTTACAGTTCTGTTGGCCTTAGGGAAAGCACTGGAATCTCAGAAAGGAATGTAGACCTGGACTCATTATAAAGACTATCATGTAAAGATGCATCTTTCACTGGTATCCTTGAGAAATAACCATTTAACAGCCATGAGCTTTCAACTTCCTTGTGTTTGCTACAACCGATACCTTACAGTGAGATTTCTTGCCACTAAAAATGTTCAAAAGCCTTCAACTAAAAGACCGTAGGAGATTGGGCATGGCCTGCTTGGAGCTGACTTTGCCTTGGGATTTTAATATGGTAAAGAGCAAATCATACTTTCCAGAGACTGTGGAGTTACGGAGACACAAAAACTTAATGTGTTCCCTATGTATTCAATTCCTAAATACAATTTCCCAGCCCTTCATTTGGCCCACCAAAATTCACATATTGTGATTGTGTGCAAGTACCCACTGTTCCTTCCGGCTTCGTACCTATCCTGTAGCTTTTATGATGAACTTCAATCTAGATAAAATTTTTTCACATCCTTCTTCTCAAATGTTAGTTCAAAAGCAGAGAAGATACACCAAAGACTATAAAATTGTTTACAACCTTAGTGGCCGGTTTCCCCCTCCCTTGAGTCACTATTTGGATAGAAAGAACACTGAAATGAAGAATAGGACTAATCATTTCACCATGCTTAGCTAAGGTCCAACTGTGGGATCAACTCTAGCTGCACATTCACTGTACTTCCTTACACAGGACACCACAGGATATTCCTTTATTGTCCCTGAAAATTGGCCAAAATGGCACCAAATGCCCACTCAGACATTGGACATGAGTTCCAACATGCATTTAACATGTGAGGTTAGGCCAGGAGCTCATTTCTTTTTAGGAGTTGGAGGTCAAAAAACAAGTCTCTGGATGGGAGCTATCAAGTCAGCTATTGGCCATCTAACCCTAGAACTTCCTGTGAGGAGAAGATTGAGTGGGAGCTACTCAGATCATGATTTTCTGAGAAGGGCTGTTCACAGTCTGAGTTTTCTGCTTGTCAATCAAATGTCCTTTATGTGTGTCAGTGCTTTTATTCCAACTATCCCTTGTTGTCTTTTAACTTCCCTTTCCAGTTCTTATACCTGCTCTACTTTTGCAGTAATAGTTATTGGGGGGGGGTGTTCCAGGAACAATCAGGAAACACCCCAAGCCCATTCTATCAAATAATCACAATCATTATCATTAATCATCATGATCATTGTCCCTTGGGATGCGTGGCAAAGGTCATACTGGTTTTAAAAGAATGGATTCTAGCAAGCTTAATATTCTCGAGCAACACCAATGTTAAGTTCAAAATAAAAATAAAAAATCACACTGTCTTATATCAAATCCATATCATAGCTCAATAAAATAAGCTTACAGGCACCTTTTTTTTGGAACAACTTAAATGGCAAATTGGAAATCAAGTGCTTTTGACACAACAGCAATTGTGATGAGTGAACTGATGGGTGAACTGCCTCTGAATGTACCGCACGGATGCATGCCTCTTAAAGTGCATGTGGGTGTGTTTAAGGTCGGACATGTGGGGCAAAACATGTTCAAACTCTTCCAAAAGCCCAGACATTTGCCAAAAAAAAGAATAATTTGAGGTAATTTCAGACACCAGGAACCTCTACAGATGTGCAAAGTCTACAAGCGAAGAGCAGACTAGAGAGAAAAGACCCTTAAAATTCAATGTCAGGGCAGTGGTTGTGTGGTAGCCGCATGACTTTACTGGGCCATGTTGAGCTTAGGGGTCAGGCCTTGTGTCATGAGCTACTATCAAGTCAAGTTTCCCTGATTTCAAAATGTAACTTATTGCTAAAATTTGAGCTTAAATGTGAGACTATAGAGTAGCTCTCAATGGTAGTCATCTAGTAGATTTTAAACCACTGACTTAGCACCCTGTGATTGCGGTGATGCACCCAAACACTCTGGGTGCTCTGTCATACTTAGGGGTTTCTACCTACTTCAGTATTTTCAAGGTTTAATCTGTTACCAGTGGTTTTCTAGATAAGGCTCAGACCTGCTCAGATAGCACCGTGGCTTCTATTCCACCCAGTCTCAGCTGGCATTTGAGATTGAACTTCTCAGAAGGCCTTCTCTCAGTGTCCCTTCTCATTCACAAATGGGCAGTCAAAATCACCATCTTAGTGCCAATATCTCTCGATTCAGATCTATCCTAGTGATCGTACCTTATAACAAGCCTGTCCCAGCCTTTCAAAAGCTGTCTTCCCAGAGCATAGGTGCGTGCCCTGAGTCCTCTAGCAACAGCAGGGTCACTTTCCCCAAGGTCCCACCTGCTCCTTAACCAGTGTTTTGTTGATCATAGGGTAAACAAAAATAGACTTGTGGTCAGAGAAGGTTTAGTCAGAACCTCCCATGTTCTGACTGAAAAATAAAAGCAAAGCAAGAATGGATCAATCCACACAGAAAAGAGAAAAATAACGAAGCATTAACTCACTCTGGTTGCTATTGATGCCAGCTAGGTAGAAAATGTGGGGCATGCTTTCCTAGAACAGATTATAGCAAGCAACAACAAGAGAATGCTGCTTCTTCCACAGTGCATTACAGCTGAGATCCTTAGCCAGCTATGTGTTAGCAACACCCATGAGATGGCTCTTTCTCTCTCGTGCTCCAGTACTAACTTGATTTTGTTTGGAACTTCTAAGTATATCTACATATACTCTCAATTTAGTGAAGTAGGGGATTTTACTTTCTAGCCACATCCACACCCTGGTGCTGAGCATGCTCCCTTATCTGTATGCGACCCTCCATGAGTATATGATAAATTAATAAATACGAGGTTGAAATATTTTAGCCTTTCCTGTTGTTTCCTCCTTGGAAATATTACGGTGCTCCCATTATAGATTTTGTACGAAAGTGAACAAGATGCTAAGTTTACAAAATTTTAGTCTCCCAGTTTGGTGAGTCATAAGAACTGACTTAGAAAGCAAAAAAGAACACTATTTATTTCTCCAATTCCTTTATAAGACACAAGCAAGTGCCTATACAGATACATACACACACACACACACACACACACACACACACACACACAGAGTAAATAAATGTAATAAAAAATGTACTGCCAGCTCAGGTGTGATGGAAAGCACGGTTGGTAAGATCATGGTAGTTAAGTCACTTTGACTTTCTTTTCATGTGCCTGGAGCTTTAGATGGAGACATTATAGTAACTAAAGCCTTCTGGAACTCCCTGGCTGAGAACACAGCCCTCAGAGTTATGCAGATCTAAGCTTGAGTTCTCATTTTGTCTCTTTCTTCCTGTATTTCCTGAACTTCCCATGCCTCAATTTCCTCTGTTGCAAATGGAGTATTGACAACTTGTGTCTCACAGGGTAGAGGTAAAATTTAAATGGCGTAGCCCATGGGACACACTCACTCAGTGCCTAGCACAGAAAATCACTCAAATAAAAATTTACTGTTATAGCCATGATGCTTGAAGTGCATCATGCAATGCATCAAAGAGGAAACAAGTTTCACAAAAATTGATGGATTGGAAAGAAATCATATAGAAGGGTCCTCTCAGTGTGAAGAACACATGTATTCTGAGAAAGTATTCAATAAACAACTCCAGTAGCTAATTGCAATTCATTTGGGATGAAATGAAGAAAATATATGGCTACATTAGAGGACTGTGGATGTGGATTAGGACAGTAAACTGAGGCAGCGAAGAGGCAAGAAACTCTAGCATGCTGAAAAGAGACCCTTGCTCCCTGCTCATAGGCAAGAATGGCCTCTAGAAAATTTCATGGCTTCATCTGAAAGATGGCTCAAAGCCCCGAGAAGGCGGTAAATTGTGTCTTCCCTTTGGTTGTAACAAAATGTTTCTTGTGTCTCAAGCATCACACACACACACACACACACACACACACACACACACGCTGTCCCATGCTCTCTCTGGGTCACAGTATAAGGAACAGTTATGTGGAGCCCTGAACTTGAGGCTCTCCAAGGTGCTGAGACTGGCTATCCAAAGTCAAGTTCCTCCCATGGGAGTCAATACAACACCAAGGTCTTTGTTGCATTCTTTTCTTCCACTAGAGACCCTACAGAGCTCACAGAGGACAGGTGCTACTTATGTGGTCCCTAGCTTAGAGAGGGACTGACAGAAGAAGTGATGGGCTCCAGGAAGATGTCTGGATGAAGTATCTGCGGAGATCAAGATAGAAATATGAAGCTAGTCTTGGCAAGAGTCTTTGTAATGAAAATATCCATGACAGGACATAGAGAGTACACATAAGGTTAGGAAGGCAGCAGGCTCCTGTTGGAAGAAATTCCAGTGGAGAAAAGAACATGGGGAAGAGCCAGTGGAGATAGAGTGGTTCTAAGATAGAGGAGTTCCAAGATGGTTGTGGCAGGCACTACAGCAGGAGCATCAGTGTGGACTCACTCTGTGCTGGGCCTGGGACAAGCAGGCCTATTAGGAGGCTTAGCTCATGAGAGCTGAACAGCAGGCCAAGCAGCTAGGGCTCTAGTTTACTTTGTTTTGCTAATGGGGAAGTTCAAAATTAGAGACATTAGGATTCAGGATATTGAGTTCTGAGTCCACAGTCTGACAGCTTGTGTGTGAATTGGGATTCCCACTCAGCAGTCTCACTGCTAATGATGCAGCCCCCTAAAGGCACAGTCTAGGCTCACCTCCAGGACAGCTGCCCGTGGAAGACATGGAACTGGAAGGTGCCTTAGTGCAGAGAATTGTTTATGGTTGTATGAAGAAAAATAATCTTTCAACAACAACAGAGAGAGAGAGAAAGAGGCATGGGCAAGGGAATAGGGAGATGACTAAGAACTTGAAGACTCCTCTTACAGGAGACCCAAATTGCTTCCTGGCATCCACATAGGGTAGTTCACAAACATCTACAATTCCATCTCCAGGGGGACCTGACACCTCTGGCCTCTGCAGGCACACACACACACAATTTTTAAAATAATTAAAACTAAAATTTTAAAGGCAAAAAATCCATCTAAATATACCTTAGAGTGCTAAAAGATAATAGCCACAGGTGTTTACAGAATTTTCACACTGGATTTTACCTCTACAGACTCCCACTTCTCGAAGTCTTAAGAATGTTTTTGAAATTCTACAGGCAGAAAAGTGCCCCACCTATGAAGAGTGTTCATCTTTGACTTAGGCAAAGTTTCTGGATATGCCTAAGGCCAGAATAATATGCAAATACCAGGAGAAGGTCTGTTGTGGTGGTATTATTTTTGTTACTTGAGAATTTCATATAGTATATTTTTATCATACTTCTCCAACCCCCAACTCCTCCCAGCTCCTCTCAACCCCTCACTTATACTTATATTTATGTTCTTTATCTGGAAAGGAAGGAAAGAAGGAAGGAAGGAAGGAAGGAAGGAAGGAAGGAAGGAAGGAAGGAAAGAAGGAAGGAAGGAAGGAAGGAAGGAAGGAAGGAAGGAAGGAAGGGAAAAGAAGGGAAGGGGAGGAAGGAAGGAAGAGAAGAGAGGAGAGGAGAAGAGAAGAGAAGAGAAGAGAAGAGAAGAGAAGAGAAGAGAAGAGAAGAGAAGAGAAGAGAAGAGAAGAGAAGAGAGAAAGAAAAAAAAATGTGGGCTAAAAAATATGGAGTCTGATTTGTGTTGGCCAGTTACTCCTGAGCATGGAGCCTGCCCTGGAGTGTGGTTCACAAGCCCAGTGTCAACCCACTGAAGAAATCTGATTTCTCCCTCTCCCAGTAGATACCATTAGAGGCCAGCTGCTTGGTTGGGGTGGGAATCTTTGCCCACTTCCCCTCCCCTCTGTTCTGGGATTCTGTCTGGCTTGAGCTTGTTGTCATGGCCTCTGTGAGTTTATATGTGCATGTTATATCTGGGAAATGGTGTTTCCTTAAAACTTTTCACCATCTCCAGCTGTTGCCAAGATTATAGGTTGTTCTCCACAAACTGACAGCAAGGCCCCATTGCTGAAGAGCAACTCTTTGAACATGGAGATCTTGAGCCGGTGCCTACATAGAGCCTTCACCCCAATGTTCCAGTGTCTTCTGTAAGAGAAGGTAATCTACATGCTATCAAAGGAGAAAAGTAAACAACGAGCCAGCCATAAACCCTTTGATCTACAATGGTTCCTGCCTGCAAGATATGTTAGAATGATGACACAAAGCTTGAGGGAGTAACCAACCAATAACTGATTTGACTTAAGGCTCTAGCCACAAGATGAAACACATACTCAACACTACTCGAGTGACCGAAAACCAGAGACTAGGTAGCCCAGGGACCTAGGGTAAAATCAATAGTACCAGTCTTTAAAAAAGAAAGAAAATAATGTAGTGATAAAATGACTCCTAATGAGATTCTGCTATACTCATAGATCAGTCTGCTATCTTATAGCACCCAGGACCACCAGCCCATGAGTGATCATCACCCATAGTGATCTGAGACCTCCCACATCAATCATCAATAAAGAAGATAGGCTTATCCACAGACCAATCTAATGAGGGTATTTTCTCAATTGAGTTTCCATCTTTCAAAATGACTACTTTGTACCAAGTTGACATAAAACCAGCCATCGCGCTCTCTCTCTCTCTCTCTCTCTCTCTCTCTCTCTCTCTCTCACACACACACACACACACACACACACACGAGAAAACATGTAGTGTTTGTCTTTCTGGATCTGGGTTATTTCATTCAAGATGACTTTTTCTAGCTCCATCCACTTACCTGCAAATAACTTCATTTCATTTTTCTTTTTTAAAATTTATTTATACTTCTCTCAAATATTATATCCTGACAGCAGTTTCCCCTCCCTCCACTCTTCCGAGTTTCCCTCCCACCTCTCCTCTCCTCCAGATCCATAAGTCCTCCTTTTCCCTTCAGAAAAGAGCAGACTTCCCAGGGATATCAGCCGGACACAGCATAACAAGGTACATTAAGACTAGACACAAACCTTCATATCAAAGCTGGAAGAGGCAACCCGGTAGGAGAAAAAGGGTCCCAAGAACAGGCAAAAGAGTCAGAGACTACACCACCCCCTGCTTCCACTGTTAGGAGTACAACAAGATCACTAAGCTAAAGATCATTAACATCTGTGCAGAGAATCCAGTGCTGCCTGCATGATTGTCATTTCAGTCTCTGTGAGCCCCTGTGAATCCTGCTTGGTTGATCCTGTGGGTATTGTTCTCTTGGTGTCCTCAACACCTCTGGCTCCTAGAATCCTGCCACCTCCTCTTCCACAGGGTTCTCCGAGCTCCACCTAATGTTTGGCTGTGGGTCTCTGGATCTGCTCCCACCAGCTGCTGGAGGAAGCCTATGATGGTGATTGGGCTTGGCCCCAATCTATGAGTATAACACAATATCTTTAGGAATCATTTCATTTTACAAAAATTGATCAGTCATGTTTGGTTCCCCCTAGGTCTCTGGGCTACACAGCCTCTGGTTTCTGGCCATCCAGGCAATGTGGGGCCTGGGCTCCCTCTCCTGGCATGGACCTCAAGTTTGACCAGTCACTAGTTGACCACTTCCTCAAGTTTTATGCCTCCATTGTCCCAGCACATCTTACAGGCAGGACAGATTGTAGGTCAAAGTGTGTGCCTGGGTTAATGTTGCAGTCCTCCCACTAGAAGCCATGCCCGGTTACAGAGGATGGCCTGTTTGGGCTCCACATCCTCCAATACCAGGAGTCCTCACTAGGATCACCCTCATAGATTCCAGGGACTTTCCATTGTAGTCGGTTTCCAGATTGCCCCGCAGATGCCCCCTATTCTGGTCATTGCTCTCAATATTCTTTCTCTTCATCCCTTCTCCCACTTAATCACTCCTGTTCCCATTCCCACCCACCCCCAGTCCACCTGCAAAAGCTATTCTATTTCCCCCTCCCAGGGAGATCCATGCATTTCTAGAGCCCTCCTTGTTAGACTCTCTGGCTCTGGATTATAGTATGATCATCCCTTACTTAATAGCTAATAAAGCAAATTTCATTTTTCTTAACAGCTGAATAATGTTCCATTGCATAAATGCATCACATTTTCATTATCCATTCATCAGCTGATATACATACTGACTGTTTCCAGTTTCTGGCTACTACAAATAGAGAAGAAATGAACATGAATTAGCAAGTGTCTCTTTAGTAAGATGTAGAGCCCTTTGTGTATATACTCAAGAGTGCTATAGCTCGTTCTTGTGGTAGACCTATTTTCAGCCTTTTGTTCCTAAACTTTGTGTCACTTGAGGAAAAAAGTAAAGTTGCCACACATAAGAAAAATTTCTACATACAAAAGCCAACTAGAGCACTGCCTCAGTGCTAAAACTCCAAGCATGTATGATCGCCTTCTCGTCAGCCAAAGAAATGTTGGCAATTAATGAAGTATGGGGAGTTGTGTCAGACGTATTCAGAGTTTCAGGTCCACATAATGAAATTCTAGAAAATGGTTGGTAGTGTTAATCACAGAACAACACACAGAATGTACTTAATATCATTGAACAGCGTGCTTAAAGCTAGTTACAATGGTAAATGCTATGGGGTGTATGTGTGTATTATCATACATAGGGGTGTTGGTATAGCTTAGTGATAGAGCATTTGCCTAGAACACACAATGCTCTGGCTTTGATTCCCAGCACCAAGAGGAAATAACTTAACACAAAAACTAAGACATTTCAGACAAAAAAGTAATTTGAATTACTATAGCATAATTATAACATTAAAGAAATAACAATGGTTCTTAATATTTTCCATACATTAAGTATTTTAAGGTAAATAAGCAACATATAAGGACTATTTATATAAACCTTAATATGCATTTAAATAAAACTAACATCTAGGTACAGAGTCATAATAATAATAATAATAATAATAATAATAATAATAATAATAATAATCTTCCCATCACTATGACAAAACACATGAGATAAACAAGTTAAAAAGTAGAAATATTAATTTTGGATCATATTTCAGGCCAGGGTGGCTTGACCCTCTTAGTCTGTCGTAAGGTCAAATAAAAGGTCTTACTGTGTAGCTCAGGCTGGACTCATTCTCTCACCTCTGCCTCCAGAGGTTTCCCCCATTTTCCATGGAGACAGAGAGGTGGCCCACTATGACACTTTTCACAGAAAGTCAGCCAGCTGATAATCGTGCACTGGTTTAACACACTGAGCCTTAGAGGGGCATGTGCCTCCCAAGACAGTATACAAGACTGTAGATGCTCACATTAACCGTTTAAGAACTACCTGGACCCTATGGAAACGGTGTCTTCTACACCAGGCTCTACCTGTCTTTTACACAATAAAGACCATTGGCCCAGCCCTGCAGTGACCGGTCATGTCAGAGGCAACCAAGGATCTAAGCAGATACTCACCAATTACCTAAGCACATCCCAGCTAGGAATCAATTCTTATCCGAGAAACTAGCCTGAAGCTAGTTTAGGCACCTGGGCTCCTAAAGAGTCTCAGACACACATTATTTCTTAGCAACCTCCATGCTCTCGCATCACTGCCAGCTGCTAGCCTGTCTTCAGAGAAAAATCTATGGGGAAAGTGCAGGCAAGTTGCTCTCAGCACTGAATCTGAGAAACCCAAATCCAGAAAACCGAAACAGTGAGGATAAGATAAAAAATTTTTTGAGTAGTAGCAGCCATAACTAACATGTAATGAGTGCTGCCACATGCCAGGCAGAGTACTAAAGAATCAAGATATTATATTTCACTCACCCATCAGCCCTACAAAGAAAATGCTTTTATTTGATACAGAGATATAAGGCCACCAATGTACAGGAAAAAGAAAGGGAGAGAAAAAAGAATGGAGGGAGGGAAGGAGGAGGAGGAGGCAAATTGAGAAGGATCAGAAAGAATGAATAAACAATGAACTCCAAAACCCCTTCTGGAAAGAGTTCAATGCATGTCAAATGCATGT